>CM035117.1:19633902-20196402 GCA_020205555.1 Panax stipuleanatus
TACTGATTTGTCCACCCCGGGCATATCGCTGGGTTCCCATGCAAAGATATCCGCGTACCCCCGAAGCAGATCGATCAACCCGGTCCTGAAGGGTTCTACCAGTCCTGAACCGATCTTTATCATCTTTTTCTCGTTCCCCAAGATTAGTTGTACATCCTCTGTTTCTTCTGCTGGTAAAGCAAGTGGTTCTGTACTACCATCTGTAAAGGGTTCTATCTCAATAGCCATCGTCTGCTTCTGCTTGCTTACCCCGGTTCCGGATGAGATCACAGTATTCCTATAACACCTACGAGCGATATCCAGGTCGCCTTTTACCTCTCCGACTCCGTTCGGTGTGGGGAACTTGATCTTGAAATGAGGTATGGAGGTGACTGCTTGTAAGGCTGCCAGGGTTGGTCTTCCCAATATGGCGTTGTAGGCCGAATCTAGGTGAACAACGAAGAATCTGACCATAATCTCCATTTGTTGGGGAGTTGTGCCAAACTTAACCGGCAATTCGATGGTGCCCGACACATGGACCGGGTCGCCACTGAATCCGTACAACGGTCCTTCTCCTCCCAGTTCCATCTTCTTTCCCCCTAGGTCCATCCTTTGATAAGCGTGTGTATACAGTATGTCGACCGAGGATCCGTTGTCTATCATCATTCTTCTCATGTCCACCGGTCCGACCTGCGCCGTTATCACCAATGCCCCGTCATGCGACTCTATGGGATTTGAAGGATAGTCTTCATCTGAGAAGGAAATTACCGCTCCCGGGAAAACCCTTTCATTTTTTACCGAGGACCCTGCAACCGATAAGACAGCGTCTAAATGTTCATTTCTTTTTCGTCCAGTCACGCGCCCTATCGAACCTCCGGATATAACATCAATCACCCCCCGAGCGGGCTGGTTCTGATTTGGCGGCGTTTCTCGGGCCTGTGTCCTGTCTCCTTCTATTGGTTGAGTCCTGGCATTTTCCCTGCCGGCCACGTATTGAACCAACGTCCCATTCTGAATGTTTTTCTCGATGAGATCCCCCAGATCAAGGCATTCCTCTGTCGTATGGCCCACGTTCTGATGGTAATTGCAGTATCTATTTTTGCTGCGCTTCCCCGGTTTCGGTCTTGTCCTGCAGGGCTCATAGAAGGGTTTGTCCTTGATATCTTCCAATATTCTTGCACGGTCGGTGTTGAGGGGAGTGAATACCCTGTTGATGCTTCTGTTTGGGAAGGGTGGGCGGCCATTGCCCGATCCCCCACTGTTATAATTTCTTCTCCCTGGATTATCCGATCTCCCCTGACTGTTGTCCGATCGCTGGTTGTTCGGCTTGTCTCTGTCTCTCGACTTGTCGTGTGAAGGTGGTTTGAAATTTCCCATTGCCTCTTCAATGGCAATGAACCCTTCAGCACGATGAAAGGCTTCAGTCAAGTCCGAGGGTGGGTTGATCACCAGGTCTTTCATCAACTTCTTTGACCTCCCCATATCCAAACCCGTTGTGAAGAATCCCAAAGCCTGTGGTGAATTCAATTCTGCCACCGATCCCACAGCTTCCCGAAACCTCTTGACGTAGGTGCCAAGAGTCTCGTCCGACCGTTGTTTCACTTGCATGAGGGAAGCCGTGATCTTTCCCCTTCTCCTGTTGCTTCCGAACCTGGCGTGGAATTTTTCCCGAAGGTCGTTCCAAGAACTAATCGTTCCCGGTGCCAAAGTTCCCATCCACTCTCTGGCACTCTTCTTCAAGGTGGTTGCAAACATATGACACTTTGCTGCGTCCGAATGCCCATAATATGTCATCAACCTATCATATCCATCCGAATGGTCATACGGGTCTCCCATTCCGTCGTATGTCTCCATCGGGGGCATTTTCTTCTTTGGGTCAGCAGTGACTCCATTAATCTCTGGCGAGAAGGGCGAACTGTGGCAGCTCGGTGGTGTTCCCACTTGATTTTTCCCGGCCAGAAGCTTCTCCAACTCCGCGACTCTTCGGGCGAGGGGGTCGGTGTCTTCCTTACGGGAGGAAGGTCTGCGCCTGTCCTCCTCATATTCGGGAGATTCTATTTTCGCCCTCTGTCCCGATCGGCCCAGGCGTTCCGATCTTCGTTCGGGGGAACGACTCCTTCTTCGGCTCCTCCTTTCCCGAGAATGGCTTCTGTTTCGGCTTCTGTTCCTTCCTGTCTCACGTTGTCGTGGAGATCTAGATCGGCTTCGATGTCTGTGCTTCTTCGAAGAAGCCTCCTGTTCTCCAGCCACCTTAGCCATCTGCAACTCCAAATCTTCTTGCTGGAGACGCAAGGCCAGCATGGCGTCCTTGTTCTGTTGTATTCTGGTCAACAGAATAAACTGACGCTGATCCTTACTGTTCTCCACCCGATCCTCCTCCCGTCGTTCGTAGGCCTGAGACTGGTTGTCTCCCACGCGGGTGTGCTGAGGGATCGGAGTACGTTGACTAGGGATGAACAGCCGTCTTCGTGCCGACTCGACCTGCACCGAGTTGCCTTCCTGGTTGCTAGGTCCCAATCTATCTTTGACCGATGCCCTAACTAAGGTCGTCGGGTGGGTTTTGGCCTTTTCCTGGTTCGAGGCTCCACCGTCCTTACTGGCCATGTCCTTTCTACCGGAAAAGTACAAACGTGATTGACTAAAGCACTGCCCTCCTTCTAGCGCCAAATGTTAACGTCAAGTTTTGCCGGCGCGTCCAATCCTCAATTCCACGCGCTCAGACCTGCACAATAACACGTCAACACGAAGCTTGACGGCTGGTGCCGCCGGGTGATAGCTCCGGTGTGAGAATAAGTACAGGCTGGTCACAAGGTTAACAATGGAGGCAATAGTGTATAGTGCTCAAGGGAATATTAATAATGATTACCTGTTAACATTAGGTTAAGCCTTGTATTTATAGTCACTCTCACCACCTCTAGAGCCCATGTCCCGGTCAAGTTAGGACTCCTAAATATGGCAGTTACCATTGTTTGGGTCCAACGCAATCTCTTTTGAAAGTACAAGTTGGTGGTTATCCAACCACTTGTCTTATAAGAGTTGGTATTGAGATAGGATTATGGTTAAAACCCTTAATCCTTTAGACTCCTTGTTGCTCCGGGCTCCATCCGAGAAATAACCTTCGGTATGGGCCTTACAAAGTGGTCTGGACCCCGTCCCGAAGGGCTCGGTAGTCCGATCCCGATCGTTACCTATGCGGTCTAGACTCCGGCCCGAAGGGCTTGGTAGTCTGATCCCGATCATCATTATGTTGGTCTGGGCCCCGGTCTCGTGGGACTAAGATACCCGATCCGGATAATACTAGTTGGGTCTGGGTACTGGCCCAAAGAGCTCAGATACCCGATCCCGAACTCTGCTACCCCAATCCTGGCTTCGGCCCCTTGGGCCCGGTAAGCTTCTCTCGGCCCAGGCCTTCTGTCCATGTAGGGGTCGGTGGATTATACCCGATCAATATTCTTTTTTTCTGAAGCATCAATAATTATATTCGACTTAGTATTGATAAATTATATTCAACTTAGTTCAAATAAACTTTGCTGTTTATTTTAATAATAATAATAAAAAGACTGCTAATAATATTTGAGTAATATTTATGTATAAATATATATTTACGATACTTTTATACTTATTTTAATGGTAGCAGTATGTATATATTGTTCTGAGAGCACAAAAAATAAAGCATAATCTGACTATTGATAGAGATGCTGAAACAGTCCTAATAGCAGTTATCTGTTTTATTTTTATTTTCTGGTTATCTTTTTCTCCGGCAACTGCTGATGAGATCCAAGTTATCTTCACCAGCATAGCTCTCAGTTCACAGCTTGCTTACCTTTCACAGATCAAACAATCGTCCTCAAAAGGTTGAGGCTTGCGAGGATTTGCACAGGCTATCAATTTCCGTATAAATATTCAAGTAAATCTTCTTCTTCTCTATTTTTTATTTTTTTTCTGAAGTCAAATAATGGGTCTGGAAGGTTGGGTTATGCTGGGGTTTCTGATGGGGTACTCCAAAATCGAGACTTTTTCGTTATGGTTTCTTTTAGTTAATGGTAGTTATGTCTTTTGGAAATGATATAATGAATTGACATGATTTGCAGTACTAATTTAAGGTTGTGAATGTTAATGTCCCAATGTGTGTTTATGTTTTTGCTGCTAGTGTCCATGTCATTGTGAAGGATCTAATCTTGTTGGACTTAAGCTGGTAGAAGAGGACCAAATAAAACCCAAACCATTATTAACGGCCTAGACCAAACTGCTATCTCGGTACCGGTACTGGTGCCGGTACTGGGCTTTCATGAATATAGGTTTTGGTACTGGTTCAATTTTTCCAATAGCACGCCTCAGAGTCATGTCAAACAGGGGCGGTTCCAGGCTGGTAGTTCAGTGGGGTTATATTCGGAAAAAAAATTCCTTAAGAATAAAAATTTAATAAAATGAATTACAAAACTAAATAATCCTCAAATATTGTTTACAATAATTTTTTCGAGGTTTCATTGTTTAAAATTGTTGCATGATAGTCTCATTTTTAATAGTTACAAAAATATCACACTCAATATATATTACTAAATAATCATTTATCCATTCATCTCCCAAGTTTATGGCATTTTATGATGCTTAACTCTCTGAGAGGTGATTCATATGGGTTCTTCTCCAAATTACTACATTCATCTATGTTCAAAACTTCAAGATGATAAGAGAGCGCTTTTTCTTCTTCTCCCAAAGATGTGAGTTGGTGACAAAACCTAACTGTCAACTCTTTTAGACAGTAAAGGCATTGTAGGTTACCCCCATTTTGCCACAAACTTGTCATTTCTCTGCAACACACGATCTCAAGGATTTACAGAGCCACACAGAACTGCATTTGTTCTTCAGGTATACAAGTAAGCTCCGTTAAACGATTAATTTTCGACGTAATTAGTGATGTAAGATCAAAAAAACTTTTTAACACAGCTACATGACGTTCTTCAATCACTAACTTGCAATGAGAAGGAAGCTGAAACTGTGGAATCTTGATTAATTTGGGACATCGAGTTATACTAAACTCACGAAAATGAGGGAAAAGGAAAGTTTGAAGAGTTACCATCCTTGTGTTTGAAAAGTCAGTGGGGGCAAGTGCCCTCCTGCCCTAGCCGTAGATCCGCCCCTGATGTCAATTCATATGCACAATGAGATTCCTGCACAAATGCTTAAAAATATCTGAAATATTTCTTGAAAGAAACTGGTTCGATATTAGTGCGAAGCGAAAATACATAGCATTACCTTTGCTTTGTAAGCTATCATTTTATTCTTATTAACAGTTTGTTGTTTGAGATCGAACAATCACAACATGTTCAAAAAATTTAAGATGTGATATTACTCTCAAAACTAGTTTGTCGTGGGTAGTTCAGTCAAAATGATTAGTTTCCAATAGTTTTTTTTTAATTATTATATTTTTATGTTTTTATTGTAATATTTAGAAAATATGAGATACAAGAGGAATGCAGTAAAATGACTCCAGAACTAAAAACTATATGTTCCAGTGGTTGGAGTTATCTCTTTGAATCATAATAACCAGTAAAATGACTCCAGAACTAAAAACTATATGTTCCAGTGGTTGGAGTTATCTCTTTGAATCATAATAAGCATGTTTTCAGGTAAAAAGTCTACACTTGGTTTCCGTCAAGCTTCAGCCCATTTTTCCGGTAATTGTGCATAGTCCATTTACTTGAACCAGAAACAAGAGCATGCATCCAGTTGTGTTATGTTGCATTCTCTAGCTGCTTCTAGTTGTGTACAAAGAACACCCCATGTTATTGTCTGTGTTCTGATTGTTACAACCTGCCCTTGTTTGATTCTGATTCCGCATTTTGTACTTTCAGAATTAAATTTCATATATGTACAGAGCAACAACTCTTATTATGATACAGCCTTTTTTAGTGCCTTATTTGTCAGGAAGTAAGTATTAGAAACCTTCTCTCGCTAGTTAAACTGTTAAAAAGTGTTCATCATGTAATGTGTTTGTTTCATGTTTTACTATTTTTTCCCCATGAATTAATATTTTTCATAGCCACATATATTACAGATTTAGATACATAGAAACTTAGAAGAGAGGGGGAGAGATAAAATTCAATGGATTACCACTTCGTGTACAAGGACTTGGAAGGAGCATCGACACAGTGGGATGACATTCAAAGAAAGCTTGGCAATTTACCTCCAAAGCCACCTGCGTTTAAGGCACCTTCTTTTACACCTGCCCAAGACGAAGAATCTAAACCAAAAGACAAATCTTGGATCAATGATAAGACCGAAGAAGAACTTGAAGATCTCGAGGATGACCAGGATCTTGACGATGATCGTTTCCTCAAAGAATATAGGTACAAATACAAAACTACTTTAGATTTGATTTCTTTCCAATATTTAAATAATAAAAAAATCAGAAGAAAAAACATTTTCTCAATAAACTTGAGTTTCTATTTAGCTTCAGAAATGGGTCTTTATTTATTTCCATTTGAATGCTCTATTCTAGAATTTGATAGCATCATAGGAATCAAAGTTTTAAACTCCTTTTCAGAAGAAAAAAGATGAATTATGTAAACATTATTATCTTTACTTGAGGGAAGGACCAATTTGCAGTTGATTTTTTTTATATACAAAATTCTAATTATTTGATGGTTTCTGTGCTAAAAGGAAGAAGAGGTTGGCAGAGATAAGAGAAGCAGCTAAGGTTGCAAAGTTTGGATCAGTAATTCCAATTTCTGGATCAGACTTTGTGCACGAGGTTTCACAAGCTTCATCAGATGTTTGGGTGGTTGTCATTTTGTATAAAGATGGGTAATACTTTCCATCAATTTGATACAGTTCCAGTGTTTTAATTTACTCTCTGGAGCCTGGATTATGTAGTCTTATTTTCTTCCTTGTCTGTTTTTTTCTAGTGAATGTGTGTTGGAAGTTGGAACAAAGATGTTGATGTTTAACTCCTTCCGTCCTTAAATGAATGGGCTTAAGTTCACGTTTTAGGCAAATTTTAAAAGTCAACTGCTTCTTTAACTGTGGGCCCAAATAAAATGTACTAATTTAACATAAAACTAATATCCTCTCTAATGCAGACCCCAAAATAATATATTTCTAGTTAGGAGATAAAAGTACTTTTACATGGGTCTTCAAGCTGAAGACTTTTACTTGTGTCCTTGGTCATTCTTTTGAGTTTTGTTTTGTTTTTCTTCCCCACTGCAGTCCTTTTCAGGACGGAAGAAGTATATTAATGTGAGAATTGATCTATGTTGTAAATTGATAGGTACCCAGAATGCGGGGTGCTTTTACAGTGTCTGGAAGAACTGGCTGCAAAATACCCGGGAACAAAATTTGTTAAAATAATATCAACTGATTGCATTCCTAACTATCCAGATCGTAATCTTCCCACTTTGTTGGTATATAATAGTGGTGCTGTGAAGGCAAATTATGTGGGGTTGCATAATTTTGGTAGGAGATGCACTTCTGAAGGTATTTGTTTTCCTTCTCTTCTTCCTTTAATTTCATGTTCCTTGAAATGTGTTTTTAACTTGATAGAAATGGCCCATCCATGCCTTTAATTTGAGATCTCTACTTTATTTTCAAGTCTGTAACATTTCATCAGTCAGCTTGGCCTTTTAGCCAATATTTATGGCTGCCGATGCTTGTTAATCTATGTACATATGCTTAAAAATCTCTCTCTCTCTCTCTCTCACACACACACACACCCCTCCCCCACACCGCTGGTCCTTTAGAATGGCAATATGCCGTTGTTCTATTCTGCTTACCAAACCTTGTTTTGGATGTTAAAATTTTAATTTCTTGATGCTCATTTTCTAAAGTCAATTTTGCTGTAACCTGCTTAGTATTCTGCATAACCTGCATGTTCTTCCATGTTGCCAGGTGTTGCGTTGGTTTTATGCCAATCGGATCCTGTTCTTAATGATGGCCACAGTGGGCGAGATTTGTCTAGAGAAACAGTACTTGAAGGAGTTAGGAAGAGGTTTATAGAAAAAGTAGTGGCAGAGCATGAAGAAAATGATGATGGTTCTTCAAGTGATTAGCATCTTGAATCTCCCCCCCCCCCCCACCCCCACCCCCACCCCCACCCCTCCCTTTCCTTTGGGCTCCCAGATTCTTGAATCTTGTTTTTTGCCTGTACTAAAATTATCATGGAGGAACAGTGCTTTGTAGCTCTGGAGTTGTTGCACTCCTTTTGTAACCATTTGTTGCTTCTTTTGCAAACTTTATTTTTTTATTTATTTTTTAAAGGGTGTATTTATGTGATGTTTGGAACTGTTGACGCCAAAATGTTATGAATATAATATAATATGTGAGTTTATCATATGGTGACAAATGTTGTACCTCCCATTTTGGATAATTTTCAGTAGTAAATAGAGGTTTGAGCCAATGTTATGATGGTGGAAATCAATGTTATGAATATCATATGACGCAGAAAGGGCTGCCTGGAGGTACGATTTTAATACATTGTATTTTTTGACAACCAACTTCCATCAGCAAATCTGTACAGATTTGTTTGTTTCAACATTCCATGTCAAAATGCACATTAGTTGCAAACAACAAAAGGTCAACTCAACTAAAATTTTCCTAACAAAGACGGTTAAAACATTGAACATGTTAATGGAGAAAATTGGTAGAGCGTATAGCCCTGACAGTTCAAACTTGTGCTAAACCTGGCGGTACCAGATATAATCACTTATGATATAAACTAATACAGTGGACCAAAAAGATCTTCATTGGCCCACATTTAGGGCTTCCAAAAGGAAAACAAAGAGCCAAATTATCCATTGGCCTCCCACATTTCCAAAATACATAAATTAAACAGAAAAAATTGAATGATAAAATAAGTTCCAAAATGCAGCCAAGCCACTGCTCACAGTTGTGTTGGATTGCAAAAAAGTAGCGATCCATGGAACTTTCAACCATCTGAAGTAAACTTTGACCATCTGAAAAGCTCACATTTTGGCGCATTTCTCGCACTTGACGAGGGGGTGTTGCATAGGGTTCAACGGGCCTCTCACCAAATGGGTGCTCACTGCCAGCAAATATTCTCAGCTTTCGATCTCTATCCTGTATTAGAGAACAATGATGTTTCGGTAAAGACACCAGTAAACAAGAGCCAGGACAGATTGTATAATCAGCAAAACTTTCAAGAAGACAGATATAATCCAACAACGCAGATCATGTACCTTGTTAATGTCCAAAAGAATCATTATCCATTCAAGACTCCAACCATGGAGTGAATTTAGACTAAAGATCTACTTAATAGATAAAACAAATGTTTGTTGACTCTGAAGGTGTTTTCTTTTAGGACCTAAACTCAAATCGTCAAAATAATTTTCTGATTGGCAGCGGCTAGTTTTACTTACACAAGGAAATCCTAAATGAATAGCCCTTAGATTTTACATACAAATAAGAGGTTTATTACAGTACAGGTAAGGGATTAAAAAAAACAGAATAAGAGAGAAAATAATACTGTTTGTTATCACTGTTTCATCTTTGATGTGGTATATATATATATACTTCTCTGGGATAAGTCATCTATGATGTCAAATCAGTCATATCATACTGTCTCTGCTAACATATGAGCCCCAGCTTTCTGCTACTTGGAAGTTATAACCATTTGCCTTATATAATATGGTAGATAACACGTTATAGATCATAGTAACTATTTTCTCCATAGACAAATTTGCATAATTCTTAAGAGATCACTGAATTAACATAACAAACTCAAACAGAAATTCAACTTAAATGCAAGAGGAAGGTTAATGATTTATGACTTCGATTGACCTATGCAATAGAGGAAGTACAAAAGTGAGTATACACTTACATCACGCAACTTATTCCTTGGAAGCATGTGGAGGACAGCTTTGCGAATGACTTCTGTAGGATCCTTTGCCAACTGGTCTTTCAAACTCCTCTCCTTTAGGTGGCCAATATACCTAGAGAATATATATAGTCAAAAATCAAGATAAAGATCCCAAAACAAAATTTCATGAACTAAGGGCGGTCAAGAACTGTATAAACAAATTAGAGCATATCATTGTTGTTTTTCACAGCTTATGAAAAAATATGCTACTTACAGTGAACCGGTGGAAAATAAAAGTTCAGGGTAATGTGATTTTCTTACATAACATCAGTAACTAAAAATTCACCAAAAAAGTAACAACTGAAAACAGTGTACTTGCCCCGTATGCCATCGATAAAACTTGTCAGTAAGTTTTCTCCCCGTGACACTAATATCCTTGGCATAAATGACAATGCACATATCCCCGTCCTCACGATTAGGTGTGTACGTGGGCTTGTCTTTGCCTTGAATCACAGTAGAAATTTGTGACGCCAACCTCCCAAGAACCTAGAAGAAAAGTTTGTGTAGGCGACTAAACTTTTGTGCTTCAACCAAGTGGACAATTGAGATAACATGTCAGCATCTCAAAATCAAGTGTCACAGCAATCATTAACTTTGAACATCACATTATCAATTCACGGAATGATAATGCAAGTCACCATTGTCATCTTGTTTTTTTAAATAAAAAAAAAAATTCAGCAATCGAAGTATTCAATCAGTTACTTGTTCATTTAACAATATTATCAGAGAAAAACTGCGGAAGAGAAATGGAGCGGTGACGAGGGTGGTCAGCAGAGAAGGGTAAACACCAACCTGGTCTTTGGCATCAAATACTCTCCATCGCAAACCTTCCAAGTCAATCCGTCTTAGGCCAGCAAGTGCTTTCTACAATAAGAAGAAGGATATACATTTTTTTTCAATTATTACCCTATCCCAACCACTAAGCACATAAAGTAAACTACAAAATGCAATCATGAACTTATATCCCAACCCAAATTGTGGTCATCAAATAACAACTAGTATAAAACATAGCTAGTTCACTAATTTACTGATAACAAGTATATGTTTTACAACTAATCACGTTCACTTATGCTCTTGCTTAATTACAAAAGAATACAGAACCTCAAAGGTACTAATTTTGAGATCTTTAAGCTCTAATTAGAAACCCAAAAGTTGAAAACTTGACTTTTATTTGAAACCCAAACTCTCAAATTTAGGATTAAACCAGTACAGCAGATCGAGAGGCAACATAATCATCATTTATTTAACGAGATAAAATGATGTAATCATCCAGGACATTTCACCAACAAATGGTATGCTCAACATCCAAAATCAAACTCTACAAGCACAAAACTAAATTAAACTATAATACATGATGCACTAATCATTATAATCTACCGGGAAAACTCAAATTAATTAGTATATTTAAATTTCCTGTTATTTTCTTTGCTTAAAAATTATCTCATTAGCATGGGTAAATAAATGAGGAAGATCGAAATAAGTGGAGCTTAGAAATAACAGAAACTTGCCTTGAGATTGCCATTGAAAGACTGAGGTGCAGCTGTCATTTCTATTTCCTTCCTCACCGATCGATTTAATTCAACTTTACACCAACACAAAATGGTTTCTTTGATTAGCAGCGAGTGATAGCTCTTCAGCAGCTTTGGGCCTCTGATGCTGTTTTGTTTGGTGGAAGGAGAGAGGGAATGGAATATCATTCCGTTGAAATAATAAAGTCTAAACCTTTCCAATACAGTTGTTTTTTACGTTTGAGGGATCTGGAGTAAGCTACAAATTTTTTTTTTTTTTTTTTTTTTTTGTTAATGTGGAGTTTCTGGATCGCAACCCCGACTAGTCTTCTCAGTCCGATGTTAAGGGAAACCGTGGCCAGTATTATCTTTGCAAGTTTAACAATTGTTGTAAGTGGGACTAGAACTTAAGACGTCCGAATTTGTGATTTGCCCCAACTGCTGCTGGTTAAGAGTGGGCTACTATTGGGCTCTAGTAAACCTTCAACTGAATGGATCTGGGCATCTGGCCCATATCAATAACTTACGCCTCTCTTTTTCCACTAATTATAAAATCCTTTATATACTAACTAATACTTTACATTAAAAAAAATCCCATTTATTAAATTTTATTTTTAAAGATGCATAAAATAAAACTTCGTTATAAATAATTTTTTTTCATGGGATAATGGGATTAATATATACCACACATTTTATTTCTTTTGATTGGTTTGGAGTCCACGTAGCTGACATTAATTTATATATCTATGTGTCCTAAGGTGCTGTTTGTTTACATCTGATTGCCTCTTAATGGACTGTCTCTTATTCGTTAAGAGGCATGATGCTGTTTTTTTTTTGTTACCTCTGAATGCCTCTTAATCGGTAAGACAGAAAATGAAATCTTAATAATTAAGCGGTGCCTCTTAATGAAATTTTTTTGATAATTTTTTTTATATAAATATATTCAACAATATTATTCACTCATTTTTATTAAATTGAATATTTAACATTATTAAATAAAATTTTACCCTTTAAAATGGTAAAATAGTGTCATTAAGAGAACTTACTTTTTAGTTATCAAACAGTTTTTTAGATTCAGACCTCATAACCATTCAGATGATCTAATTTATTAAGACATCATAATCATTTAGATCTTAATTTTCAAGTTTATCAAACACAACCTAAGTTTAGGTTTACTTTAAAGCAACATTGAAATTTAAACAATATGTTCAATGAATATCAATGTACATTAAATTTGGTTGCTACCAATTACAATAGGTGTTTTTTGAGTCTTGTTACATGTGACCATAAATTTAAAAATGACTCCCATCTTAATTTATTTAGAGTTCCACGTTAGTCATAATCCAACTTATTAATCAGACAAACATATTTTCTTTACATATTTATTAAAGACATTCTCAAATTTAATTTTGTTCATTAATATTGTAAGCTATTTAAAAAAGATATATATTTTTTTAATGAATTATCTTGATGTGGATTTTAAGAATGTCGCAAATCAACTTTCAAAACATTGATAATTTGAGGTTTTAAAAAAAAATCTTATAATTTGATACAGATGGATGAAGTATATACTTTTATTGAACTAGATCTGCTGTATTACCTTACCATATTAAAACTGACTTCAAGCCTTTCATTCACAATTCTGGTAGCTCTCAAGTTTCTCTACTCCGTATACCTTTTTTAATGGAGTTTTCCATTTCGATTTTCATTTGCAGAACACGCAGCTGATAGAAAGAGCATAAACACACAAGCTTATTAATCTCACCAATCAAACAAAGGCTGGGTTTAAAAGAAAGAAAAGGAAACATGACATGTATGGACTGCATATATAATTAGTCACCAACTTTTTACCGCAGTCAAAGGAGGAGTGTCTTAAAAACAAAACTAAAAACCTGTGGTTCTGGTATAAAGGAGATTAAATTTATATACCACCATTATTCTGAAATCAATTAAGGTGGTACATAATTTATTGGAACATGCATGCATGATTACACTTCTTTCCATCTTTATTCATGAAATAACACAATAGCTAGCTAGTCGCCGGCCGGCTTAATTATGGTTTTGATCTGATATATATATATGCTTGATCAGATCAGCTTCACAAGCTTCTCTCATTTTTGTAGTTTCAATAACCGATATGTCGGCGTATGCATGATCCTGCTTCACCTCCACAAAACCTCCGGTTATCAGTTCCTGCAAAGATTTGTTGGTTACGGAAGTTTAAATGGGAATAATGATGCATGCATGCATGCCGGATTTTTACTATATATACCCTCTTCGATCGGAATGACAGAAACGTCAACTTTATTTTTCTCCATACCAAAAATAAGTAATATTCATGTATGTATATATGTATGTATGTTTATTATAGATGTGGCCAGAGTTTCTAACAGATCATTTCAATTAAGTTAACAAACTCATAATCTGACCACCTACAATCAGGAATATCATAATTAGGCTTTAATTAATAGTAAGATCATACCAAAAAACTTCTTACCAGTATCTCATAAAACAACCTTGCACTTTCCTTCTTGGTTTTCCCATCCCAAACCTGTGACAAGTTCACAATTTCATCTTCTCCTCTCTTCTTTCTAGTAAGAAAATTCTCGTGCAGGTAGCTTGCCACAGCACTGTACAGCAAACATTAATATGTTCAAAGTATCCTAGGGGGGGGGGGGGGGGGGGAGAGGAATATATAAGCCAAAATTAATTAGGAGTTATACATAAGCCCCAATCGACTCACCTGGTCTTAACGGACCAATTATTATCTGCAGTTGGTAAAAAAGTGATGTAAGAATCAGGAGGTGCAAGCAAACAAGCACTCTGACACATGCTCGAGAAAGATTCTTAAACAATATATAAAGAGTTTTTACCCTTTTCTTGGCCATCTCCTTCGCATGAAATGAACTCCTCCTGAAAAGGAACTTTTATGTATTAACAACAGTGCTACAGCAGAGAATAGAAAATAGAACAGAAGTAGCCTTGACAGATTTTAATACATTAAATAAACTTGTAGCATCTAGTCTAAGTAAGGGAAAAGGAGTCTCTCCTAATCAATTATGAGTTAAATACCTCAAGACACTGGTTACATTAAGTGGATATGGTTAAATAATTATAAATGTAATCTTGAAACTGCATTAATTACCTCATTGATCAAGCTTACATCAGATTCTCCATCCTCATCCGGAGACGCATCTTTCTCTATAGTTTCAAATGAGCTAGCTGGTGCCACTCTTTCTGAGTTACTAACACCATGAATATCATTACACCAGAGCGAATTTGAGTGGGTAACAGGTGTAGAAGGAGTATTTCCTACATCTTCTTCAGGAGGTCTATCCTCACAAGTTCGGACTCCCAATTTATCAAAATTTGCTCGAGTTTCCACAGTTTCAATTTGCCCGGGATTCTTCTGTTTAAAGTTTATAGAAATGCCTGTAGGGGCTAGGATCAGTATATTTTAGCAAGCAGATATATACTTCAGAAGAAAAAAACACTAAAATCTAAGTCCAACTCACAGGGAATCAACGGAGCCCAGAAACTATGGGGGAGATTGGCCATTTGATTTGCTTTCAAGGACTGTACAGCATCATGACGAGTCCTTTGTCTTCTTCTCAAGTGCCTCGAGTCATCAAGGCCTTTTCTATATACCCTGTAAATATGAATATTGTTATTAAATCTAGACCAACAATCAACACATCTAAGACCGGTTATTTTAAAACAGTATATATAGCACTGTATTCTATCTTTAACATGGACCATGTTAAAGATAGAATACTGTTAACGCCACAATCTCGTCACGCGCCTCAATCACGAAAAGCACTCTTTGTCCTGCACAATGAACACGTCAGCACCGGATCTCGACGGTTTTGGACCGCCGGGGATCGCTCCGGTGTGAGAATAAGTACAGATTTTGAGAGAAAAATGGTCTAACAATGGAGGTCGTGTGCTCTAGTGTTCTCCGAGAAAAATGTATTTCTTGCTTACCCCTTCTGTGTAGTGCCTTTTTTCCTTTTATTGTCTCATCACCTTTGCATGTTTTCCCCCGATGTTTTTGTCAATTGGCTGCATGCAGGCTTTTTTCTACTTGCTTTTTTCCCCCAGTCAACATTATGTCAACTCCTCATTAATGAAGGTGGCTTAAGACGGCTGGGCCCATCACCTCAATCAGCCGCCTGCTAATCTCACAGATTAGGGGTAATCTTTAGTCTATAAACTGCCACCTGTCATCCACTACCAGCTTCAATCTAGAGTGTATCTAAATGATCTTTTGGATAGTAGCCCAATACTCCAACAGTAAAAATGGGTTTGACTCAGAAAGCCCATAATGAATAAAAATTGACCGGCCCAAAATATTTACGGCCCAACATTGCCCCCTAGTTTTTCGTTAAACAAAATGTTTAATGAAAGAGTATAAGAACCTGGGTCAATTATCAAGGAGAATCCCCACAGACTCAGCGAAGCCCAATTAATAGAAAGCCCATATTCAAATGCAGACCTTTCGAACCCAGAATCATACACCAATCTTTTTGAATTTCAAAATTAAATGATATTTCCCAATTCCGAGAGGACACGCCGGCGGTTAACCTTCCCCATCATTATCTCTATTAAATGTGCAGCCTTTGGACTTCGTGCATTTCCAGAAAGGCAATTCTATAAGATTTTCAAACCCCCAAATCAGACAATTTTACCCGTTCATTTGGAGTTTTGAAATATACCAGCTTTCTTCTTCTTCTTACTCTGATTTTCTTCTTAGCTCGTCTGTCAACAATGGCTTCCCAAAACAAAGAAAACGCTGCTTTGACTTCCGAGATTCGCTCATCTTCCATCCCGACTGTGCCAAACCCTAAGTCTGTATCGTCATCCGGCAAAAATCCCATACCTCCTATTTCTGTACCCCCTCCTTTTAAATTCGAGGACGAGGAACAACATCCCATCGCCAACAGTCCTTCGAAACTAACAGAAGATGACCTCGAAACCATCCGAGAACGTTATTTTATTCCAGATACACATCATCTGAAGGCGCCTACCCTCTCCGATCGAATGTATCATCGTCCCGACGGTTGGACCGCCATGCCTCTCATTCTTTTAGAAAGAGGAATCCGATTCCCTCTCCATGCTTTCATCGTTACCCTTCTGGGGTTTATGGGTGTGGGATTTGCCCAACTGGTCCCCAATTCCTACATCCACATTCTAGCTTTTATAGCTTTCTGTAGCGAATTGGGGGTTTCTCCCTCTATCGACTTCTTTTTCAATCTGTTCGTTCTGGGCAAATCTCGCGAACAGGGTTTTAAGGTTCTGGGTAAACAAGCCCCAAAACCTAATTCTAAATTCAGTAGACGCCCCCTAATGGATACCCCTTCGAGCAACAAGAAATGGTATGAGAAATGGTTCTTCATCAAAGGACCTGAAATATCATCCATTCCCGATTGGACTACTTCGGAACATGCCACTTCGGACCTAGGCGACCTTTCAGACGATCGCATAAAGGAGATAGCGAAGCTCATGGGGAAGCTTCCCAGGGAGGAATGGAGCTTCAACCTCCTAGGCGATCATGCTTGGTTATTCGATCATAAACGTAAGTTTTCAACCCAAATTTTGTATGTTTTTCTCAATTTCTCTTCGATCATTATTTTGAGATATTTTTCTTTGTGTACAGTATCCTTGATCAGGCCTTCATCTTCTGACCGAAGAGGTATAGAGCAAAATCTGTCAGCCCCCTCAGCTCAAGATTTTGCCGAAGCTCAAGAAGCCGAAGCACAAGCCTTCGAGCCTCAACCTACCGACCCACCAATAGCCGAATTGAACCCGGACGAAGGGGTTAGTCGGCCTCGCCGAAAAAAGAGGGCGGTCCGAAAGCCTAAACACACTTCCGCTCCTATCCCCACCGAGAGCCTCCTCGACATGCCCGCTGCTGATCGTGCCAAAATTCTCCTTACCAAGAAGCGAAAGGCTAAAGTCAACATTGTACCTCTCACAACCGAAGAATTGAGAGTGCCTCCTTCCCAATCGAATCTACATCCGTCTTCACCCTCACCCATAGATCCAGACGAATTTGAGGTTGAACCTAGTTCTCCTCTTATCCGAAAGAAAAAATACCCTTCCGACGACCAGCCCTTACCTGAAGATCGGCCAACATCCTCTCCTCAACGAGCAGATCCTCCCTTTTTCGGTTCAACGTCGGGAGCTCCTCGGTCGCCTAGCCTATGGCCTGACCAGAATGAAGACTTCCCCTTCCATCTCTATAATTCTTTCGTTCTGGATACAGACAACCACAGGTTCGGCAACAGTACCATAGCCGATCTGCTGGAAGAAGGCTTGGCTCACCAGGCTAGAGTAAGTTTTCGATCATTTCTGCTCATAAATATATATTCTTCAAGTATTCTATTAATTCAGAATGTCTGCAGGCAAATGGGATTTTCGGGCGTCTTCACCAAAAGCATAAAGAAGCCGGGGTCGAAGAAGAAGCTGCCCGAAAAGAAAATGCCATTTTAAAGTCTGCCTTGGCGAAGGAGAGGAGTGAACATGAGAACCTCCGCTTCAACTGTAAAGGTCTTCAAAATGACCTCGCCAAAATGAAAGAGCTGCTGGCCGTGTCTGAAGCTTCTCAAAACGCGATCATGCAACGGAATGAAGAACTTCAGCGGTCCAATAAACAATTGACTGAGAATAACCGGAATCTGGCTTTAAGCATATCAGATGCTAAGAAATCTGAAGAACGTCATCTGGAACTTCGGGGAAAAGTTGAGAAGGAGCTTCGGAATCTGAAGTTGATGGGTCCTCCTCTCACTGAGGAACTTCGCAAGGAGATCCAGGCTGAATATCGGAAGTCTCCTTCTTTAACTAACGAGATAATTCAGATGTACACGGAGGGTTATGAAGCAGCCCGAAGTAAGGGTAAAGCTAAATTGGCAGCCGTTGCTGTAAATCCGTTGCTCCTTGATTCTTCCGAAGATGAAGATGAGGAGTAATAGTGACAGAAATTTACCCTTTATATGACAATGTACTGACTTCATTAAGCATAATGAGATATATCTTATTCCTTGTTGTTCCTTTCTTAAGTTGAATTTGTATTGTCATTTAAACGATATGTAATTTAAGCTCAATACTTCAAGTAAAATCAAACAACAATGTAAGACGAAACTTACTCACTACCAGAGGATAACATACGTCATTGTTGGGATAAACGATCCACCAACTTTTTAGTATGAATATTAGTTCCGAAGATCTTATAATGTTATTCAGCTTTATAATAATTTGGATAACTTCATTCTTCTTTGAGAGCCGAATAAGTTCAACACAGAAAATATCTCGCTTTGCTATAAAAAGTCGAAAGGATTCAGCCTTATACCGAGTTGGCAACCTCGTTCTCTCCGAGAGCCGAACAGGTTCAACCCAAAAGATATTCCGCTTCGCTACGAGGAGTCGAAGGGATCCAACCTTATAACTGGTGACCACGTTCTCTCCGAGAGCCGAACGGGTTGGACCATCAATAGTTCACTTCGCTACGAGGAGTCGAAGGAATCCATCCTTATACCGAGCTGGCAACCTCGTTCTCTCCGAGAGCCGAACAGGTTCAACCCAAAAGATATTCCGCTTCGCTACGAGGAGTCGAAGGGATCCAACCTTATAACTGGGCTGGCAACCTCGTTCTCTCCGAGAGCCGAACAGGTTCAACCCAAAAGATATTCCGCTTCGCTACGAGGAGTCGAAGGGATCCATCCTTATAACTGGTGACCACGTTCTCTCCGAGAGCCGAACGGGTTGGACCATCAATAGTTCACTTCGCTACGAGGAGTCGAAGGAATCCATCCTTATACCGAGCTGGCAACCTCGTTCTCTCCGAGAGCCGAACAGGTTCAACCCAAAAGATATTCCGCTTCGCTACGAGGAGTCGAAGGGATCCAACCTTATAACTGGTGACCACGTTCTCTCCGAGAGCCGAACGGGTTGGACCATCAATAGTTCACTTCGCTACGAGGAGTCGAAGGAATCCATCCTTATACCGAGTTGGCAACCTCGTTCTCTCCGAGAGCCGAACAGGTTCAACCCAAAAGATATTCCGCTTCGCTACGAGGAGTCGAAGGGATCCAACCTTATTTCTGGTGAATAAAAACCTTTACTGGAGAGATAAAGAGAGCCATTTTTATTAATAACTGTCGTTGTGGTTACAGACTTCCATATTTTAATACTATCCCTACTGAAAATATTTGCGGAGTCTCCCGGCATGCCAAGTATTTTTGATTTCAGATCCATCTAAAGTTCGCAGCCGGTAGGTTCCGGGTTTTGATACACTGATGACTTCATAGGGGCCCTCCCAATTTGGCATGAGTTTACCCATATTCTGAGGGGTAGAAGCTTCTACTTCCCGGAGAACTAAATCCCCAACCTCAAATCTTCGAAGCTTTACACCTTTGTTGTAGTACTTAGCCACACGACGTTGATATGTGGCCAACTTTATCAAAGCTGCCTCTCGGACTTCTTCGATCAGATCTAAGTTAGCTCTGAGTCCCTCATCATTGTATAACTCTTTAAATTGACTGACTCGAAGACTTGTAGATCCAATTTCTACCGGAACTAAAGCATCAGTACCATACGCTAGCCTAAATGGGGAATCTCCCGTCGTAGTCCTTGGTGTAGTTCGGTAAGCCCATAGCACGCTTAGTAATTCTTCGGGCCATCTGCCTTTGGCGTCATCCAGCCTCTTCTTGATTCCATTCAGGAGTATTCTGTTGGTTACCTCAACTTGCCCATTAGATTGTGGATGGGCAACTGAAGTCTTCCGGTGCTGAACCCCTAACTCTTTCAGAAATGCCTCAAACTTTGATCCCACGAACTGGCGCCCATTATCTGAAATTACTACCATAGGGATTCCAAATCGAAACACTACTGACTCTTTGAAAAACTTCAAACATTCCTGTTCTGTTATCAGCCGAAGAGGTCTCGCCTCTACCCATTTAGTCATGTAATCAATTGCTACTATAACAAAACTGACCTGGCCTTTTGCTTTTGGAAGAGGACCCAGTATATCTACCCCCCAGACAGCAAAGGGTATAGGAGATAAAACCGAGTATAACTCCTCTGGTGGCTGATGCGGGATTGCACTATTCAGCTGGCATTTGGGGCATCTTTTCACATAATCAGTAGCCTCTTTGAAGATTGTCGGCCAATAAAAACCTTGGCGAAGTACTTTATAAGCTAACGACTTCGCGGCCATATGATCACCACAGATTCCTTCATGGACCTCCCGAAGAGCATATTCAGCTTCAGACGGGACTAGACACTTCAGTAGTGGAGAGGAATGAGCTCTTCGATACAGATCTCCATCAATCAGTATGAAGTTTGCGCTCTTGTATCTCACCTTTTTAGCCAACATCTGATCCGAAGGTAGTATGCCATTTGATAAATAGTTTATGTATGGAGTCATCCAACAATTTGACTGTTCTACGCACGTTACTTCCTCTTTCTGGATGCTGGCTTGTTTCAGGATTTCCAAGTAAACGATCCCTTCGAAAGTGCTTGATTCGGCAGTGGCTAGTTTCGATAATGCATCAGCGTTGAAATTATCCGTTCGACCGACACTTTTAAAAACACATGAGCCAAAGTGTTGAAGTCGATCTTTCAATTCTGCAAGATATCTAACCATTTTGGAGCCTCGAGCTTCGTACTCTCCCGAAACTTGCTTGATGACTAGTTGAGAATCGCTGTAAATGACCAGCTTCTGAACTTCTAGACTATGAGCCAGACGTAACCCAGCTAATACCGCCTCGTACTCAGCCTCATTATTTGTTGCTTTGAACTCAAATCTGATGGCCTGCTGTATTTTGAATCCCTCCGGGCTTGTCAGAATTATCCCGGCACCACCGAGATCCGAAGTAGAAGACCCATCTACATATAAAGTCCAAGAATCGTGCTCCTGTTGAAGTATGGCCACTGTTTCCGGAGATTCTACCATTTCGGTCATGCTGCCATCAGCCTCAGGAAATGAGCATTCTATCACAAAATCAGCCAAGGCTTGGCCTTTAATAGCTGTCCGGGGATAGTACTCTATGAAGAACTGAGACAATTCCATCGTCCACGCAGCAAGCCTTCCCGAAACCTCTGGCTTCCCCAGCACCTTCTTCAGTGGTTGGTCCGTATACACCACTATTATCCGACCTTGGAAATATTGCCGAAGCTTTCTACTAGCAACGACTAAAGCAAAAGCAAATTTCTCAAGGTTTGGATACCTTGTTTCTGCATCTCTAAGGGCATGGTTTACATAGTAAACCGGGTGTTGCCTACCCTCAATTTCCCGCACCAAAACTGCTCCCACGGCCAGTGAACTTGCAGCCAGATACAAATACAAAGGTTCTGTAGGAACCGGCTTCACTAACAGAGGTGCCGAAGACAAGTACCTTTTAATGCCTTGGAAAGCTTCCTCACATTCCGAAGTCCATTGGAAGGTCTTCGCATTCTTCGGCCCTTTCAACGTGTTAAAGAACGGCAGACACCTTTCTGCTGACTTAGACATGAATCGTCGCAACGATGCTATTCGACCAGTTAAACGTTGTACATCCTTGTATGACTGGGGTGATTTCATGTCTAAGATAGCCTGGATCTTCTCTGGATTGGCTTCGATACCTCTCTTACTGACCAAATATCCCAAGAATTTGCCTGCCCCCAGTCCGAAAGTGCACTTAGTAGGATTCAGCTTCAATTCATAACGGCGCACCGTTTGGAAACATTCTTCTAGATCATCCAGATGACCATGACCCGACATGCTTTTAACAATCATATCATCAACGTAAACCTCCATATTCTTGCCTAGCTGCTTCTCGAAGATATGGTTCATCATCCTTTGATATGTAGCTCCCGCATTGACCAATCCGAAAGTCATTTTTTTGTAGGCGTACACCGACCGATGAGTGATGAAAGCTGTCTTTGGTATATCTTCTTTACACATAGAAATTTGATGATAACCTGAAAAAGCATCCATAAAACTAAGAAAAGCATACCCCGAAGTTGCATCAATGAGTTGGTCGATATGAGGCAGAGGATAAAAATCCTTCGGGCAGGCTTTATTCAGATCGGTGTAATCTATACAAACTCGCCACTTGCCATTATGCTTCCGTACTAGAACCACGTTGGCCATCCATTCTGGATAATCGATCTCGAAGATGAAATCTGCATCCAACAACTTAGTGATCTCCTCATCAATTATCTTCTGTCTCTCCAATGCGAAGAGTCTCCTCTTCTGTCTAACTGGCTTCTTGGTTGGATCTACTTGCAATCTGTGCTCCGCTACTCTTCGACTTACTCCCGGCATGTCACTGGGGATCCAAGCAAAGACATCGGCATAGCACCGAAGCAACTTCAGCAGGCTTGTTCGAAAAGGTTCAGGAAGTCCCGAACTGATTTTCACTGTTTTCTCTTTCTTCCCCGGAATCAACTCGATCTCTTCGGTATCCTCAATGGGCACGACTAAAGGTTCGGTACCGCTTTCTGTAAAGGGTTCCACCTCAATGGCCATTGTATGCTTCAGTTTACTGATCCCTACCCCCGAAGTGATCAGAGCATTCCGATAGCACCTCCTTGCTAAGTCTAGATCTCCAGCCACTTCGCCAACTCCGTGGGATGTAGGAAACTTAATTTTAAAGTGGGGTATTGAAGTAACCGCCTGTAGAGCTGTCAAAGTAGGTCTCCCCAAAATAGCGTTGTAGGCAGAATCAACATGTACAACATAAAATTTACAAAGGATTTGAACCTGTTGGGGAGCTGTCCTGAAGGTGACTGGCAGCTCGATGGTCCCTGCTACTTTGACGGGATCGTTGCTGAAACCATACAGAGGGGCCTCCTGCCCGATTTCCATCTTCTGGCCATCCACAGGCATTCGGTGGTAAGCATGAGCATACAATATATCCACTGAAGAGCCGTTGTCAATCATCATCCTTTTCATATCCACAGAACCTACTTGGGCCGTGATTATCAAGGCTCCTTCATGCGGTTCGATAGGTTCCGTAGGGAAGTCCTCATCTGTAAAGGAAATTATGGAACCCGGATATGCCCTTTCGACCTTCGTCGGCTTATCGGCCAAAGACATCACAGAGTCCAGATATCCTCGTCTCTTCTTACCTGTAACTTTTCCTGTGCTCCCCCCAGTTATCACATCCACGACATGCCGAACCACCTGGTTTGGCCCTGGTTGAACGGGTTGGGCAACCTGAGCCAACTCCTTATTCTCCGGTTGAACCCTTTGTCGTTCCCGGCCTGTTACATAATGCATTAAGGTACCACTTTGAACTTTCCTCTCAATAAATTCTTTCAAACTCCAGCAGGAATTCGTGTCATGCCCAACCGCCCGGTGGTAATTACAATATAAGGCAGGATCTCCAGACCCCGGTCGAAGGTTGTTTTTGGGCGCTTCGAAGTACGGTTGGTTTTTAATGTGTTCCAAGATGGTGGCCCGATCCGTGTTAAGTTGTGTGTACACCTTGTTCACTCTTTGAGTTGGAATGGGTGGACGATCTCCCCTGGGTACCCAGTTACTATTATACCTTTTTTGATTACCTTCGGATCGATCATTGCCGATATTGTTTCTTCTCTGACTAACGTCCTTCTCCTTTACTTTTTCCGAGGAGCTTTGTTTCAAGCTAGCCATTGCCTCTTCCACCACGATGAAACCTTCGGCCTTTTCAAACGCTTCGGCCAGACTCTTCGGATGTTTGAACATCAGCTTCTTTACTAATTTTTTCCGATTTCACCAGATCTAAGCCATTCTGGAACAATCCTACCGCCTGAAGATCGTTAAGATCTGAAACCTGCCCTACAGCTTCTCGGAATCTCTTCACATAATGCCCCAGAGTCTCACTTGGATATTGCCTTACTTGGGCCAACGATCCCGTGGGTCTCCCTCTTCTCTTATTGCTCCCGAAGCGGGCATGGAATTTGTCACACAAATCCGCCCATGACGCAATCGAATCTGAAGCCAGAGCCCCCATCCATTGTCTCGCGTCCTTTCTTAATGTCAATCCGAACGTCTGACATTTAGCTGCGTCTGAATAGTCGTAATAATCCATTAATCTGTCAAATGCTTGGCTGTGGTCAAACGGATCTCCAGAACCATCATAACTCTCCATATGAGGCAACTTTTTGCTGGGATCAGCTTTCTCTTTAAGAATTTCAGATGAAAAAGGGGACGCCTTTTTATCCGGAGTCTTCCTCCCTTGTTGATCCTCTGCTAGCTGCTTCCGAAGCTCCTTTATCTCTTCCACTAAGTCTTCCACCAACCCGGGTGGAGAAACAACCTCCTTCCTTGGAGAAATCGTCTTATTGTGTTTAATCCGATCTCTTTCATCCGGGTTAAAAGATGTCGAAGGACTTCGTCTCGTACTTCGGCCAGAGCGAGAACTCCCTGTATTGTGCATCATCTTCGACCTCCTTGGAGAAGGACTTCTAGATCGGCTTCGTCGCCCATCTCTTCTACTACTTCTATAGTACTCAATACGAGGCGTCCTTTTCGAAATCTCGAGAGAATATTCTTGTGATATACTTCGTTCCTCATCGGGAGAATGACTACAAGTCTCACTATCGTCTCGCTTGGAGTATTCATTCCTCCTTGCTCTTCGGCCATGTGATTTACCCCTCCTTCCCGGTCGAGTGTAACTGAAAGCTTCGTCTTTTTTCTCGGCCGCAAGAACCATCTGTTTAGAAATCTCCTCTCTCTGCTGCAGAAGTGCTTTCAAAGCTGTGTCGGTCTCTTGAGCCTTCTTTGCCAAGACAGAAATCTTGTCTGTATGGCCTTCTCGATGCCGGGTTTTGAGTGGCGTATCCATCATCTTTTTCCGATCGTCATCGGAACCTTTGCTAGCAGTAGAAAATAACTTCCTCTTGGCATCCCCATGGTCTCTAGCTTGAGAACCTCCTAGTATCCTTTGTGACTCAAGTCTGTCATGAATACTTTTTGAGGGTCCTAGTCTGTCTTTCACCGAAATCCTTTGTAGAGAAAAACTAGCATCCGTTGGCTGTCCCTCAGCCGTGATCGTTTTGCTTTTTACCATAGCTTCCGACGTAAGATGCCTAATACGTTGTGATTGAAAATCAGAAACACTAAAAGCCCTCCTTCTAGCGCCAATGTTAACGCCACAATCTTGTCACGCGCCTCAATCACGAAAAGCACTCTTTGTCCTGCACAATGAACACGTCAGCACCGGATCTCGACGGTTTTGGACCGCCGGGGATCGCTCCGGTGTGAGAATAAGTACAGATTTTGAGAGAAAAATGGTCTAACAATGGAGGTCGTGTGCTCTAGTGTTCTCCGAGAAAAATGTATTTCTTGCTTACCCCTTCTGTGTAGTGCCTTTTTTCCTTTTATTGTCTCATCACCTTTGCATGTTTTCCCCCGATGTTTTTGTCAATTGGCTGCATGCAGGCTTT
Source organism: Panax stipuleanatus (assembly GCA_020205555.1). Lineage (NCBI taxonomy): Eukaryota > Viridiplantae > Streptophyta > Magnoliopsida > Apiales > Araliaceae > Panax > Panax stipuleanatus. The sequence continues at coordinate 19,659,673 of CM035117.1, forward strand.
TTTCTACTTGCTTTTTTCCCCCAGTCAACATTATGTCAACTCCTCATTAATGAAGGTGGCTTAAGACGGCTGGGCCCATCACCTCAATCAGCCGCCTGCTAATCTCACAGATTAGGGGTAATCTTTAGTCTATAAACTGCCACCTGTCATCCACTACCAGCTTCAATCTAGAGTGTATCTAAATGATCTTTTGGATAGTAGCCCAATACTCCAACAGTAAAAATGGGTTTGACTCAGAAAACCCGTAATGAATAAAAATTGACCGGCCCAAAATATTTACGGCCCAACAAATACCATTCCTCCACTTATAAAACAGGAAATCTAAAATCCTCATTAATTAATAGATAGAATGGAACAAATGTAATGTTACATACTTTTCAGTAATGATTGTCTTTTTATCATACATGCTTTTTCTCTTCATGCCCTCCCTGGTAGCTGGAGTTATTACAGATAGGATCTCTGGCATAGAAACACCTGCATTGCATTACAATTCATGCAGGATAAGCTCACTAATTGATAATACATGCATTTTCTATAATTTGTCTTCAACTTCATTATGTGATACACAGGCATGATATTTACATAAAATTCGGTATGCACCTGTAGTATTTGGAACCTTCAACTCCGGTGTTACATCAATGGACAAGGCCACTGGATCCTTTTGTGAGGTCATCTCAATATTTTCATTCTCCAGTGATGTCATTTCGGAGAACTTTGTTAGCTCTTGATGCTGTTGATCAAATAAATTAAAGCAGTCTTCAGGTTCTGCATCATCTTCTAACATTATGTCACAATGCGGAGACTCAATATCATCTCCATCTGTTTGACACACTTCATGAAATGTTCTTCGAGGCTCTACTTCTTCCTCAGACTCATTAAACAGCATAGGCGGCACACATTCCTCTAATGAGTATATATCATTACAGATTTTTTCTATACTCGCTTCCAAATCTCTTAGGTCATATGATGTGCTAGCTATCACATCAGCAGTCATGGGAAATGCCAAACACATACTGCAAACAAGTACATACAGTATGCTTTGAGCCATGCCTGAAATAACATCTAGACTTTCTGTCTAATAAAAAATAGGGTTAAGTGAACCTACTCTTTAACACCAGTCTGACCAGCAGAAAACCCTTCTAAATGTGAAGCATCGTCCTCCAGATGAAACTGCAAGTTGTAAAACCTACCTTCTTGTTATATATATCTTAAGGAAAAAAATACAGCCCCAAAATCATAAATGAGCAATTCCTTAGGAACCTTTGGTGTATTACCAGCTAGCTAAGAATCAACCCAAAATCCAATTTGAGATCTGCTACATTTATTCAGACCTGGATTTCCATAGGAATTAATGAACTACGTACTTGTATATTAATGAATTAGCTTTTTAACCAAATCCTGCCAATTATATGAACTCTTTGTTGTGGTTAGACCAGCTATGAATCAGTTCTCTGTGAAATACTCGTTTGGATAATGTAGGTTTAGGGTATTGTATATCCAAAACATTCCTGACAACCATGTTTGAATGTGTACCCCGGTAACACCCCCCCTCTTTTCTTCATTTCACTTAATGTTGGGGGTTTTAGAGAGAAATTTAGTATCAGTTTAGGGTTATAAAAAGGAGGGTAAACAAGATGGATGAGTAGCATGTTCCAAGTAGAGAGGCCATCTACTGTCTCGAAATGGTGCATAAGCGGACCTAATGCAGCAGTACAGAATAGAACATCAAAATGCTAATTGACTTAGAACATTAGATCAGAGAGTGATCCGTGCCAACCAAACAAGGTTATGGAGTTTGGAATTAATTTATATCTAAAGATAGGACAACTTCCCAGATAACTTTCAAAGGTTAATAACCAATTTAAATGTTAATTTTAGCAATTCCCTTATCCAGATTAGCTTATACATCCAGCTTCATGAAAATTTTAATGAAGAGAAATATATGCTGAGAAATTAACCCAGAAGGACAAACAGACGCATGCTGAAAAGAACGGGTGTATGCACTAATTGCATTCACCACACTTGACTAAGAAAGTTATATTCAGAGAGGAATCCCATGCATGCCAACCAAACAACATTGGCGGAACTAGGGGGTCGAGCGGGGTCATATGCCCCCAACCTTGGAATGAAGCATGCTAATGTTAGTTAAACTCTTTGTTATGTGATGATATTAATTCATTTGTTTCCTCGTGTCCTTCTACCTATAATAAATTAACAATATTACTATAAGATAAAATAATATTAAATAAGTTTGATGATTAATTAATTAATATTGCACTCATTTGTCTTAATGACTTAATCATACCTTGGTATCAATTTTTTATAAATGAGAATGACTTAATTCATTTTCTTGTTTTGAGTAGCTCGTCTCAGTTGTCTCTAAGGAAGATGACTAGAACCACAATATAAAGTTTTGAATATATAATATTATAATTTGTAATTTATCTATAAAAATAGCTAATCAGTTGACTAAAAACTTCAAAGTCTGATTAATAGTCTCATAGTTCGGAAGAAAATTAAAATATATATATATGTATGTATGCATGTATGTATATGTATTTAAAGTCATTAGACTCACAACTCAAAGGTTGACAAGGGTTGGAATAGGATGTTGTGAAATACTATAATTGGACAAAATGAATTTGAAAGAAGCATGTCAAGCATCAATAAATAATTTTTTTCACTGATGTATTTTGACCCCCTCTAAAAATGTTCTGGTTCCGCCACTGCCAAACAAGGATATGATGTTTTAGAGTTTCCTATCTAAACACAGTATACCTCCCATAAAACTTACTAAAATGATTAAATATAATGAAACGAAGTTTATCAATCCCCTTATCCAGATTGGCCTAATCATTCAGCTTCATGATCATTTGTATGAAAGTAAATTATGGTGAGAAATACAATTGGAAGGACAATCAGATGCAGGCTGGGCCGGCCAAAGAGAAAATAAATATTAAGAACAAACTCAACCCGGCCGCAATAAGAGTAATCGTAATCCTATCCCCCCTTGGCACTACTACTGGATATCATAACCAGCAGGACACTGAAATTGAAATGAAATGTGATCTTTTTAGATGCAACACTGTTTTTTGTGACAAAAATAACGGCATACCTGGTCAAAGGACTGATGCCCACTGCCCTCGGCTTTTTCTGCATATGTTTTATGAAAAAATTGTATAATATGTCAAGCAGCACAAGTAAGAATGTGATACAGATATTAATGACAACAACATACCTTTCAGCGTGATATCTTCATCAGGTGATATGTGATCTCTGCAACATTGCAGTTCACATCAAAACAGTATTAAGGCATCTAAAAAAATGGTGTAAACATATCTGTTTTTTTTTTTTTTAAAAAGGTTGCTTACCCTTTTCCATTTTCTATTAGTTCAAGATAAAAAGTATCTAGTTCAAATCTTTCCGGTACAGCAATAGAAGAATCAGGTGCAAGAATAACTCCAATACCAGGATTACATTTTTTGTTACTAGCAAAGTGATTGATCTTTGATAGCGCATCACGGCAGTCATTGAACAAATACTCAACTTTTTTCGAGTATATCCTCACATTGCCCAAAAGAAGGTAAGCCAATATTCTATACGTTACAACTGGGACTTCATCCCGCAAAATCTTATCTGAACAACATAAATTAAAAGATGTTATAAAATAAGAGGGTAGAGCTTGAAAGATTAAGATGGCATACAACAAATTAGTAACGAAAGGAGTCTCGGAATGATAATGCCAGTAGCAAATTCTGCAAATTGAATTAATCTCTACAAAAGAAAGAGTACTCAAGATGAACACAAGAATAAAGTTTCTGCAGTGATTAGTCACCAGGTTGCGATTTTGCAAGTTCATAAAACTACTGAAGCTAAAAACAATTTGGGTTTTGACTTCCGGACAAACTACAATATTGTTTAAACTAGGAACAGGAAAATAAGTTATTTGCACCTCCAACTACGATATGACTAAACCTAGTTATCTTGAATGTTATTTACTTGTACCATTGCTGCCCTGTTGTAACACCATTAACACATGGATGTCTGCTTTCATGTCTCTTTAGGAAAAGATAAGTGATCAGTTAGCCACCAAAGGAAACCACAGTTAACATTCTTGATTTGTCTATAACTTTTCCTCAATTTACCACCTGTCGTTATTATCTGGCAGTTTCTGCCATATATTTTGTCGTATATTACTTAATTCCTCGGAAACTAAAAGAACAAGTTTCTGACAGAGGACATCAATTAGTGAGATATTCAACACCTCAACCGAGGCCCGATCATTGAATCACTTTCCTGATATATCCCACTAAAACCCCTTGACAAAGAATGGCACCACCATATTTAAAATATTGTGTTGCCAAGGTTGGCGGGAAGTAGCAATTGCTAATCCATCCAACAGAAGTCATTTGATAAACTAAACATTATTTTTTTGCTATTTTGACACGCACACCACCACCACCACCACACACACACACACACTCCTTGGAGGATTGAACCCCCAACCTCGTGGTTAACATTTTCACCTAAATCAACTTCATATTTAAAAGAATGTGGCACTGTACTTCTAAACCTATTGTTCGGTAACAGTTAACTGCAAAATCTCAAGGCTAGAAATATATTTCTTATACTTTTAACATAACCTACTTCTAAAAACAGTTTCATTTTTACTCTTTGAGGTCTAATTAAGTTCATGATCAAATAACCACATTATCTCCTATACCAACTTTGTTATGGGTAATTAGCTGAAGGCCGACTTACTACTAGAACAGGAAAATTAGGGCTTGAGAGAAAACCTTTCTAGATAGTAACTCAATACAAGGAAAATAGTTTACAGATGGGGTAAAAAATACATGGAACAGAAAATGAACATATGAATACTTATGCGTCAGATAATTCCCCCCTGGAAAAAAAAAACATTCTGCAGATTCATTGATTTTAATAATTGGAAATCATCATACTGTAGCTGAAAGAAAATTAAGAACAGAAGGCTCAAAATCCATGTATATAATTCAAATGATCAGACTTACAATCAAGTGTGTGTATATATATATATATATATATATATATATATATATATATATTTTGGAACTGTATGACAAACTGAAGACTCAAATGATCAGACTTACAATCAAGTATATAATTCAACACAACTAGTACACAAAATCCCAGTTTTATCCAACACCCATAACATGTAATTTCTGACACAACTCTCAAAGGCATTTCTGCAAGTCTCTTTCAATTCCCAACAACACCCAACTAGGAAAAAAAATTCATTTGGGTCCCTGGAAAATGAACAGAGTGTAACACCCCCTTTCCGAAATAGAAAGAGAGGTTACTCAAAACACAACAAAATTGAACAAAAGCTCTATGCCACGAAAGAATAGTATTTATAACCAATAAATATCAAAAGGTCAAACCAGAATAAATGCCAACAGACTCAAACTCAAATCTAGAGTATTTATTACAACTCAAAATAAAATCAATCTATCAAGCCTAAACAGAATATCTAAATCATTGGATCGAATGGAGCTCTCATCACACTTGCCCTTGATCCCCCTGATTACCTGCCGGAAGAAAAACACAGCATGAGCCAAATGCCCAGTACAGATATAGAATACAAGAATAATGAAACGAAATAACTAACTCAATAAATGAACTGAACTGAACTGAAACGAACAAAACTAACATAATAAAATAATAGGCTGAATCAAATGGCTAGGTGTTATTTCATACCAAGCTCAAAATAAAACAGAAATATACCTTGCCACACAGACAAGGTCAAATAATGCCACACAGGCAAGTCACACACATTGGACCGCGAATCCAATGCATGCAAAATCGGAAGACGTGTTTGGCACAAATATCGCCACTCCGCAGAACAGAACAGAACAAAAAACTAGGGTCGACCCATACGCCTCCCACAACAAAACACCAAATGGCCAACTCCCACCGGAGCACAAAACGGAGACGCCGTGGACTGATCACACCGCCACGGAAGGTGTCATGCCTCTCGTGCCAAGACGACATGCCTGTGGTACCCCCACAGGTGGTTATAGCTCAGGTATACCCTACGGTATATTCTAATAATAATGTCATGTCACAACACATGCGACACAATATTAACACAAGGGTTCTAAGTGTACATGTAACATCGAAACGAAAATAAATACAAAGCTCCCAAGATACATTAACATGTACATCTCTAAAAGATTTAAAATAAATACTAAATATGTTAACATAACTCAAGAGTACAAATACGAATTCTATGAATCAACACTAACATGAAACAAATATATTAATTTCACAAGGAACAATTATGTGAAATAATAACGAAATTAGAAACGAGTAACAAAATGAACTAATTAAATTTTATAAGAGTATCGCTGAAGGAGTACGGAATCCGTACCTGGATTAAGCAATGTAATACCCAAAGTATATTCCAAAAACTCGTTTAGACTTTATCCGTTCAATCTAAATAATTTAATAGATTTTATTACAATCCAATCATTAATACATAATATTGTCAAATTTATTATTAAGTAACTTTTATAATTATATCGACAAAATTAATTTGTATAAATTAATATACAGAACATTCAATTTAATTTACCCATTTCGGTTTATAAACTTCATGGTGCACTTCAGCATTATATATATATATATAATCAAATGGAAAAGTAACTAATTTTGGTGGGAAAGTATATATAAATATAAAGTAGCAGTATGTACCTATATATATAGTACATATATATAGTAGATAGCAGGCAATGATTCCGTAAGAATATATATATATATATATATATATATATATATATATATAATATATCAAGCACCAAGTTCACATGACCACGAATTCCTCATCTGACAAACCAATTACCAGATATAATCATATATTATATAATCATAAATACCTTATAAATTCTTATGTTCCTTCCGCAATAGCTTCTTGGGTTTGTTCTCAGCCGCCGCTAGCTTCCCCTTTCTCTCTTTTCGTCAATTTGTATGATGAAGTAAGGATAGGTCTAATTATATATGTTTATTTATTAACAGATTTTATTAATTATTCTAATTTTAAAAGGATTTAATATTACACACAAATAAATTAAACTCAATTAATTTTAAAGGCCCAAATAATGTAATCCACATACTTAAATATAATTTGACCCAAACACAAGAAAAGTCCAATTAAAATATTTAAACAAAAACTTAAAATATTATTTATTTATTAAAATATCCGGGTATTACACAGAGAGAAGGAGCTTGACACCATATAAAAACAGTTCGTTTTTCTTGTTTTTTTTCTTCAACTTTCAAAGAAAATAACATGGTAACAGAAAAGGCCAAAAACTCAAAAGAAAGAGAAATTGAGCACAATTACCAACAGAAGAACAAAGGTTGGTCTGTTCAATTTGCTTCTTTTTGAGTTTATTAAAACAATGGGCAGCAATCCATATGGTGCCCAGTGGCCCCTTCTTGGAAAGAAGGCTGTGTGAGTAAAACATGTTCCTCTTTGCTTCACCACCTGCCATTTGTTTTTTCTCTCTCTCCTCTTTCTGTATGTATAATTATAGATAAAGATATATGTATGTGTATGTGTATGTCTATGTGAATTTTGTTTTATTTTGAGCTCAAAGGAAAATGGTGACAGCTCTGCAAGTCTGCAACTTAAGAGTTCGAAATGGAAGTGCTTGTTTTGTCGTAGGAAGAAAACGGTGAAGGCGAGAGAATTAAGTGTCGAGTGTATTAAAATAGTACTATACCTCCGTTACTAAAAAAATTGAACAGCATTCGGCACATATATTAAAAAAGTTATTTAATATTAATAAAATTTATTTAAAATTTTATTATCATTTTTTTATAAAAAATTAAAAATTATTAATATAAGGGATAGAATTTATTAAGAAGAAAAAATAGAAAAATAAATAATTTATTCTTTTAAAAAATTATAAATGACAAATATTCTAAAATAAATTTTTTTTTTAAAACGATATTCTTTTAAGAACGGAAGAGTATTATTTTATTCATTAATTGCAAAAGTCATCCGGAGGGCATTCCTCCTACGTGTGGCATATCTTATGAATGGAAAAAGGGACAATAATTAATTACCGATAAAAGCGACATCTATTTATTAATTGCTTTTGGGAGGATAATAATCTTACTATATCCTTCTCTTTTATTACTACTTCTTTTTTCCCTTAAAGTTAACAAGAGATAAATTAATATGTAATTTTGAGAAGGACATTGTTATTTTTATGAGAGAATTTTAATATTTTTTATAAGATATCTAAAAAACGAAAATAATAATTTGGCATGAGTATTTGATTATTAAGCATGTGGGTCCTATATATTTTTTAAATACCTGGATCGTACAGGTAAAATTAGCAAAATTTCATATAAAATTAATCAATGTCATATTAAAAATTGATATATATATATTTGTTAACTTCACATGTGAGACCCACGTTATAAAAAATCTACATGCGAAAATATTGGGAAAAATGTAAAATTATTAATTCTTTTATGAAAATATATTTTATTACTCAACATATAAAAAATGGGAATTGTTATTTTTATAAGTGAATGTTGGTATTTCCACAAGATTTTACTCACATGAATGTGAGTCTCATTTACTATTCAAGTGAGAGAAGCCTTAAATTTCCTTGTGGAAATATCAATTCCTAAAAAATGACCATTTATGTATGAAAAAAAATATTTTTTCAAAATCTTATATTCTTATCTTAATAATCAAACGATTAACTTAATTTTTGCCGAAAAGAATGAAAAGCCCTTACTAGATCTATTAAAAATTCAGCAAAAATTAGCATTATCACAAGTAGAGATCTTGATCGAGTTCAACGATTCGGTTGGAGACTATTCTTAAAACTTTAAAAATTAGTATAACAAAATTGAATTAAGTAATTAAAAATTAATTAGATTAGGTCATTTCTTAATTACCTCCTATTTGATATATGTCGGTATTTATTAATATCCATATAAATTAATTGTCATATGTAGCAAGTAAATTTCTACAAGAGATGAAAAAAATATCATAATTAGATTATAATTATCAAATTAATAAGAATCATATTATTCAAGATACCGCAACTTTAATGACTTGCTTCAATTAGATCGTTCTCAAAATTTATATAAAAATAATTGGCAACAAATCGTAGAGTATTTTATCTAATAATCATCATTTGAGCAACGAGTGTATTTGGGTATTTTTTATATTTAAATTATAATTAATTCGTACAAACTGCAACAAAATTATATAAGGGTCCACGTGAAATTAACAGTTTTGAATAAAAACTGATCAACATTGTACATAAACAATTATAATTATAATTTTATTTTATTTTTGTTTAGTTTCTGAACTTCCACCTCAAATTGACAAAAGAACAATATATGCTACATTCTTGAACATTATATCAACTTAGATCAAATGTGATAGTCTAGTGATAGAGGTCTCTTTTTTTACTGTGCAAGTTCTAGTTTACAAATTCTAATAGAATAGGTTCTCAAAAAAAGATAATTTTTTTTATTAATATGAAAAAAAAGACACTTAAACATGCAGATCAAAAGTACAAATGAATAAATGATAGTAGTATAACTTAATTAGCAATTACACCAGCATGAGTAACACATCTAAATTATTCATATACACCAGAAATACTTCACAAGCAGAACGAAAAATAAATAAATAAATAAAACTGAAATAAGCATACTGGACTCAATTTGCCTATAAATGCTCTATAAGACTTGTTTAACTTAATATTCCATTGAAATGGGGACTTATGGCCCAAAGAGGCCTGATTCTATGTCCAAAACCCCCAACCTGAAGATAATTTGAGATGAGCCAAATTAATAGGCACTACGTACATGATTATTTTGCACACACACACACACACACACACACACACACACACACACACACACACACACATATATATATATATATATATATGCCAACATTTATTTGGCTTTTGGTATTAATTACCCTACAAGAGTAATAAAGAAAATATAACAATTTGAGTAAATTAGTAGTTTTGACAATCTCATTAATCTACTAAGGGGGTGTTTGATAAAAATTGAATAAATCAGAATCTGAATGAGCTGAATTTGAATAAAAAAATTGTTTGATAATTGACATGTTGAAACATCTGAATAACAATTTTTTTACTATTTTACCCCTCAATCCTACTAAATGCAAAAATCAAATAAAGTAAAATTCAAATATCAAAAAACACAAAAAATGTACTAATTTTCAACACAAAGCCATCAGGTATTTCAATTCATTTTCTCTCTCATCCCACCTTTGTTGCCGTAATTCCCTTTCTCTGTCTTTCAGCTACTACATATGTGGGTTTTTGTAGGGTTTTTCTTCTGATAGGAAGCTAACGTATTATTTGAATCGATCATAGATTAGCTTAAAAAAATCATCTTGTATTTTCGAGTTGGATTGAAATTCTCCTTTCTTTGTCGAGAAAGAGAAAACCCAAGCCTTTTAAAGTTTTACTTATGGCTTATCAGCCAGGACCCAGTTCAGGATCGAGTTCCCTTCCTTTTCTTTTTGATCCGTCGACATGGTGATACTCTGATTGCAATCCTGCCTTCTTTCAATTCCTTTTTTCTCTCTCTCTGATCTCTATATTTGTGTTCGTGTGATCAGAATGGAAGAACTAAATCAAACTCAATCACAGCCTGATTCTTCTTCTACTACAATTTCTGCGGAGGAATCAAGGAACGGGGAATTTTATGGTAGGGACGGAAATCGAAACGAGAGCGAGGCTATTTGGTTAAAAGAGATTATTCAGCCCATTCAAGCCAATTTTTTTAAATGAATTGCTCAGTTCTATTAAACCCAATTTAAATTTTAAAATTTGTAAACAAACAGACTAACTGACTAAATCGCTCAGATTCAGTCCCATGCAACCTTATTCAGCCCCTATCAAACAGCCCCTGAGTTGAAGGCCAAACTGCTGGATCATTAAAAATCAACTCCCATCTAGCTAGCTAGTTTCAATTAACTAATTATAATCATGCTTCTCATCAACCTGCATTACAAACAGGAGAAGCATATACAAAGAGAGCTCGAATCGTTCCATGTCTAGCTGTAGATCACCGATGCTATGATTATTGGATTGGATGTTACTTATTTTGCAGTGTTTCTCCAATTTCCGTTCCAAAAACTTCTTAAACTCGAGATCGATCTGGAAGAGAATTAGCATGCATGCATGCACCTGGTGTACGTAGGATCAAGTTTATATACTCCACTCTCCCTCACATGAATTGCATGCTTGCATGCATACCTAGGTTTGATCCTCTTCTCCAAACTATATATAGAGGAAATTTAACCAACTCATTTTTTGGATAACCCATGGTCAAAAACAACTTCCATTTCGGTATCAAGTAGAGAGAGAGAGAGAGAGACCCAAATCTCAAAATCATTGCCCCAACATCCCCGATAGTGTAACCCCTTAATTTCTAAGAAAAAAACTCAGTTACAGGTTTCAAATTGGCCTCAATATATATATACTTGACCAAAAGTTGGTGGAGTTTTTGGGCCGGAAAGAAGATTTGCAACATCAACTCCCAAAGAGCTGAAGTAAGTAGTCAGCTGAGGTCACATGCAGCTTAATTATCCTCTATATATGCTGTAACCCACATGTGATCGGCTGAGAGACCCATTAATTTCATAGAGAAAATAGACGGTTGCTTTCACTTTTGGCCTGAGAAGTGCCGGACAACGATCGATGAATCACTTTTGCCCACCGTCTGTTATCCCCCCTAAATTTTCTAAATATGTGTCATGGTGGGTACGTATATGAGATTTTCAGAGAGACTGATCATTCCACAAAGTTGAGGCCTTTTTACCAAGGATAGGATGGTGGGAATATCCGCTTTTGGTTGTGCCAAGAGTCCGAGACCAAGAAGAAATTCAACCAATGCCTTGATTTTCCCCTCCAAACTGTAATGGGCAAAAGCATATATGGAACTGGCAGATCACTCTCTTTATCACCTCAAGCTCCAACCCAAGCTCTACAAGGTAGGCATGCAACATGGTAACGAGATTTATGAACAGAGTGAAGCCTCCATATAAGGCGATCAATGAAAAGATCCGACTTGTTGATACTTCTTGCTGCTGCTGCTGCTGCATTGGTCAAACCTTTTTTCTTCAAAAATTAGGTTAATATAGGTTTGGCCACCTCCTTCTCTGCTGCATATATATGCAAGCAAATTCGGAGGCACCACTCTTAAGCTGAATGACCTATCTATCACAGACATGAACGTTATTATATTACAGAAAACTGACTAATGTTGTTCAGTGAAAACAACCAATGAAATTGTGCTTTTATGTGCATGTTCTTATGGTTCATCAGATAATTACATAAAGAAACCAAAAAGGAAAAATGTTAACATACTTAGCTCGCACAACAAGTGTAATATCTTGAATTTTTAATAATATAATTAAAGTTTTTTTTAAAAAAAAAATATTTATAACAATAATAATTAATAAATTAAAATAATAAAGTTAATTGAGTAGTTACTTATGCATGGATAATTATAACATAAGATAGCTAATTAGGGTGATATTGATTTTTTTGAATTTCAAAAAGATTCTTATCGTAACAATTAGTTATCTTGCACATTAAAAAAAAAGTTATTGTTATAATAAATAAAATAATACAATTAAAACACAAAAAGATTAAAGTTATTACAGACCAATTAGGCTGAGAGAAAGAAGAAAGAGAGAATAGAGAAAGATGAGTGGAGAAGGATTTGAAGATGGAAACTTGAAAGTTGGTAAGATCTCATCATCTTCATATTCTTCTTTAATTTTGATTTTAATTGGTTAATATTGATTTGATATTTTGGATATTTAGAGATTTTTCTTGGGAGATTGGAAGTGAAAATCAATGGAAATTAGCAAAAAATAAGAACTCCATTGAAGGTATCGGAATATATAAGTTGCACCAATTTTGAACCGTTGACGCTAAATATTTTATTTGTTATGGAATTTAGGAGATTGTTGATCTAGATTTTTCGCAGTAGATTTTCTGCAATTTATACTAAACTTCAAAATTTTATAATTTGATGGTTTTATGTCCAATTTGAGCGATTCTTGAAGCTAAATTAGAGCCTTTGAAGTCTAATTTCTGTTTAGATTTTAGATTTAGAAAATTAAATGAGTTCAATATGAGGGAGTTTTGGCAGAAATATTGGCATGAGGTATTGATGATATTTGGACAGATTTGGAAATTGAATGTTTATGATTCATAATTAACTATTAAAACTCTAATTATGCATATGAGTGTTACGAGGTGAAGTGATAATTGATTCTTTGGTTGAGACTACATTTTGTATCATTAATCTTTTAGGTACTTGTAGTGTAAGTGGCTTTTCAAACTATTTAGTGTTTTGAAAGTATTTTACTATTGAAATTTATCGAAATATTCTTTCGATTAATTTGCAAATTGTACTTGATCCAGCTAGATAATAAAGATTGTTACTAGATGGGCTTAATCGCTCACCCCTTACAATATTACAAGTTACCTTGTTTCGAGAGTTGGGACGATATAGGTCATGTCAAGGATAAACATGAGATTATTAATTTAAATTTTGGTATAGTATCATGGTTTAATTTTGTTAGACTTTGATTTAGAAGAGTTGCACCTCGGTTGTATTGTTTTAGGCTCAAGACTTTTGCTCATTCGATAAAAATTTTATTAATTTTTTTTAATAATTACATTATTTATTTGATTTTATAATTCTTTTGAACTGTCCAATTGAATTTTAGTCATCTTGCAAGTTTTTGGACTTACGATGTATAACACTTGGGGCCTGTAACAGTTTCCGGGTGTTACAAAGAAGAGCATATGGGGATATGAAAGTTGAATCCTGAAGAGTAAAAAACAAATACATTTGTTGACTGAATGAAAACAAAGAAGATATTTAATTTATTAAGAAAGGTTGCCAAAAGAGGAGCAACCCCCAATTACACACAACGCAAACCCTAAATCCTAAATCTAAAGGTTGTTGACTGAATGAAAACAAAAAGAAAAAAAGAGTTGGGGGAGCTAGCTAGCTAGTATAAGCAATAGATATTTTTAAAAGGTTAATTCAAAAGTATACGAATGATCATAATAAATTATTATTTGAACTATTATATTACTCCTTCCGCTCACAAAGAGAATCTCATTATTAAATGAAAAATTATCCTCAAGTTTATCATAATAATTTTATGTAGAAATATATGATTATAGAATCAACATCAATATAATCGACCTCATGGTACAAGGACATCGCTTTATAAAGCCTCTGAATTTTTCTAGATTAAATCTGCAAGTCAATTTACTATAAACCCCATGCACAAATAATTTAGTTGAATAATAAGCAATTTGTTACTTATTTGTTTCAAGGGTTGATATAATTTAATTCTGAATTATATTTGAGAATTATTTTTTTCCAGATATTAACGTTACAACTGAACCCCCCCTAAAGCCATTTGGAAAATATAATATATATAAAAATCTTTTTATTTCTTCAAAATTAAGAGGATCAAAACGGTCTGGAAAAAAACTACTGAAAGTACTTGGAGATGGAAGTACTTACGCCGCAGAACATATGTACATACTATCTGGAAATTTTCTTCCCTTTCCTTCATGCAATAATCTACTGCTTACTAGCTAGATATACATGCCTTCCCCGGTAACAAGCTTAATTCCCCGCACCCACAGCTCAGCCATTTCAACTCCACCCTCACACAGCAGGAAATGGACTTCCTTATTCTTTGTTGTTAATACCCGAAATAGTCCGGTTTCATCGCCATCGCCATCGCCCTTGCTCCGCCTCAACCTTTGAAAATTGTGGCTTGGTCCCACTTCAGCCTCTCGGCATATAACGTTTCTCCTCCTTGAAGTCCCCCACCGAAATACTCCTCCTCCTTCGGTTCCCACCATTTTGATAACTTTCTTATGTGGAGCTCCTCTTCCTTCCCTGGTGTGTTTCCACACATCCGCACCACTCAAGACCAGCTCGCGAGAAAGCTGATCAAATATCACGCTCTCCACATCACATCCTTTACAACCGGCCTTTCTTGCAAGTGAAAGTGCCGTTTCGCCTTTTGCATTCTTCAGATTACAGTGAGCTCCACGAGAGATCAAGAGCTCACCCACGTGTGCATGGCCTTCTCTTGCTGCCAACATCAGAGGTGTATAGCCATCCCCGTCAGATATATTTACATCGTAACCTCTACCCGTCAACAGTTTTCACTGCATCCAAGTCTCCATGGCGAGCTGCATAATGTAGGGCATAAAACCCTTCACCATAGCGGTTGCCCTTCTCAAGGGTGAACTCGAGCATTACCTTCTCAAATGGATCACAGTTCGGACTTAATTTTGACAGTGTGATAGCGGTCTCCCCAGATTTATTAATAAGCTTTACATCAGCCCCTGCATAAACAAGTAAGCGAAAGGCTTCAACATGACCCTCCAGTGCAGCAACCATTACTGCCGAATAACCTTTATCATCCTGATAATCTAGATTAATTCCTCCCTGTAAAATAAGCGCTTTCAAAGCTTGTACATCTCCGGACCGAGCTACAAACATTAGAGGTGAAAAGACACAAGTTTTGCTCGACTTAAGGACACTTCCTGCCCTAACAACATCTAGAACAGCTTGTTGGAAACCAAGGTACCATCGGTTTGATCCAGCTAGTGAACTTGCAGATTGGCCAACTATATTGACCAAGCCAAAATCAATTCCAGCTCTGGCCAAAACTTTAAGGCACTCTTCATGCTTATGTTTCACAGAGATCATTAGAGCCGTCTCACCATTGTCTGTTGTTGCATTAAGATCACAGCCAGAGCCAATGAGACACTGGAGAATAGTTGATGATCCGAGACGGGCAGCAATGTGTAATGGGCGGAAATTGGATTTTTGGGATGTTTTAATTGGGGATTCTATGTGAGCACCGGAATCTAACAGCACCTTGGCAGCTCCTGCATTGCCACAGAGGATGGCATGGTGTAGGAGATTTCTTCCAAGGTGTGGGATGTTGAGGGAGACGTGTTGGAGGAGCATGTGCAAGATTGTGCCACTGGCTTCAAAATACTCCACTGCTAACCAGGTGATCGGATAGGGCTCTGCAAGTCCTGCACCCACCCGGAACTCTTCACCTGAGGCCATATCCCAAGACCATGCTCCCAATTGTATTTCGATAGCTGTTCTGGCTCCAGCCTTGTTTTTTCAAATGGAAAAAATCAAATAACAGTTGTTAGTATTGTTTATTTGGGAAAAGATGCATTAGCCTAATAGCCAACATTAAAAATAACTAACATAAACAAATAAAGTGGAAACCTTTCTTTCATTCTTAATTTTTATTTTTGGGTCAATACTCAATGTCAGTACAAAATTTAGTGTACTAATGGATAAAAGCTAAGCTTCTGTTAAGATTCTGGCTTTAATGGAATTGTCGTCCAAAAGTACAAGTCCAGCAATTTCACAGTTGTTACACCAACAATTTTGAGAGGACCCCCATTTCTGACCTAAGTGCCATATAAGTTATGACTATCATAGCGGTTCACTTAAATTCCTATCAATTTCCAGAATCCTAAATTTCCTACAAATATTAATTTTGGGGATTGTATTTTTTGGACGATTTCATCATGTAGCTTCAGCACAGTCCTTTTCCTGTATGCAAAATGATTATACAATGCGACTTGCTAACACATCAGACACAAAGTGATTGTATTGGGGAGTATAATGTACTGAAGAAATTGAACTGAAGCCACGTTCTTTACTGCAAGGCATTATGGAATTATCAGGAAAGGTGTGAAATTCTGAGATTTGAAGCAAATAATGTGAAGGAAATTGAATAAATCACAGAAGATATAAAATTTACCTGTAGCAGAAGACGTACAACAGAGACCTGCCTACTAACAACAGCAGCTACAAGTGCAGTACAATCAGTATTTGTGTGCAGAGAAGGTTTGGATGACCTGAGTAGCACTCGGTCGGTTGTGTTAGGATCCACTCCACACTGCCATTTCAACAAAGGAAACCATATCAAAATCGCATTTGAAGAAAGCTTGCTAATACAAACCCTATTGGCATTAACAAAGATGCACTTAGGTAATTCAACTATTTCTAATTTCAGGCAGAAAATTCAAACATTAAAATATCCATCCAGATGAGATGAGGTGTAAACACAATTCAAAGTAGAAAATTTCTTTATTGAGTGCTAAAAATTTCTAGTTGTGACTTGCATGTTAACACCTGTGCAATGCAGATTATAGCTAAAAGTTTTTCGAAAAGAAAGAGAGACAACTTTATAATTGAATCACCATGTCAGTTTGATTTTACCAGTAGTTAAAAAATATTTGAAGTCATTAAGCAATAACAATAATTCAACAATTTTTTCCGCAGTTTGTTATGATATATATACTATATAGCATGTAATATGAAAATCGTTGCTGAACATCTGATATGAATGAGTGATTATGATGTTTTACCTTCATGAGAGCATCGACAACATCCACGAACCCTCTGCAGCATGCAGTGACAAGACCATGCAAGGCAATATGGGAACGAATTAGATCAGACCCCACGAGCAACTCCGCAGACCTTGCATACCCATGATAGCTGGCCTCTAAGAGAGCCTCCTCGCAAGCCGGCTGAGATGCTCCAGCTTTAAGTAAGATCTCCAAGATTTCTAAGTGGCCCTCCCTTACTGCTGCTGTTGTCGAGAAGCCCCTGAAAAGTTTCTGATTCACATCGGCCCCAATACTCTGTCATTGTGAAAAATACCAAACCTCATCATGTAATGCAATGGCGACAAAAATACTCTGACCAAATAATTATTCTTTTATCGCAATTTCTATGCTCAAATCTAATCCTTGTTTAAGAAGAAAAAAGCCATTGATACCATTTTCGAAGTATCTTGGATTCTCCCTGAATGCAGGTGGCATGGCCACAAAATAACGAAAACAGGGAACAGAGTTGATGTGACAGACAACAGAGCATGGGACTTTCATTTGGAAGTACATATAGGTAATTAATAACAAGAAGAAGAGGGGGAATGTATCATGTATATGCATACTGAAATGTTCCTTATAGACTTTCTATAGTCTGTTAGATACAACTCAGAATGGGCCCTGCCTACCTCCACATATATATTATACATAGCTTATCTTTTATATCTGTAAGTATATACTAATAAATAATGGTATTTCCGTTCTTTTCCTCTGTAAACTTTTTAACGTTCACCAAGGAAGAAGACAAAATTAAATAAATAATACAAATCATGTACGTATATTCAGAGACAACAAAGCACGACAGGATTATGTTTTTCTTCACCATTTTCAGGCAACTACGTGCTGCCTATTGTTTTTAGGATCAATGGATCTTCTTAGAAATTTACAATTTGGTTTTAACTGTTTACAAAGAAATACAGATCCCTCTGTTTATTATATGAGTTGCTGAGTAAGAACTCTCTATAAGGGACTTCAGAACAAGACTGTCACAGGATATCGAAAAATAAGGAGTAATGAACTATGCGCACATCATAAGTATGTACACAACATAATAGTTGTCCTCGTAAAATTTCTTGAAGTTTATTTCAGCTGGATAGGAATGAGAGGAAAAATAACTGTGACAGAGAAGCTGAGAAGATGCTAACAGGATGAGACTATTTTAATGACTGTAGAATCAGAGACTGATATTGCATTAGAATTAGGCAAATTCCAAAAGAAAATATCCAACTTGCAGCTATGAAGTAAGGTAACACCTCTCCACAGATTGTATTAAACAAAGTAAGCTGATAAGCTAATTAAAATCTTGGTAAAGAATTTAAGTTAAAACAAAGGAATCAAGAAAAATATGAATAAAGAAAGAAAGAAAAAAGACATTATGGTATACCCCCCTCCCCCTCCTCTTTATCTTCCCAGTAAAAAGTTGCATCGAGTAAAAGTAATATGTGGTTGAGCTGCTATACAGTTTAGCCTAACCCAGGTAATGGGCTACTGAAATAATAAAGAGCTAGTTTAATTGAGCAAAAGATGATGCAAACTACTATAAAGTACAATTATTTTACCTAGTTAAGCAGATTCAATTCAACAGATCATTAAACATTTTGGGACTACAAGACATCAACTTCACATTTACGGAACCCCCAGAATGAAAAGGCGAAGATAAGTAGATAACTATTATTATTTATTAACCAGCTAAAGTCTAATGGAGTTAATAGGTTTAACATCAAATAAAGTTTACAATACTCTGTCCTTCAAACTTTAGAAGTCCTTGATCTAATATTTCATAAAAATGAATGCAAAAAAAGAGGAGAGATCTAGTTCTCCGTAAAGAGAAAATCTAGAAAATCTCAGTAACTATGTTGATCGAATTATATATATATATATATATATATATATCAAATACAACAAAGTAATTTGTTAACACAAAATCAAAATGTAAAGAATCGCAAAAAAGATACAGGTGAAAAGGACAGCCAATTCCTAAGCTTCTCAGACTTCAAATTTTCCTCATTTGTTGTACCATCAAATTTAGTAACTAACAGAAAAGTTTGTATGGAAAATTTAAATATCAATATATATATACAATAAGCAATTAAAGAAGATCGCCCAAGTTTGAGCTTTAATTCAGTAAATAACAGTAATTAAGCAGACTACAAATAACCACCTAAACATTTGTCTAAAACTCTGAATTTTGCAATGAATGAAAGAGCATCACAATTTAGATTTTGAATAAAAAAAATCAAATCAGTAAAAATGATGAACGCTGTAATGCCAAAAAAAACAAAATTTTCACAAATTAGAGAGATAGAAAGTACCATATCCAGTTAACAATCAACAAAATGCAGATATATCAACTCAAGTTACAATCCAACAGTAACATGCAAAAAACTTAATCAACTTAATTGATCCGATCAATAGAATCAAAAAATCAGAGCTGAGCTAAATAACATTACCAGTAATTTCCTCACAAGAACCACATTTCCGGCATGAACGGCGAGGAACAACGCCGTGACGTCGGTCTTGAACTGTTCGTACTCAACTCGAACTTCAATCGGCAATTCATCGTGACAGACCAGCTCCGTCTTCCGAACCTTCAAGCACACGGCGCCGACGTAGTTAACGTCGACCAACGGATCGGCGAGGCACTCGAACGCCGATTTTAGATCGTTAGAGTGCGTAGCTTCGAGGAGTCGTTGCGAGACTTCTGTCTCGTAGTCCACCGGGACCACCTGTCTTCCGGCCAGGAAACCTCCGGCGCTTGAGTAGCCGAACACCGTCATTTCCGTCGCAGCAGGTGGTTTTGCAGATAGTACTATCACTTCACTTTTTTTTAATGTATTATATTAGTACTTTCTCTCTCTATATAGACCGGGGGAGAAACTTGAAAGAAGTGAGCGCCAGGGACAAAAGAGAGGGAAGGAATGGGAATGCTATAAGTAGCCATTTTTATTTGCTGGGTTTTTAACTTTAACCGCCGTAACTTAGGATTTTACTGTGCTTTGCGATCAGAGAGAGAGCGTGAGTGTTTTAATGTAGTACTCGTGTTTTACTGGGTAGTAGTACGAATGATCAGACGGCCGAGGACACGGCTCAATCCAGCTGTAATTTGAAACTAGCACCGGTCAAAAAAAAAAATTGACTCCCAAAATATTTATAATATTTATTTGAATTGTAATTTTTACAGAATTCAGTGATTTTGGTGTAATTTGAATATACGTAAATATAATCGTATTTTTTACGTGTATCTAAATTATATCAAAATTATTAAATTCTATAAAAAATTTAATTTCAATAAATATTATAAATATTTTGAAAGTCAAAAAAAATTGACCGATCACTATCACCCGATCGTCGTAGAAGGCTTGAATGATAATGTTAGGAATGTCCGAAAATATTTTTGTCCGTTCCTTGTATCAGAATGTGTGTTTAATTATTTTAATTAGCTCTAAAATTTGTTAAGAGGGTGAATTAATTTGAGTTATTCATTTATAATGTAATTACTTTATTATTGGTTAATAAGTAAGCAGAACCAAAGTAGAACTAAAACAGTTTGGGCCTCTGTTCTTACTATTTTTTAGTTTATGTTTCTATTTTTTAATATTATTCGAGTAATAAATGTCCTTTAAATTATTTATTATTTTCAAAATAATTATAAAAGTGTCGCTTAATATATATATATATTGCATCATTATTTTGTTTAGATATTTTCAACGTGTTTAATTTGAGATAAACATGTTTAATTTTAGAAGGATTAAATTTTTCTTAGAAAATAAGGCTGAGATTGCTTGGCATGCAACATAACTCTTAGTTTAATTTCTTGAAGTCTTTAGAGCCAGCTAAAACAATGGCCGACTTATGTTGGTCCCGCAAGGCAAACTGGCATGGTCTTTTCCATTTTCTTCTCTAACAGACAAGATTTCGAGTATTTCTCGATTTGTGCGTGTCATGGGTAGCATAAGGCTTAAGGTGCCATGCTATTTGTGACACTATATATATATATATATATATATGAGAAACAATATGCCCATTGCCTGCATCCCCAGTTCTGAGTTAACCCCAACAAAATTATACTGTATCCGTCTCATAATATATGACGTTTTAGAGTTGTACACAAGAAATAACGACAGTAGGCGAAGCTACATAGTAGCTTATGGGGTCAATCGACCCTACTGGAATTTTTTTTTTGTTCTATAATATAAGGTAAATTTTAAAATTTTAAATATTATATATAAATCGACCCCACTAAAATTTTATAAATTTTCTATTATACGGGGTCAAATTAAAATTTTATAACTTTGTCAATCAAATTTTAACCACATATGACTCATATCCTCTCAATATATGTATATATCTCTAAAATATTTTAAACTAAATAATAATCTAATTTATATTATTTTTAAAAATAAATAATGAATTAATTACTTATGAACAGTTGTGATTAAAAAAGTCTATTATGAGTCAATATAGTATATATATACCATATATTATTACTTATTATATTTTCATTGTAATATAGTATATATATATATGTGTGTGTGACCTGAAAGTATAAAGTATTAAAAAAATGGCTCGAGGGCGCTGCCCCAGAACCCCCGTCAAATTATTTATAGCTTAGTACTAGTTTCGCCCTCAATATCAAAGATTTCTGGCTTCCCCACTGATTAAAGAAATAATTGTATAACATTAAATATAATATTAATTGTCTATAATATCCTTAAATTCTCATTATTATCATACATCTCATACTTTCTCTCTCATCTATAATATTTTTTTATGAGGAATAATTTTAAAAAAAATATAATTAATTCTCCTAAATTATATAAAATAATAAATAATTTAAAAAAAATAAAATTATCTAAAACATCATATATTACGGAGAGTGAGAGAGTATTACAAAACTGAAAAACTTACACGAAGATGGAGGAACGAGGGGGGAGAGAGCACGTGATGCGGAGGAACCAAAGTTGTTTGACTCTTTTTATGCAGTACTAGACTACAAGGTGACTAGGAGGAGTCCAGGAGTACTGCTACATATATAGGAGACTATTTATTTATGTGTCCTCTTAACATGTACCTTTAGGTCATATGTTAAACATACAGTTCAAGAGAATATTCTCTTTAATTGTGTGCATATTCTCTTGATTTCTGCATTTGTATCAAGTTTAAGAAAATATGCATACAATTTAAAAAAATATTTTTTTGAACTGTGTGTTTAGCATGTGCCTAACGGCAAATGTTAAGAAATTCTTTATTTATTGAGGGCGGGTTAATTGAGCTAATTCACCTCCCTCCACTTCCTTCCTCATTAACAATCTAGTTAGCTTGAGCCCCATGTTAGATGTTAGGGGGAATGGGGAAGATTTTGTTGTTTAATTGTGCACATATTTGAAAGGATCAAATACTCGGATAATGGAGGTCCATATAAATAAATAAATTATTGTCACTCCCTTTCTGTAGGAGACAAGTAAATAACAATCTCAAGCTTTGTCTCACCTCAATTGACAAAGAGGTTTAGCCAAACTCCACAATTCCATCAGTAAATGGCTTGTGGGGTCATGGCTTATAGATTTTGTGTCTGCAATAACCCCATTTTGATTTGAATTGCTTGTGTCTCAAAGTTCTCTAAGTACCCCAACCAAATAGGATTGTTAAATTACATAATTGACACTATGTTTTCCTTCTCCCAATCATATGACCTCATTTTAACCTCTTGTATTAACGGACCAGATTTTCCTTGGGCCTTAGCACAACTACGGACCCACCGTGGTTTGGGCCTTAACCCAATGCATATGGGCGTGAAAGGCACTTGCAAGCTTGTTACAAAGCTTATAAGGGGTGACCACTTGAATAAACTATTTTTAAGTAGACCCTTTTACAAACAAAGATTTTTATTTATTAATTTTAAATAAAAAAAATATTCCATCCGTTCTAAAATATAAGATCATTACTGAACTTTTGAAATTAACTTGAGACAATTTCATACTTAAAAATTATTTTTTTAAATACAGTGACAAATATTATAAATTATCTAAAAAACATTATTCATAATAAAATTTATTATTTTATTTTAATTAATCACATTTATTTTAAGTTTGAAAATATTTTAAAAAATTAATGGTATAATTCGAGACAAAGGAAGTACATCCAATTAATTTTCCCCGTGACAAGTAATATTATAAACTAATGCATAACATGGTGTTGTACTTGCTAGTTAATTAAAAAATGAATTGAGATCATCATGATTTGTAGTGCCAATTGGAGGCAATTTACGGTAATTAACTACTATGCCATTTACTAGTATATTTCATGCAACACATCATCTCTAGTTTCCCCATTTGAATTATATTTCTACATTATTTTTTAATATTTTCACACGTATTGTCCACATATTAATCAATATGTAGAATTTTTATCAACTAATATGCGGGTCATACGTATAAAAATATCAAAAAAATAATGTGAAAATATCAATTTCCTCTTTCTCTAGTCTTGTTGTTCTTTTAGACAACTAGTATTATGGGCCTAGTATCAAAAAACTAATATTATGGGCCAGTACTATCACTTTTACATTTTCCCACAAAAAAAAAATACTAAAATAAAAAGAACAAAGAAAAACGTATTAATCTTGTCTTATACTCCCACACTGCACTTTCCAATTTTGCAGAATCATGCGTTTTTCAAAGAAGCTGTATATAGTTTAGTATAATCACTTTCTAAATCTAAGAATAACCACACTTGGATACACGTTCGCTCTAATTGAGGGATAAATAGAGTTAACTCTATCACCCACGACTGTATTTTCCATTCATGAGTACCATTTAGACATCTCCACATTTTTCTAAAGGGTACTCTTGTTAGGATATCACATATCGAATAAATAATAAAAAAGGAAAGAATTAATATACATGAATGAACTCAAAAAGTTATGCAATAATAATTAATAATCTTATAAATTACGTTTTATTTTATGTACATGCCCCGTCGCCCTGATCTAGATTGAGACCTAGACCAAGCGTGTCAGGTCGTTAGTTGTGTATATATGTTTCTGGACAAAAATTTCTTTTTTATTTTTTGCTTAATTACTTTAATTTTATTTATTACTATCGTTTTAGGGACATAAAAACAGCACCACAACGCCTATAGCACCGCCAGTGCTACTCTTGCTTCACACTTGTCATGCCTTTTCATCTATGTTGAACATGTGTCCAGTCGGTTCGCAAGGGTCATGTCTAATCATGAAAGGTCATCAATCATCCTATAAATACGTTACGAATTCAGTCATTCAGGCATTCAATTTTTGTATCATCTTTTCAGCCATATTCATAGTTATATCGAGAGAGTTCAAAGTATTGTCTGATTTGTCGAGTGTGCTATTTAAAGTATTGCTATAGTACACGTTTGTATATTGTGAGACAAGCACTAATAACTTGAAGCACCAAAAGAAAATATAATTGTCTTAAATCAAGTACTAGTCTTGACATACTACAAACATTTTTTTTCTACATTTACTTTTATCTATCAATAGTGGAATATACATTTTTAATAAGTGAATATTAATTTGCTATGCATTTTATTATTGAC
Organism: Panax stipuleanatus; assembly: GCA_020205555.1. Classification (NCBI taxonomy): domain Eukaryota; kingdom Viridiplantae; phylum Streptophyta; class Magnoliopsida; order Apiales; family Araliaceae; genus Panax; species Panax stipuleanatus. The sequence goes on from CM035117.1 coordinate 19,684,788, forward strand.
CGAAACACATATTAACCATGCTTCGTCAGAATGCTAGGTCAAGTAAACCTTTATATATTCATAAAAATCAACAAACTAAAATATTACACTCATATTTAAACGAACGTGGTATTAACTAGGTCCACCTCGCAAATCTTATGACACGTACAAATTATGTGAAGAAAGATATTACCTCCCTCGTTTTGTTCAATTTGACTTTTGAGGTCACACGTTAACACCATAGTTTTTGACTTTGTGGAATAGCTACTGCAAATAAAATGAAATAAAATTTTACATAATTGAACGGCTACTGCAAATAAAATGAAATATATAGATGAAACAACACGGATAACTTACGTTTTTGTGGAACAATAAACAGTTTTGTACCCGGACACACCATAGTTCAACAATGCAGCTGTGATTTGTCCGGAAAAAACTGAATTCATCCTTTAGTCTATTAGGCTCTAAACATATTGAAGCTCTGAAGTTTAGGTTTTATTAGGTTCTAAACAGTTTTGAAGGATATCATTCTCACCAAGTTGAATACAAAAATAGACATCTAACTGTGAGGAACTGGGCACTTGAGTTCATAAAAAAATATGCAGTTTACAAGAAATTATCTACACAAGTTCGTAAGAAGAGTCAGCTTGCCTGAGGAAATTTTGCTAAGCATACAACATAGTCTGCCAAATTTAAATGTTAAAGCATAGCAATTCACAAACAAATCAAAAGCTGAAAATTGAAAACACCCCCCATAAAATATTAGCCCTAAAAATCCAATTTTTGAAAACCAAAACACAAAATGTAAAACAAAAAGCCTAATTCAACACTAAAAGCTAGAAATTCCATAATTTTGTTACCTTGTGGACCTAATCGACGGATGTGGGAGCCGGCTGTTGGAGACGTTCTGTTGGCGATGTAGCAGGAGAGAGAGACAGAGGGAGAGCTGTCGGCGACGTAGCAGCAGATCGGGAGAGCTGTCGAGAGAAAGATCGGGTTTGATTTTGTGTTTTGTCTGCCGAGCAAGAGAGAGGCCAGACTGTCGAGTGAGAGAGTTTGATTTCGTTTTTTTTTTCTGAGAGGAGAGAGAAAAAACGAAAAGGCTTTTTTATAGGTGCACTGGGTGAGCCCGGGAGAGGGTGAGCCTAAGAAATTTACCCTACTTTTATCTATCAATAGTGGAATATATGTGACGCCCCCAGAATTGGTCAAGTCAACCCAACCCATTCTGAGTCGCCAAATACATGGTACAGAATTCAAATATAAAATTTATATTATACGGTCGTGCAAAAAACGACCACACAACTGTGAGTGTCAATACAAATATGTAAAAAATATTAATATTCAAACTAAGCCCTCATTACAATTATTATCACACTATTTATCAGAAATAGTGAGGACTACTACTGCTCTAACTCGAACCATCACTCTGTCCCCCGACTAGTCCCTGCGACATTCTCATTTTCTGAAGAGGACAATAGATGAAAAGGGTGAGCTCAACTAGCCCAGTAAAGAATATTATGACAAGATAATGAAAAATAAATTATCGTTAGTCTTCAACAAATCAGATAAAATATTATTGACAACAAGTTTTAGATCAATATTCGCAGCGGAAATAACCATTCATCATCAATATTTTATCCCTGTAACATCAATCAATATACATCTCGAATCAAATATTCATCTTTGCACTACAGGCCAAAGATATTCATTTGTATCATCAGTGGTCATGTTCATCTCAACACCTGTCATCTTTGCACTACGGCCAAAGATATTCATCAGGTAATCATTCATCTTTGCTCTACAGGCCAAAGATATTCGGTTATATCACCACTTAGGACTGAGGATGATGAAAAACCATATAAATAACGAATCCAGTGAAATAAAAGATAAGATTAAGGATTCGTATTTTAGTTTATCAAAGTTCAAGAATATTCCATAATAATACTTTGTGGAGCAAAATTCAAGAATAAAGCTCAAAACATGGATACAATCAAAGATAAAAACCTTAACAAGCAATTTGGACATATAGAAGAAAATTTAATTTTTTTCGTGAATAGTGTCGTATACGTGAATAGTAACCCCGACGAAAAAAATAAGAATTTCATAATAAAATCCATGCCAATATTTTGGTATAACGATATTGAAAAGAATAACATCATTTATGAAAGAAAATAACATCCCTTACCTCAAAAGAATAGTACTTCTGACTGAAATATCGGATATAATACCGAAGGAAACTCGCACTGAATAGTAATACTCAAAGTATCTAAATACTCACAAAAATACGCTCGATATTATAGAGAGAGAAAACTTCTGATTTCTGGTGTGATTTTCAATTCTAACCTAAGCACCCTATTTATAGGAAAAATTTAGGATGCCAAAGGAGACTAAATTAATAAAATAATATTATTTTTAAAATTTTTCCAAAGAAATCAAAATTTTCAACAAAAGTGGGGCCCACCCATAAAAAATATTTATTTTTTCGAAACTTCAATAATTCATAATAAATAGCCCCTTTGTCAGAAAAATACAAATTCTATGTTCTTCTATAGGAAATTTAATTCTCTACAACTTTGTAGAAGGAAGTTTTTCCAATTTCCAAATATAAATTATCCGAAATTCATAAACAGATGATTTTTCACACCAAAATACTGATAAAAACTCATCAGCGCTAATTCCTTCTTTTATATCCACAAAATAAATATTTTTTTCTCATATAAATCAATAATTAATTATTCACAAATAATATTACAGAACTACAATATTGACAACCAGGTCATTCCTAGGAAAGAGGGGGCCTTTCGATAAGGACTTTTTCTTACTGGCGCGCAATTAAATAACCCTTCCTAGACAGAACTTCCTTAGACATTGCCAATAATGCTATCTAATAATATTATTCAAATAATATGAATTATTGAGTTGATAATGTGAAATACTGTGCAGTGACCATTATTGAATCAATAATACAAACTATCAACTGTAGCTATTATTGAATCAATCATATAAAATAACAACGTAGCAATTATTGAGTCAATAAAATATTAATGTAACAATTATTGAGTCAATAATATAAAATATCAACGTAGCAATTATTGAGTCAATAATATAAAATATTGAACAGTAATTACTGTAACAATAATTGAGTAAGTGCCTTATCACGTAAGACTCAATAATTCGAAATACTGTGCAATACCGTGTGCTACTGTGCAACACCGCGTATCACTGTATTTTAACCACCGGGTATTTCAACAGTACTAACGGTAACAACTACTCCGTTATTTATAAAAAGGTTATTTCTGTCGCTTTCTATATCCGACTGTTATTCCGTTGTGGGGCCCACAAATAGCTGCGCCGTCGTACGAATATTCCCCGACAACAAGAATATTTCACGACCAAATGAATATTCCCCGACAACTAGAATATTTTATAACCACTTACCCATTTTAAAATATTTACACATTTCACCCATAACTTTCATATTTATCAAATCAACACCTTACTATTTCGAAATAATATATAAAGAAAATTAAATCTTTATTCATAAAAATTGGGGTCTTACAATATATATTTTTAATAACAGAGAATATTAATTTACTATGCATTTTATTATTGACCGAAACACATATTAACCATGCTTCGTCAGAATGCTAGGTCAAGTAAACCTTTATATATTCATAAAAATCAACAAACTAAAAAGTTACACTCATATTTAAACCAACGCGGTATTAACTAAAATAATGCTAAAATTACATAAAATGGTAACATAACTCTCACATATTGTTGATGTGACAGTATATGATTTGTTGTTGAGTTAAGTGAGTCATATCAACAACAAATCACATACTGCCACGTCAGCAGTATGTGAGATTTATGTAACTATTTTATGTGATAGTAGCATGTTTGTATTAACTAGGTCCACCTCGCAAATCTTATGACACATACAAATCACGTGAAGAAAGATATTACCTCCCTTGTTCTGTACAATTTGACTTTTGAAGTCACACGTTGATATATTAAATTTTAAAATTAGTATGACTCATAAAAATTTAGAATAAAAATAATTTTTGTGATTAATAATTTTTGTTATATACTATATGATTATAATAATTATATCAATTAAAATTAAATAAATTTACATTAATTTTAAATTAATATAGTGTCGTTTAATTTCAAAATTCAAAGTGTATATTAGTTTTGGGAAAGAAATATATAAGTAGTTGGTATTACCGTTGGTGTCCAAAACTGCTAACAGAATATAATGCTATGCACTTTTTGACTTTTGGTTCAAAATAAATAACATACAAAAATCATATACAATTACTTGAGAATTATTTTGATTTTGCTGATTTTTTTTTATTAAAAAAATAAAATTAGAAATAGTATTATAACGAGAGAGAAAAAGAGAAGTAGAACTCTTAATACAAACGTAGAATAGAATAAGGAGCAATGCTATTATCACATAAAAACTCTCACATATATATATATATATATATATATATATATATTTATTGTGAGTCCTCGCTTGATATGCGGAATTTACAGTATATATATGTATATATGTGAGAGTTATGTGATAAAATTTATGTGCTAGTAGCATTATTTTAGAATCAGAGAGTGGGGCTCAGTCCTAAAAAGATTCAGCGAACCAACCTTTACATGCATCAAAGTTTGAAGCAGCACCTAATTATTTGCATGTACTACTAAATAAGATGCCAAATCCCAAATAAAGCAATTCAAAACCCCAAAGCAAATAATGGACCCACACCCAAACATCCTTCTCTTTATTTTGCTTTTGCTCCTTGGTCTTTTTCTTTTGGCTTTATTATGTTTGTGATCTTGCCCACAACCTGATCTTCACTTTACACAAAACAAATTAAAGCTGCATTTATCTTAATTTTTTATTGGAGTATTTTCTTTTTGTATGGCAAGTACACGTGTAAATGAGTTAAGTCGAGTCCAGTATTATCATATTTAATTGAAGTTGATTTAACTATAGAATCGAATACGATCTCGAATCGAACCCGATCAATTTAAATTTTTTGAGCAAATATAATCCTAGTATCAATAAAAAAAATTATAATTTAAAAAGGTTCTAGTAATTCATTGAACTTTAAATTTACTCATATTTGAATCGTTTATATTGACTCGAATCGAAAGTTTAGTCGAGCGAGTAAAAATTAAATCCGAACTGTTTAGTTCATTTTACAGTCTTAAGGACACATAAAAATGTGGGGTAACATGAGGTAGCATTCAAAACGATGTTATTTTGTATAATTGAATACACTCCCTCTTATATTATATACAAAATAGTATTTTTATAAATTTTCAAAATATTACTGTTATAAAAAGAATATTTCATACAAGAGCATGGGGTAAATCTCATGTTCCCTTCGGCCCTGCCCTATATTATTTGGATTGTCTGAATGAAAATAATATTGTTAGAATAATAAATGACACTTACGTCTTAAATATAATGATTGAAAAAATGTCGTTAACTATAAATGAACTGTATATAATTTTTATTATGATAATATCAACCTTTAAAAATCTTATAATATTTGGTAATAATTTTATTTTCGGGTTTTATTTCGGTATGCTTGCATGCACATTATATTTACACTGAAGTTGCAGGGAAAAAAATAAAATTGAAGTCGTTAAACACTCCGGTCACCACCTAGTGGTCTGTTCAGTTCTTACTATTCTTTACTAGAACAGAGAGGGGAGAGAGAGAATTAGCCATAGAATCTCTTGTCCTGTATTATGAAAGAAAACCGACCCCACTATTTTTGAAAAGCTTCAAACATCACTATCATCTTCTTCTTCTTCAATAAACAGAGCAGGTTGCAGTAATTGCGTTATCAGTCTTTCTAACTGCCATTTCCACCACCGCCACCACTTTCATTATAATCCACTTCCTTACAATTCCAAACTATAATACTTTTACATAGTATATACCTATCCAACACCCAATTGTTTGTTTGCAACAGTATCTGGGTTCTCTCTCGTGGGTATTGTTTTTTCAAGGGGGTTATTTTTTGTTTTTTAATGAAATAAGAATAATTGATGGATGTGTTCCTGTTCCGAGCTAAGCAAGTAGAATTAATTACAATTTTCTAGGGTTTTGTTCAACAAATTTGGGAAATGGGGTACTCAAATTTGTTCCTTGTAGTGTGTCTTTCATGGGTTTTCTTTATCTCAAGTACCCATCAATTACAAAGCTATGAAACTCAAGCTCTTCTCCAGCTGAGGAAGCATTTGGAATACCCAGTGCAATTGCAAGTTTGGGAAAATTTTGGTGGGGATATGTGTAACTTGCCTTCAACCTTACATATGAGCGTCACATGCCAGGGCTATTCTGTCTCTGAGCTCAAAATCATGGGAGATAAGTTTAGCAAGGTCGGTGAATTTCATGGATTTGCAGTTCCCAATCGAACATTATCTGAGAGTTTCTCTATTGATTCTTTTGTTACTACATTGACAAGGTTAAGTAACTTGAGGTTTCTTAGTTTAGTGTCTCTGGGTATTTGGGGACCACTTCCTGATAAAATTCATAGGCTAAGTTCACTTGAAGTTCTTGATATGAGTTCAAATTTTATGTTTGGTGCAATTCCACCTCAGATATCTAGACTAGTGAATCTTCGTACTTTGACATTTGATAGAAATTTCTTCAATGAAACTGTCCCTGACTGGCTGGATTCATTGTCAAACCTTACCATTTTGAGCATTAAGAACAACCAGTTAAAGGGTCAGTTTCCTTCTTCTATATGCAGAATTACGAAACTTACAGTTATTGCTTTGCCTCACAATCAGCTTTCTGGTAAATTGCCTGATATGAGTTCCTTGTCCAGTCTCCATTTATTGGATATGAGGGAAAATGGCTTGGAGTCTGAACTGCCTCTCATGCCCAAAGGATTGACAACTGTTTTTTTGAGCAAGAACTCGTTCTCGGGTAAGATTCCAGAACAATTTGGCCAGCTAAATCAGCTTCAACACCTTGATCTGTCATCCAATCTTCTAAGTGGAGCACCACCTGCTGCCTTGTTCTCTTTGCCAAACATCACTTATCTAAATTTAGCATCAAATATGCTGAGTGGCTCTCTTCCAAACCAACTAAGTTGTGGTGATGAACTTGGGTATGTTGATGTTTCTAGTAATAGGTTGACAGGTAGCCTTCCATCTTGCCTGGCCTCTACTTCGGACAAGGGAACTGGTGTGTTTGGTGGGAATTGTCTGTCCATTGATACTCAACATCAGCATCCAGAGTCGTACTGCAAAGCTGATATGGGGAAAGAACAATCTAGGGGAAAAGCAATTGGAGTGTTGATCGGTGTGATTGGGGGAGTTGTTGTTTGTGTTTTACTACTTCTGGCACTTGTTTTTCTTGTTTTGCGTCGAAGATATTCTTCAAGAGAGGCAGTAGTGCAACATACGCTGCCAAAGGTAGTGCAAGATAATATTACACCATCAGGGATTTCATCCGAGCTCCTTGCAAAAGCCAGTAAGTAGTAGTTAAATATTTTTTAATTTTTATAGTTGATAAAATGCAAGATGATATCCTGCCCCACAGAATATTTGTTTCACACCTTAAATTACAATAGGCTTAATTGCTTGCTTTTCTATTTGCTTCAGGGATCATATCCCAAGCTGCAAAACTAGGAACTCAAGGTCCCCTAGTATGTCGAGTGTTTTCTTTAGAAGAGTTGAAAGAAGGCACAAATGATTTCGATCAGTCAGCCGTGTTGGGTGAAGGTTCTACTGGAAAGGTAACCCCCCCCCCCCCCAAATACTTCAATATTCTCACTATTGATTGTTCCATTATTGTGATTCTCTTGCTATAAACCTATCTGGTTGAACCTTCCTAAATATACATGATTATTGATTAGAAATGGTTAGCCCAGCTTTTCTTTATTCTTCATGCGTTCTTCATACTAAACTACTCTATATAATGCATTACCTTGACAGCTGTCTAATAGAGCAGAATAGCAAACGAACAGGATTTTATGGAATGGACACAAGTACAGTAATTAAGATAAAGATTCTTAAATAGCACTTACAAACACAGACACACAAAAAGGAAAAATATAGAGAGACTTGTTAAACAGCTAGAACTATAATAACTCTGAACTTTATGACACTCCCTGATTGAGATTCTGTTTACTTTCGAAAAAAAATGTGAAGTGATTCCAGCATTTACCATTTATCCTTTGAATAGATTGTGTGCCTCTTTACTTTTAGACAGGTCTTGTAAATCACATGAAATTCATAAAGGAAAGATGCATTACATGTTGAATAGGTTCTTTAGGGGTGAGTATGGTGCGATTCTGAAGAAAACCAAAATTGCTTTGATGTGGTTGCTTAAATTAAAAACTGCAACATGAAAATTCTAGGAGAACCGTTCTTCTCCTGGAATTTTCCTTCATACTGAGATGTACTTGTTACTTGGTTTTATTTTAAGCTTTTGAGCTCATTTCCAAAAACATTTATAACTGTAATCCATCTTTTCAGCTTTACATGGGAAGATTAGAGAATGGGATCTGCATAACCGTTCGATCTCTACCGTTATTCAGAAAATATTCTGTTCGAAATCTTAAACTTCGATTGGATTTGCTTTCAAAGCTTCGGCACCCACACCTTGTTGGGCTTCTGGGTCATTGCATTGATGGAGGGGGACAAGATGATTCCACTGCCAGCAGAGTCTTCCTTGTATATGAATATATTTCTAACGGGAATTTCCGCGCTCATCTTTCAGGTTAGTGGCACTAAAATATAGTATACCAATTCTCATGCCCAAGTTCACGCTTCTGTAATATGCAAATGCTCATTCATACATACGGACATTGGGCTAAAATTTGAATGCTATATATAATAGGATGTATTGGGATTAAAACCTGCAAGATACACATATAACAGAAAGCCAAATGAGAGACTACTTCTGTATCCAGACTCAAATAGCTAAAGCATAGTTTTATTGGGAATAAAAATACTTTTGTTATGAAAATTCTGAGGGAGAGGTTTAGTCCACATAAAGAAATCTTTTAGGATTTGTTTTACGCTCGGCACAAGCAATCAACAATTGCTTAGGTTTCTCCATTTTTCACTTGAAAACCTGTATTTGGAAGTCGTATGGAGATTACAGAATTACATTATTCATCTGCAGAAACTTCTCCAGAGAAGGTTCTCAAGTGGTCAGATCGATTAGCGGTTCTAATTGGTGTTGCCAAAGCTGTGCATTTTATGCATACTGGGGTAAATTTTGCTTCCTTCAGTAATCGTTTGAAGACAAATAATATATTGCTTGATGAGCATGGGATTGCAAAGCTAAGCGACTATGGGATGTCCATAATCACTGAAGATATAGAAAAACTTGAGGTTTACTTTCTTATCCTTTAATCACGTATTTGAGGATGCAATGATATCTTGAATTGCTAAGGTGGTTACTCTTTCTTTTGTAGGGAAAGGGAGATGACCCTAAATCCTGGTAATTATCTCTTTTTATGAGAAGTGTTTATAAATAGGATCCACAAGGATTATTCAATCACCTAATTTTAATATTAATAGGACTTATTTGCAGCTTATGGATTGAACATAAAAATCAATGCCTCTAAAGGATTCTTGCTTGCTAAGCTAGTCAATAGTATCTTAAACTGACGAGGACCAAAGTCGTGGCTACTTCAACCAAAAAAATGCATTTTCTTTATCAAAATTGAAACACAAAGTTATTTGCAAAATATATGTAACTCGGTGGAATTGTTTGTTGCAGGCGTAGGACAAAGTTAGAGGATGATGTTTATAACTTTGGATTCATATTGCTTGAATCACTTGTTGGGCCAATTGTAAGTGGCAAAGGAGAAACATTTTTGCTGAACGAAATGGTATATGCTAGAGCTATCATTTAATGGCACCCCGTCTTACTGAACACTTGGCATAAATCTTTGATTCTTAGTGCATATATGTGCAGTTTAGATGATTTAGAACTAATCTCCAACTTCTCTTAGTTCAATCACCTTGTTTCTTGATCAGTTGAATTTTTTTGGTTCCTTGTGTATGTATAGTGATGAAGCTTTATGAATCACAGGCGGCATCCTTTGGTAGCCAGGACGGTCGAAAACGAATTGTGGATCCAAATGTTTTAACCACTAGCTCGCAAGAGTCATTATCAACAGTGATGTCCATCACCAACAAATGCATATCTCCTGAATCCTCAAACCGTCCCTCGTTTGAGGATGTTCTCTGGAACTTGCAGTACGCAGCTCAAGTCCAGGCTACAGCAGATGCTGATGATCACAAGTCAAGTGCATCTTCACACTAGTAGTTACTGTACATGTTAGAGCTCTACACTACTTACCTTAGCAAGAACCCATTTTTTTTAGTATTCGTAGTGTAGTAGCCATTGATTAGAATAGTGTCCCGATGTATTAATATTCTTTTGCAAATTTGTAAATGTCATTTTCAACTTCAAATTCTTTGACCTTGTAAGGTAGAAATTGCTACTGTTTGAGACTAATCTATCAGATTCTGTTTCCTAGAAGAAACTGCACCCGACCAAAATTTTTGAAGTCCAAATGTTTGTACTTCACCCAAATTTATTCTTCCACAAGAATGTGGGATCCATTCCCCTTTCTTTAAAACAAAGGAAAGAGAGAAGGGCTTTTCTGTTATGTTTCTTTCTTCATTAAAACTAACAAGAAATATTATTGTAGAGGAAGTTAAGCATTCTCTTTTTATTATCTTCTTGTCTCCATTTTCACCCAAAAAAACCATGAGTTAAATGCATAGGACTATCTCCCCAGTAGTATTTATTCCAATCTTCAAGAGGGAAAAAGGGCTGTAAATTACAAATTTCCAATTCACAAGAAAAGTAAACACCTCCACCGAATGATTATAGTGGAATAAGCGAAAATCTTAGTTGGAGTAAGAAAATACACTAATTCATGAATAGCAAAAGTACACCCTCAAAACAAAGCAAGGTACAGTAGACTTGCTTATCAAGTGGTGTTCACAATATACATCTCTTCTCAGTTCTCACACCAAGCTGTGTACTTGCATCATTAATATTATTATACTACACAACAAAATTGGGGTAACAAAAATCCTCAAACCAAGCAGGAGATAATAGTATATAAAAACTCCCTGCCAATTTTGGCACACTCATCACTTATATTTAATCTAACGCCTATATATCAAAAAAGAAGATAAGGTATTTGGATGATCAAGTTAAAGTTTAAAAGTCATGCATTCAACTTCTGTGAAGAATTCAGAGCACTCATATGCTGAAGATGCAATGCGGCCAAGAGACCATGCCATGTTTCTCCAGGTGCACCAGCCACTTGAAAGTCCAGAAGCTTCTTCTGTTTCTTATAATAGTCTTCAATGGGCTTGTTCTGAGGAAAAAAGTTGTTCTAGTTAACTATCCATAATTCAAGCTGTATTTAACTAAAGAAACACTGGCTAATAAATTCTACTACCCGCCAGCATGCCTCAACACAAAATATGAAAAATGAACGTCCCTTGAGCAATAAAGTGTTGTAAATCACCAAAATATACAACTGTCAAACTTTGGAAAATAGCTAAACCCTTGGAGCGAATAATACCTAAATTATTGACAAGACAGATTCACACAGAAAATACGCAGTGTCACATCTCAAACATCATGATATTTCAGCCTGAATTAGTTTATAGGAATTCAAGATCAATAGGAAGAACCTCAGTAGTTCAAATATAAAGTCGAGCATTATAAGAATGCATTCTAAAATAAAGGTTGCAACTCCTCATTTAAACACAGTGTACTTGTACCAAAGTTACATCGACTCTTTTTCATTTACTAATCAATTTCAGGTATTTGTTTCATATATAAAGTAGACTGAAGTTGTGGTTAAACCTCAGGCATCCATTTATCTGGTTGTGTGTTCATTTCTAGGGCAACAACTTTGTGCAGGTTATGTCAAAGTTCGTCTCTGTGCCAAGTCACCTATCCCATATCACCCACCGTAAATGGGAAGTGGGATAAGTACCTTTTTGGTCTACTAGATAAAGTAACTTAAATCAACATGATGAAGCTTGCACTAGCTGCTAGAAAATGGGAACAATAAGAGACAAAGTGGGAAAGGAAAATTACCTAATTAACGATCCAAAACCCAATTGATATGCAGCAAAGGATTAATCCAAATCATTCAGTAACTACACTGAAATCAAGGCATAGCTTCAAAACCAAATGAAAAGCAAATTACCTGCTCTGCATAGGTACGTAGTTTGTCTCCATGGACACCTTCAGGAACAGTGCTGTCAGGTTCTGTTTTATCAACTTTTGAGTGCAAATTTCGGGTTAATGTGGAGCTGCCCATGCCAAGAAAATCTTGGCAGGAAGAGCAAGCATGACCACCTACATGACTCTTAACTAAGCAATCTTCAGTGCATTTGAAATTTAAAACCAGATCTATGTCAGCAAATTCGTCCAGGATCTCCTGTAACATTCATAGAATAAAAGGAACAAGAAAATCAATATATCACCAAAATCTTTCAAATCCCTACTATTAGGAAAAATCACCATACAAAATATCCTACTAAACATAACATCTAGAAATTTTGAGAGCAAGTAGGATTCTTTTCCCTAGATGGAGGGAGAGCATAATAAATGTCACACAATGATGGAACTATTGTAACACCCCAGTCCCACAATAGTACCTTCAAGTCATGACCTTTTGGATGAGCTTGTGGTGGATTAAGATGACCCAAGAAAATACTATTAGGCCGGTGGTTTAAGGCCTTATTTGGATGGATGTCATTCGATTCAGAATTGGGATTTGACCCGAGATTTGTTCCGGACTCGAGATTTGACCCGAGTTGTTTCATATGGTATCAGAGCCAACTCTCGAAAACTCGGGTCGGGTTATCCGATCGGGTTGCCGGAGATGGAAACACGAAGACTGGTGGTATTATCCCACAATGAAGATATGGAGGTCCGGAGGTGGAGACACGAAGCCAACCGGTACTATCCCACAATGGCTAGAGAGGCAAATAGCTGTAGACCGTGTGTGCGATCGGTTCTGACAGGGACGTCAGAAATTTAAGTGGGGGAGTTTTGTAACACCCCAGTCCCACAATAGTACCTTCAAGTAATGACATTTTGGGTGAGTCTATGGTAGGCTAAGATGACTCAAGAAGATACTATTGGGCCAGTGGTTTAAGGCCTTATTTGGATGAATGTTATTCGATTCGGACTTGTGATTTGACCTGAGATTTGTTCCGGACTCAAAATTTGACCCGGGTTGTTTCAACTATGCCAGTCCAGAATATCAGAACCACATGAGATACTAATTTTCCAATAGTTTGGCATACGGATAACGGAGGATTATATGTACAGATTTCAAATATTGATACAACAACTATTAAGCACCTAAAAGACAAGCCACGTGCTCAAGAGCATTAATTAAGTACATAATTAAAGAAAAACGAAAAGAAGATAATTCAAATAAACATGTAACCCACAGCTTGGATCTTTGTTCGAGGAATCCCATCCAGAATGAACCCACTTTCACCCCTGCAGTATCCTTCTTCAAGCCTCTTTGACAAGAGACCAAAAATTACTTCCTCTGGAACAAGCTTCCCTTGGTTCACAGAATTTGCAATCTAAATGGGGGCAAGGACCAAGAAGACAAACAGAGTACATAAGTTACAAACTTAATATTCAGAGGAAGAGGGATACATGCAACTCCATTAGAAATGCTAATATATTAATTAGAAATACTAATCATAAATAACAGTTTGTATTAATATTGGTCACACTAGTAAATGTGAAAGATGTTGTAAACAATTTAAAATGGAACCTTTCCGTTTTAAAACTGAATATATTAATTAATTCAATAATTAAAGAACACCAACAAGAATAAGGGTTTATGGCAAGGCACTACTATCAGACATGTAGAATAACACAAATTTTAATATATTAACATTACGTAAATTCAATAATTTGATCAGTGTTTTTCAGGGATTTCTATTTAATTTCTTTAAAACCCTGAAATCAGAACATTCTTTATCCTAGCAATTCACAATACATGAACACCAGTCACCAGATTAGAAATCGTGATGTGGGTGCTTCGCAATGTGAAAAAGAGGAGTGAATACCTGTTTGTAGAGAAAAGAGTGAGGGTGGAGCTCTTGCCGGACAAGGGTACCCATAGAAATATGGGGGACTTGCAGAAGCTTGGAGAGTCTATCGGCATACACGTGTCTCTTCGCCATTGGGTCCCCTAAGATCACCCACTGCACTCCCCTCCCGGAGATACATCCCTCGGTCGCCTCCATCGTCCGGCTCATCCCGTGCCCTTCATCGTACTCGTCGTAATCATCATAATCGTATTGTAGCTGAGCGGCCGCCGCTGATCCATAAGATCGGAGGCCGAGGCGGAGCGGCTCTAGGGCTGGAGCTGCCCCTCTGAAGCGGCTGAGAACAGGCATGGCGGCGGAGGAAGGGAAAGTATGGTTACCACAAGGGTTTTAGTAGTAACGAAAAAGGAGAGGAGAGAGAAAAATAAGGGTTTAACGTTGAAGTTTAAAGGGAGAATGACGAGGTCTAATTTACTGTATATAGAGGAGAGAGAAAAGAGAAAAGTGGGTTATATGACAGGTTTCGAAGGATGAGTGGTTGTAAATTATAATATGTGGGACCTTTTTTTTTTGTATGGTTACTAATGAGAAGTCGTGGGTAGCTGAAAATATCTACTCCCAATTTGGTTTGGAACGGAAATTGTGGCGGCAGTCACAGGTTGCTTGGTACCGTGGGGGGCACGTGGATACCCCCACACGAGAAAAGGGCTCCATTTTGTGAATTTACTTGATTTAGTTTTAGAATGCTACACAAAACTCTCTTTTTAAAAAAAGAAAAAAAAAAGAAGAAGAGCGTTTTGTTTATGAATTCTGTACATTTGAAGATTTTATCTTTGTTTTATAGTTATTTTTAAAGTAATAAGTGCAAGTTTGATAGTAATTATATGATAATAAAATTACAGTAACAAATTTGAAAAAGTTGTGTCCTGTTATACTATTATAAACAAAAATATGACTCATTTTGAGTATAAAATTTTTTTATTTCCAAAAAAGAGGGGGACTTTTTAGTGAAACAATATATATATATATATATATATATATATATATATATATATATATATATATATATATATAAAGACTCTTTTTCTAGAAATGATGAAGTAACATTTTTTATCTTGTTATATAGTTATTACAAATTTGAAGTTGGGACTGGACTTCCTTTATTTTTTTATATTTTTTTTTATGTTTGTTTGTAAGGATTATATTTGAAATTGGATTATTAATTTGAGTGTCATGTTTGTTTTTAAAAATAGACTTGGGACTATTAGTATTGAGATAATAAAATGACTTAAAACGAAGAATCATTTAATATCATAATATCTAATTAGGTATTATAATCCCTACCATTTGAGACTAAAAATTTGTAAATAAAATTAACCATTAATTTGTTTTAAAAAATTGATATATATTATTATCTTATTATTTATACTTAAACTAATGAGAATATGATATTTTTGTTATTAGTGGGTAATGGTATAAATCATATAATAGTTCAAATAATAAATTAGCCTTCTTTCTTTTTCTTTTCATTTTTTGAGAAGAACGGCCTTCATTTAACACCCTACTAAGACAGCATGATACCATTTACGGAAGCTATACTGCAAACAACACGTGGAATTTAAAGCACTTCACGAAACTGAGTTAAAAGAGTCTATATATATGGTTGTTTTTTTTTCACATATTGAGGAAAATGGCAAAAACAAAGAAGCGCCCACCGTGGGGCTCGAACCCACGACCACAAGGTTAAGAGCCTTGCGCTCTACCAACTGAGCTAGACGGGCCTTACAAAGTCAGTTTCACTTCTACTCTAAAACATTGAAAGGGAATCTATCAATTTTTTATGCAAGTTTACAAAGGAAAGCCCATCCATTTATATATAAATGTAAGTATAATTTCAATGAAATAGATTTACTATTTTTTATGATTTTAAATAAGAGAGTCTTACGTTCTAAAAATTCTGAGAAAATGACAATACCTCTTTCTTTTGTTTTTATGTTTCATCAACTAGACAGTTGGATTTAAAAGTAAACATATTATATATATATATATCATCTTTAGAGTGTTTTGTAATCAAGTTTGGTTGAGATCTCTCTTTGATTCTCTTTTCTTTTTTTAAACGTATCACTAATTTTAAAGTAGAGCAAATATTATACGAGTAAATCTTGACATATTAATAACTTATAAATAAACTCACAATCTATAAGGATAACAACCTAGAGGCATTAGACTTAGTTTTTTTTCTTCATGCGGACACTTCTGGGGATAAATTTCAATCTTAACATCCAAATCAAGATGGGACTGCTAAGCTTCCGATCATAGGGAAAGTCCGCTTGGTGCACTCATTCCCATTACGAGAACGAAATGA
This sequence comes from Panax stipuleanatus, assembly GCA_020205555.1. Classification (NCBI taxonomy): domain Eukaryota; kingdom Viridiplantae; phylum Streptophyta; class Magnoliopsida; order Apiales; family Araliaceae; genus Panax; species Panax stipuleanatus. The sequence goes on from CM035117.1 coordinate 19,701,238, forward strand.
CGTCTCAGATTCTAAATTCAAAATAATGCCTAGCGTACCCTTTTCAAATTCTACTAATTCACTCGAACCTGAGAAAGGGTCAGGGTCAGGGTCAGGGTCAGGATCAGGATTAGGAAGGGAGGAGGGAGAAAATTAGGAGAATCTTTGAAGAAACTTACATGTATATGTAATGTTTTGAACACTAGGCTTAATCAATTTACGAATAACTTAAGGAGTTAATGTGTTCGTATTGTGTTAAGGAGTCTAAAACAATATGTTCATATCGTACCAAAATTAAAAATACTAGCAACTGGTGGTTGTATGACAAACTAACAATAAAACAGAGTATTGTTATTTTTGCATGTCATAACATTTTTGAGGTTAATTTAAGACCCTAACATTAGTCTAATGAATTGAAGTCCGAAATTGAATATTGAAACAGCAGCTGCCCTATTGACTTCTGAAGAAGTATTATTTGAGCCCAAAAAAAATATAGTCGGCAGGGAAAACTAAAAATTGAATATGCATAAATATAGCTACACCGACCCATCTGCTAACTTCTCCGTCCAATATGTAATCCCTGCAGTCATTTGATAGGAAGAAACCATGATGTAATTAAACAATGGTCAAAAAAGAGTCGTCTTATGTATTGGGATAAATTTAAGCCGAATTAGAATTGTAAAAGCATGTGTTTTTGATATTTTTACATAATTTTTTTCACATGATGGTGACACCTACTGTATACTCATGTGAGGAAGGATCATGTAGAAAAATTAGTTCTCAACCTATTAATACATGAGATTGATAAAAATTATAGGAGAACCCCACTTAATACATTTCTCGTGCTAGTGGGGGCAAAAGTAGTACTAAGCTATAAATAATTTAGCGGGAGTTTGGGGGCAGCGCCCCCGAGCCATTTTTTTTAATACTTTATATTTTCAGGTCACACACACACACACATATATATATATATATATATATATATATACTATATTACAATGAAAATATAATAAGTAATAATATATGGTATATATATACTATATTGACTCATAATAGACTTTTTTAATCACAACTGTTCATAAGTAAGTAATTCATTATTTATTTTTAAAAATAATATAAATTAGATTATTATTTAGTTTAAAATATTATAGAGATATATACATATATTGAGAGGATATGAGTCATATGTGGTTAAAATTTGATTGACAAAGTTATAAAATTTTAATTTGACCCCGTATAATAGAAAATTTATAAAATTTTAGTGGGATCGATTTATATATAATATTTAAAATTTTTAAAATTTACCTTACATTATAGAATAAAAAAAAATTCCAGTGGGGTCGATTGACCCCATAAGCTACTATGTGGCTTCGCCACTGCTCGTTATGACAAATAGTTATCCACGAAATTGACAATTAAAAAATTGACATAAATATTCGTAATATATATCATTTTCTTTGAAAAAATAAAAGTGTCAATTCTTTATATATATATATATATACAACGTGCAGAATTAAGTAAACAAATGAAACCCTTATTTCTATTCTTTTAGTCTAAGGTCATGGTACACGATGAATAAATATTTAATACGCTTATAGATGAGAATTTTATACTTTTATTTGACATTTGACAATTCTCATAATATTCTTTTTACACATAAAGTGACCATAAATACACTTATATATCAAACATAATTTATCACCATAATGCGCTATTAAAAAGGTTTTATTCAACCTTTTTTCCCCCAAATAATTAATAGACCCAAGTGAACTAATTGGTCCAAAAACTATACTCTCTCCATTGTAAAAAATAATATCATTATTGACATTTTAAAATTCATTTGAGATATTTTCCAACTCAACATAGATACATTTAATTTTAGTCAATATATATAATGGTAAATATCATAACCTATTTAAAAATATTACTAATTACAATATTTATTGTCTTGTAATTTTTAATGAATTGAATCGTATTGATTTTGAATATGAAAATAATTCAAGTTAACTTTTAAAAATTAATAATAATCTTATAATTTAGAACGAAAAAGTATTATTTTTGTTGCACAATAAATCAATAAGAGTCACTTATCCGATATATATATATATATATGATCAGGCTCTCCAACGAACTATAGAGCGAACTAAAAACGAACCGGCTATAGCGACGGCTTTTTTTGTCGGCAAAAACAGTCGTTGTAGCCGGTTCATTTTTAATTCGCTCACTATAATTCGCTGAAAAGACGGACCTATATATATATATTGTACAGATTGAGGCAAAAGCGAGCACATTTTCGAATGATGCAATTTATACCCTTATTTATATTTAAGTGGTTTTGGCGGGTTTGACGGTTGGTTGGTCCATGTATCACCCAATCAGATCAGCTACCGCTTCCAAGTTGATTCGTCGCACTAATTTGGAAACAAAAAGTCTAGACAGACAGGAATATACGAACATGCCAAGTTGGTCAAACCCTTCCTTCTATAGTATAGTCCACGCGGCATCATTCTGCACCTATATATATATATATATATATATATATATATATAATACACCTACCTTGTTAAACTCTTGTTTGTGAATAGACAAATTCTAAATTTGCTCGCAAATATAGTAATTCTTTAGAATTTTACAGTGTGGGTAAGTTTTGCAGACGTTCAGAAATCACCCAGCAATTCTCTTGTTCGTGGATAGACAAACTGAAAAATTAGGCTAAACATATTCGTTATTAATGGACAAGGAGCAACAATATGAGCGCGTGTTTAATCACTTCGACGAGGACAAAGATGGGAAGATATCGCCACCGGAGCTGCAAAGATGCGTGGAGACGATAGGCGGCGAGCTGTCCTTGGAGGAGGCGGAGGCGGCCGTTGGGCAAATGGACTCTTACGGAGATGGATTGTTGTGTTTAGAGGATTTTGTCAAGTTGGTGGAAGGAGTTGGGGATGAAGAGAGAATGAGTGACTTAAGAGAGGCCTTTAAGATGTATGAGATGGATGGGTGTGGCTGCATAACGCCCAAGAGTTTGAAGAGGATGCTTAGTAAACTAGGGCAGTCCAAGAGTACGGAGGAGTGCAAGTTAATGATACACACATTTGATCTCAATGGGGATGGTGTTCTCCATTTTGATGAATTCATCTTCATGATGTCTTGATATATATATATATATACACAATTAATCCTCAACTTTAATTCTTCCCTAGCCTGCCTCATTTTCTTTTTTGTATGTACATTGATTATTGATTTCATTTATTAATTGAGACCAACTTTTTAATAATATATATATATATATATATATATATATATATAGCATTATTCTGTTTACTTTCTATCGAGTTTGTAATTTTTATTCTCTTTCGATAATGATGATATAGAGTTTGCGGGAGCTCTCAACACTTTTGTTTTGAGTTGTACTTTGTACATACAACTATATATATATATATATATATATATATATATACATATATATATATATACATATATATATATATGTTGGGTCCCGAATATTTGAGTCAAGAACTCGGGTTGGGTCTTGACTATATTGAGCTAGTTTGAATCCACATAGGAGAATGCTCGGAGATGTTCTTAATTATATGGGATCTCTAATTATGGGAAGATGAGTTGGTTATTGATTTAACTTTCTAAATCCTAGGAGATTTGATGCAATCCTAATATGAAATGATACATGGGGAATCTAATCCAATTTAGGGATGGATTCTGACAAGGACGTGAGAACACTATAAATACATGGCTTGACCCTAATTCTAAGGTACACACAATATCATTACTTTCTAGCACTAGAGCATATAACCTCTATTGTTAATCTTGTTCAGCATGTACTTATTCTCACATCGGAGCTATCCTCCGACGGCCCAAGCTATCAAGTTTTTGGTGTTTACCCGTTTTTGTGCAGGATTGGACGCGCTTTGGTGATTAGAGCAGGATTGGATGGGCTTTAGTGACTGGAGAAAGCGCGTGGACGGATCTTGGCGTTAACCGCGCTAAAAGGAGGGCTTTCTAGTGTTGTTCATTCGATCACAACCAGCAGATCACTTATTTATTCAATCACAACCAACAGATCACTTGAATATATAAATTCATTTGAGATATTTTCCAACTCAACATAGATACATTTAATTTTAGTCAATATATATAATGGTAAATATCATAACCTATTAAAAAATATTACTAATTACTACCTCCGTATCATAATAAGTGCTTTTTTAGCTTAAATCACATATACCAATACACAAGTTAAAATGACAAAAATACCCTTAATATACTTTCTTTGTTTTGTTTGAAACTTTTTTTTATTGCCTTTTGGTCTCTCTTTCTTCAACCTTCAATTTCCCAATAAATACACAATAAATACCATTGGTTGCATAAGGGCACAATATTTATTGTCTTGTAATTTTTAATGAATTGAATCGGATTGATTTTGAATTTGAAAATAATTCAAGTTAACTTTTAAAAATTAATAATAATATTATAATTTAAATTGAATAAAGTATTATTTTTGTTGCACAATAACTCAATAAGAGTCCCTTATCCGAGATATATATATTTTGTACAGATAGAGGCAAAAACAAGCCCATTATTTTCCAATGATACAATTTATACCCTTATTTATATTTAAGTGGTTTTGGCGGGTTTGACGGTTGGTTGGTTGGTCCATGTGTTTATAGTTTCGACTTCTTACTTCAAATTAAAGTTGAAGTCGTATCACCCAATCAGGTCAGCTACGGCTTCCAAGTTGATTCGTCACACTAATCTGGAAATTATTTCCGCATTGCTTAGCCTTCCTTAGCTACAACAAAAATCAACGGTCTTTCTCCTCCGTATTTACGAACATGCCACGTTCCTTCATTTATTCCATTTTTGGTCAAACCCTTCTTTCAATAGTATAGTCCACACGGCATCATTCTGCACCTATATATATATATATATATATATATATAGAATACACCTACCTTGTTAAACTGTTGTTTGTGAATAGACAAATTCTAAATTTACTCGCAAATATAGTATTTCTTCAGAATTTTATAGTGTGGGTAAGTTTTGCAGACGTTCAGAAATCACCCAGCAATTCTCTTGTTCGTGGATAGACAAACTAACTGAAAAATTAGGCTAAACATATTCGTTATTAATGGACAAGGAGCAACAATATGAGCGCGTGTTTAATCACTTCGACGAGGACAAAGATGGGAAGATATCGCCACCGGAGCTGCAAAGATGCATGGAGACGATAGGCGGCGAGCTGTCCTTGGAGGAGGCGGAGGCGGCCGTTGGGCAAATGGACTCGGACGGAGATGGATTGTTGTGTTTGGAGGATTTTGTCAAGTTGGTGGAAGGAGTTGTGGATGAAGAGAGAATGATCAGCGACTTAAGAGAGGCCTTTAAGATGTATGAGATGGATGGGTGTGGCTGCATAACGCCCAAGAGTTTGAAGAGGATACAGACATTTGATCTCAATGGGGATGGTGTTCTCCATTTTGATGAATTCATCTACATACAATTATATATACAGTATATATCTATACAATTATATAGATATTTGTCGATACTGATCTTATAATAGAATTTGCGGGAATTTTACCGTCCATGAGTTAACAGTTCTGTTTTGTGACTTGTACTTTGTACATACAATTATATATACTCATTATATATATATATATATATATATATATTTGTATAGCATCCTTGATGACATATGAAGATAATCTTTAGTTACACTAAAAGGAAGAGTAAGGGGTTTGTATAGCATTTTGTAATAAATTATGGGGATGGGAATCGGTCTACATTGTTGAATATTAAGGAAAAGCATGTACGTAATGGATTATGACTTGGTAATTAATCCAACAGAAATGGGAGTACTATTCAACAACTGAAATAGTACGCAGTTGATCTTTCTAGTAATAAGTACACTAACTACTACTACTAGATTTCAATATATTTGGTTTGGTCCAGCCAAGACAACCAAGGTTAGACTGAAATTGTGGAATTAATTAACCACCACTACAAGTCTAGAACCAACCAGAAATACTAACATAATTACAAATGTGTAACTACAAGCTTTACGTACTCCCAAATACTGAATCATAACTCTGTTCCCCTGAGAATTAATTTGGCAAAAACCCAGACAAACGTTATGATTAAGATCCCACAATCCATATCAAGAAGCCTAAAAGGCTAAAACTTCATATTGCTCTCAATCCTCCCAAATGCATGAACAATAAGTAGAATATAACTGGTACAATGCTCAGAAATTGCAATCCTCCTATTGGATGTTATTATGTTCACATATTATTTGCAGCAGCCTTAACAAGAGGTTTGCTAGAGCTTTCACAGATTGTGAATTGCTCTCCGTCTGGTAACTCTTCCACCAATCCTGCCAACTTCTCCACGATTTCTCCGGCATTCGGTCTCAAACAAGGATCCTCCTCAACACAAGCTCTTGCTAGATTAGCCAGTGTGACAGCTTGATCAAATGAATAATTCTCACCTAATACATTATCCATCCACTCCCTCAGCTCCTCTGCATTTTCTGACTGTGAAATCAACTTTATTTTTTCAGCCAGCAAAATATTCCCCTCCCCTTTCTCATTCCCACGGCTAGCAGGCGGTTTCCCGGATAAAACCTCGAGCAAAACCACTCCATAAGCAAAAACATCGGAGCTCGGGGCAGGTATATATTGTTGAAGACACTCAGGTGCCAAATACCCTTTTGTCCACGAGACCGGATGAGACGAACAAGATTCTTGATATTGATCACAAGTATTATCTTCTGCAAATCCAGCCATCCCAAAATTCCCAACTTTTGCATTGAATTCTTCATCAATGAATATGTTCCGGCTCTTTATGTTTCTGTGAAGGTAACTAGGATTCATGATTTGGTGCATGTATTGTAAGGCCGTGGCGACATCCAGACAAATCCTTAGCCTTTGGTTCCATGTCAAGAAACAATAGCATGAAGAAATGAATTGGCTTTTCATTGCTAATCCACCATGAAGCCAGTCCTTTAGCGAGCCGTTTCTGGCATACTCGAACACGAAAAATGAATCAGCACCCTCAGTCACACATGTACCTAAGAGCCTAATTATGTTGGGATGATGGTGAACTGCATCTTGAAAAAGCCCGAATTCAATCTTTGGCACAATCTCCGTTTTTGTGCACTTTATCGCCAAGTTTTTACCGTTGAGCCGACCATGAAATACAGAATCTTCAATAAGATTACTTGAACTGAAATCCTCTGTTGCTTTCCTCAGCTCCTCAAGAGTATATGTCTCAACAATCATCTTATGCAGTGTTGCTTCGATAATCTGGCCATCGAATGTATCTTGGGATCCCTCGAACGAGTCTTTCTCTTCGCTGATGGTTCGGACACTTAGACTAAGCTGTTGCAGCTCCACGTCTCCTCCTTTGCCCGAAAGTTGCTTCTTTCTCTTCCACTGAATCAGAAAGAATGCCGCTGCAATGGCGATAATCGCTCCGAATGCAGCCCCACTGATACCAATGTAAACTCCAATCTTCCACATTTTCGACTTCCTCTTGTGTTGACTAATGAATGGAATCCTACTTGCTGGATATCCCAAATTCGGTTCACCGGGTTTTGCTAGTGAACCAAGTGCAGGCTTTCCATGTAGAGGAATCAGAAGAGTTGAAAAAGGTTCCAAATTTTGTAGCTTGGAGAAACCTGATTCTGATCTATTATTAGCAGAAATAATACTATCTGGAGTAATATTGAACCTAGTGGCTAAATTAGAAGCTGTATCGCCTCTACCTACAGCATAAGACAACAACAGATTTGTGTTTTGTCCAAGTATATTTAATGGACAAGCACATCTCAATGAGATAAGCAATTCAAGTTTATCCCCTAAACCCCATGGATTAACCCTTGGGTTTTTCTCTCGAATGGCCTTACAAGTAGTCAAGCCTTCCAGAGCCACAGCAATACTGTAAAAACTCTCGTCTTTTACAGTAGTTTTTGTCAATTCTGCCCCAAAGATACCACCTTTGCACTTGCAATCAAGTGGGATTAACAAGGGCTGGTCTTTTGGCAGAAACTCTGTGCCAGCAGAGAAGCCATTTGCTTCAGCTAGCACAAACCGGTTGATTCCCAAGTAGAAGCTCAGATTGTGAAGAGACGAGTAAAATGAATTTGTGCGGAGCAAAGCATAAGTCCCACACTGATTCTGTGATTCATTGCCATTGCAACGATAGCCAGAAGCATAAGGAGAATTGGATTCACAGCTTAGAAAATTCTGTTCAAGTGCAGCAGAGACAATAACCCAGATGAGGAAAAGTAGTAAAGCTCCAAGTTGGAGCTTACTGACCATAGTTGCTGCTGCTGCTATATGCAGGACCACAATAGGAGGCTGGTAAAATAGTAAGATCTTTCTGATCACCCTTATGAGAGAGAAATTGAAATATTTTTGGATCCATGCAAAGGAGAATAGCTGGTCAGGGACAGGATTATTGGGGTTACAAACTTATATATATATATATATATATATATATATATATATATATATATATCCTAGGTTGACAAGCACCAAGATCAGTATATCACAACTAAAAATAAAACTTTACATACAGCACTTTTATCAGAGATCACATCTGACTAAACAATGACTTACTCGGTTTTTTTAAAAAAATAATTAAAAATTGCTTAAAATTCCTGATAAGTAACAAAAAAAAGTTCTTCCATTTACCGACCTTGACCGAAAATCACTTAAATCTATAAATCCCCCCCCCCCCCCCCCCCCCCCCACTTCTAACTTGGATGGACCGCTCCACAAAAAAAATCTTTTTCTTGGAAGAAATAACTAACTCAAGTATCCAAATTCACTGCATCAATCGACAATTATCCCATGGTGAATTGTGTGCTACATGCATGTGGCAGCACGTGACTGCCACTAGTCTAGTTAAAAAGATATGAAGGTCAAGAAGGCTAATTAAGAGAATATCTAATAGTTCGGATCAGGATACTGTCATGAGCAAAAAATAATACAAATAAAGAGAGTTTAAATTTAAGACATTATGAGACATGAAAGGTTTCCTTTTGTCCAGGATGTGTTGCTAAAACTGTAATGCTACGTTTGGATTGAAAGAATGAAATAAAGAGTGGAATGATTCATTCCATTCTAGTTAGAATGAGTTATTCCATATGTTGTCTCTCCCCTAAAGAATCAAACACAATTTTTTTCATTCCAATTGCAACCAAACACAATTTTTTCATTTCATACGAATGAGTCATTCTATTCCCACCTTCATTACTTCAATCCAAACGTAGCATAAAGCAATTTTATCCAGCCCCATCTTCCACATTTTTACATGATAATGAAGTGGATTTATGCCAACTCCAGCTTGTTCAAACATTTAGTTTTCTACTAATTAATGCGATCGACATTCTTTATTTTCTTTTGAGAGAATTTTGTAGCTGAGTTTCGTCTTTAATCTTTATTAAGTAACAAATAATTGTAGGACACAGATATGCATATCTGCATCTTACTGCAAAATCTACATTTGTGTGCTTGGCGAATGAATTAAACTTTGAATTACAATGCGTCGCAGATTATGCACATGGAAATATATTAGTTTTCTGTTTTCACAACATATAAACCACACAAGTGTGGTATATTTCAGATCAGTATTAGATGGTCAATGGTCTTGAACCAAGCAACACTTTCTGCTAATCAGACTTTTCTAGGTTAAAACAATTTTAATAAAAGAGATTATTTTTTTTCATCTCCCAAAAGCTGCTTAGGGGACAAATTTAAATGCTGGCAAGATTCAGGCCGGATCGTATGCCTTATAAGTTGCCCAGGTGCCAATTCGGGTGGTCATTCTTCCAGGTTGATTTGTGTAAAGGTAATTTGGGTTCATTCACACTCTTCCTCAAAAGTGACATAGCGTGGGCAGGCTCAGAAGGTCCAAACACTGAACTTCCTGCAACAATGCAGTTTGCTCCAGCTGAAGCTGCAATATCAATGGTTGAAGGCCCTAAACCACCATCAACCTGAAAAATAAATCCAAACGAGTTTTAAATACTTGTCAATTTTTACCAAACAGAAAAAGGAGAAATATCTGGAACTAGGAACATTTCAATTGTTGTGCATATGAATGCAGTGTCATTTCTTTTTCACATTCAATTAGCAACAGCTTAAGAAAGCTTCAATTAGTATCAGACTACACTGCTTGAACTTTTTATTTTTATTTTTTGTGGATAAGTTACACGGCTTGAACATTTGCAGAGAGGCCAAAGAACAAATGATAAACATGAAACTTGCTCAACAATTTAAATATTGATTCTGAATGAATTCATCTCTCAAGTATCGAGTTTAAAAACTCTTTCCCAATCAGCAATTTCCCATCTACATGGGTCGGCTTTGTATATATGTCCAACAGTTAAATTCAGTATTTTTGGAACAATATTTTAAGAAATAGAAAAAACCCTCCATCTTTTCAGGGTAATAAATCTTGAAAAATGCTTTCCCTTAACAGAATGATAGTTACAAACAAAATTGGTACATCTTATTTAGGATTAAAGAACCAAGAACTTTGAAAAACATGGTGAAAAAAGGAAATTAAAGTTGACACTAAACTAACCTCTATATCAAGTGATGGGTACTTTTTCCTAAGAGCACTTATCTGAAATCCAAAATCATAGTCGATGAACTTTTATAGGAAAACCAAGCATGTTTATATAATTGTAACTTAAAATGAAGAGCATATACACCTTATCCATCATTTCTGGCATGGATTTTTGTCCACCAAATGCAGGTTATACAGTCATAACAAGAACGAGAGCTCCACAGAATTTTCACCATCAAGCTACGGGACGGGGCGGGGCCGGGAGGAAGGAAGAATTATGTCATTCATTAGAAGGATTTTATGCAGAGATTTTTCTTACCAACTTTATCAATTAACATCTTTAATTTCATTTATCAACCTTTAAGTGGTCCAGTCTATGAAACACAAAGGGTCCAAAGCAGCAGAAATTGTAAATTTCAAAAATTTGAGTATCAAGAATCTAAACAAGCTTACCAGTGGATACACTTCTTCAACTGGTGTTCAAGGTTTTAATGATACACCTGGCCGCATGCCCTTTGCCTTAATTTGTTGGACACGTTCTTGCCATTGTCTGAAAAATAACAAAATGATGCCCCGAGTTAAGAAGGATAAGTAGAGCTAGCTATAGAAATCTAAATACAAAGAAGAAACCAGACAACAACATGCTCCACCTTTGGATGCCTTGACATGAAATGTAAACCCTGAAGCACCAGCTTTGCCAAATGGTTCCACATAAGCAAGAGGATAGACTTGAGAGTGTCAAGTATTTGGAAAGAATTTATTTTTTAGGAAAGGATATTTGGTGAGTTTTCATCAGCGGGTATCCAGTCAGCATTCACATAAATGGTAAGAAAATGTTGGTATGAGCAAATTGTGAAACCTACCCATCACGCAGATGACTTATGGTAAGAAAATGTTGGTATGAGCAAATTTGTTGGACAAGTTATGAGTGACACTTAAAGAAAAGTTCCAAGTAATAACTGAAAACAGTCTCCAAATAAAATATCTACAACCAAGGGATACAAAATGCAAAATACTATTGGGCCAAGGCCGTGGTCAGCAACAGCTTACCACCGCCATTAACACTGCTCAAAAAAATAAAAATCATTGAGTTGATATTCATTAGCTTATGCAAAAATAAACACAATATATTAGGCTATATATCTCATGCCTCGTTTTTATATTTTTCATTCATTTTTACTAATTTACTAATTTGCCCTTAAAAAGTACTATTCTACCACCATGTTCATAGCATTTATATTTCCCATATCAGTAGTTCTCAAGCAATACTACTTTCTTACCCAGAAAAATTCCTCACCACGCTATCTTCCCTAGAAAATGTAGAAAAGTTTTCTGCTCTTTTTTTATGCAGAGGAGTCCTTCTCCGTTCGTTGTCAAAGATAGCCTAATCCTCTCTTTCCCTCTCCTGTCTCACTCTATGTTTCCATCCATCGGTTTTTGGTATCACCGGTTCCCGACGTATCACCGTGGATTTCGCCATTTTAAGTCTGAGGTCAGTTTTTAAGTCACGTCCTACCAGTTCTTCTTTCCTATTTGGCAGTAATTTTCAGCTTTTTTTCCTGATTGATTTGATGTTTTCTTATGATACCTGTATAATTTTCTAGTTTATAAATTAATAAAATATCTAGCTAGCATATTAGCTCATTTTTTTGTGCAGAGGTGATTAGCTTATTCGCGACTCTGTGTTTCCGTCCGTTTGGTATTTCCGATTACCATTCGATCTGTACGTCTCTGATCTGATTCTATCGTTCTTTTTCTCCATGTTACTAGTATTTTGTTTATCGTTCTTATTAGCTCATTTTTTGTGCAGAGGTGATTAGCTTATTCATGCTACTAGTATTTTGTTAGAGTATATGTTGTTGTGAACTTGTGATTTTCATTATTGTTTCTGTCGGTTTGCTTTAGTTTATTTTTGATCTTTATTTGTTTCAGGTATTCATTATTTCAGTCTGCTGGTCCTCGATCGGTGGTGGTAAGTTTACCTACCTAGCTCCGTACCATTTTTGTATATCAGTACGTTTTATCCTAATATGCATCGTTGGCTCCTTCCTCTGGCCACTCACTGTAGATCATACATAATTCACCTATATATATATAGGGGTTCAATCCATGGCAACCGGTTGCCATGGAACTGTTCCCAGCAACCCACTTTTCAGCCGTAGATCAAAATAATTAAGCGCTGAGATTGAAAGAAAAAAAACCCAGCCGCTACTAGTATAAGCGGCTGTTACATCACACTTTATTAACATAGTTATTTACCAAAAAGCTCTCAAATTTGTACATTGCTAGTAGCGGCTTACTCTCTCTATCTCTCCTCTTCCACTCTCTCTCTCCTCTGCCACTGCCACTCTCTCCTCTGCCACACTCTCTCTCCTCTTTAATATACACTCCTCCCACTCTCTCTCTCTCTCTCTCCTCTTTAACATACAATACATTTTATTATTTACATACATACATAACATAACCCATAATATATATTCATCATTCTCTCCTCTTTAATATAAATAAATTAGAATATTTTAAAATTAAATTTTTTTAAAATTTTAATATAAATAAATTGATAGACTATTAATATTGTTATAATTTTGATTTAAATAAATAGATAGATTATTAATATTATTTCCATGTAATATTGTTATACAATAAAAAGACTAATATTTTTTAATGTATGTAGTACGAAATTATAACAATATTATTTTTAATGTATGTAGTACGAAATAATAAAAATAATAATCTTTTTTAATATTATTAAAATTTTAAAAAATAATAGTCTTTTTTTAATGTATAACAATATTAAAATAATAGTCTTTTTAATGTATAATAATATTATTTTAATATATAATATTGTTAAAATAATAGTCTTTTTTTAACGTATAACAATATTGTTTTAATGTATAACAATATTATATATTATTTTAATGTATAAAAATATAACAATATTATTTTAATGTATACCAATATTATTTTAATATAAAACAATATTAAAATAATATTGGTATACATTAAAATAATCTTGTTTTATATTAAAATAATATTGTTATACGTTAAAAAGACTATTATTTTAATATTGTTATACATTAAAACAATATTGTTATATATTAAAATAATATTGTTAAAATAATAGTCTTTTTTTAATGTATAACAATATTACAATAATAGTCTTTTTAACGTATAACAATATTATTTTAATGTATAATAATATTATTTTAATATTGTTTTATATTAAAATAATATTGTTATACATTAAAATAATATTAAAATAATATTGTTATATTGTTATACATTAAAATAATATATAATATTGTTATACATTAAAACAATATTGTTATATATTAAAATAATATTGTTAAAATAATAGTCTTTTTTTAATATATAATAATATTAAAATAATAGTCTTTTTAACGTATAACAATATTATTTTAATGTATAACAATATTAAAATAATATTGTTATACATTAAAATAATATTGTTATACGTTAAAAAAAGACTATTATTTTAACAATATTATTTTAATGTATAACAATATTATTTTAATATTATTTTAATGTATAACAATATTATTTTAATGTATAACAATATTAAAATAATATTGTTATACATTAAAAAGACTATTATTTTAATATTGTTATACATTAAAAAAAGACTATTATTTTTTAAAATTTTAATAATATTAAAAAAGATTATTATTTTTATTATTTCGTACTACATACATTAAAAATAATATTGTTATAATTTCGTACTACATACATTAAAAAATAATAGTTTTTTTATTGTATAACAATATTACATGGAAATAATATTAATAATCTATCTATTTATTTAAATCAAAATTATAACAATATTAATAGTCTATCAATTTATTTATATTAAAATTTTAAAAAAATTTAATTTTAAAATATTCTAATTTATTTATATTAAAGAGGAGAGAATGATGAATATATATTATGGGTTATGTTATGTATGTAAATAATAAAATGTATTGTATGTTAAAGAGGAGAGAGAGAGAGAGAGGGTGGGAGGAGTGTATATTAAAGAGGAGAGAGAGTGTGGCAGAGGAGAGAGAGTGGCAGTGGCAGAGGAGAGAGAGAGTGGAAGAGGAGAGATAGAGAGAGTAAGCCGCTACTTGTAGTAGCGGCAATGTACAAATTTGAGGGCTTTTTGGTAAATAACTATGTTAATAAAGTGTGATGTAACAGCCGCTTATACTAGTAGCGGCTGGGTTTTTTTTCTTTCAATCTCAGCGCTTAATTATTTTGATCTACGGCTGAAAAGTGGGTTGCTGGGAACAGTTCCATGGCAACCGGTTGCCATGGATTGAACCCCATATATATATATATATAGAGAGAGAGAGAGGGAGAAAGGTACTCATTACTGGTTTGTTGTTGTAATGTTGTCTCTGATTAAAATTTTAAATTCTTTAGACATTTACTTCATTTTGATTTCATCTTTTTGGTTAATATATTTCATGTCCTATGAAAAATTATTGTTACTATGTAAACTATTTTCATTTGTGTTACATTTAGATTACATTTCAAAAATTTTAGTTAAACTAAGTTGTTTTTAATATAGTTTTTATTTTAAAATTTGTGGCAATGCAGCGCAGTTCAGTACATTGGCTAGTGCGATTTTGGCACCAATACTTTTTGAACCGGAACTAGTGCAATGTGATTTTGGTGTAAATTTTATTAGTGGTTCGATATGGAATCACCTAATAATCAAAATAGCAACACACTATTACCATCCCTAGATTTCAAGAAGAAAACAAGCAAAATACCAACTATTTGTCTTATTATAGATAGTATATATAAATTGATATATAAGCATAGATTATATATATAGCTAGTTTTTTTTTTCATCCATTATACTACATAAAAGAATTTTGTAAATGTGAGGAATATATGTTTTTATCTGTCTCTTCCATTTTACCATATATTTGTACCAGTTAGTACTGACCTTTATAGCTTGCATGCATATCGATATGTTATTTTGCCTCATTTCGGATCTTAAAATCAATTAATACCTTTATCATCAACTTCTTTTAAAACTTTCTCCATAGATACGAGTCTTTCTCTTATACTACGTACCAAATAACTCCCTCCCTACCTAACTTACACTATAGAACTATAAATCTTATCGCGTTGTGGAAACTCTCGTATATTGAGTAATGAGTATGGTAAGAGTCCATTAGGAAATGATGGAAATTCAAATGAGTTGGAATATCAGTTTGTTTGTTGAAGGAGAAATTAACTCAAGGGAATGACATGCTGAAAATAATTTTAAGAAGAGTAGAAGGGAATCGAAGGACTGCAATTTTCAGGCACTTTACTTGATTTTTAAATTCTATAAAATGATAATAGTCATCATATAATTAAAGTAAAAATACTTCATTGTTATTGCTCTGTGCCTTGTATAATTCTCTAAGAAGATTTTGGTCCCTATTTGGTGGCCAGAGTAAAAATAGCCTTGTATAATAGCCCTCATTTAATTAAAGTAAAAATGCTTCTTTTGTTGTGTGTTCGTTTGTTTTATGACATAATTTTTCTCTAATTACCTGGTGTTTCACTGGCATAATTTTCGATTGCTTGTCATATTCTTCTTGTAGTCTCCTCCTATTGCTAGATCATGGATCATCTGCACCATGTGATGGATCATCTTCTGCACCATATGATGGATCGGCTGCACCATGTTATGGATCATCTCCAACAAGCGCGGGATCATCTGCCTCAACGAGTGAATGATCCACCTGGTGTTCGGGTAACATTGCATTCCTCTTATTATTAAGATCCTTAACATCATTCCCATATTTAGAAACATCAAGTGAAATTAATACATATGCTTTTCAAAATAATCTAAAAAATTATCCTCATTATAAGTTCAAGGTTCGAACATAGTGACATATAAAGTGAAGTAATGTTTATTGATGATGAAAAATAAATGTGTCCCAAGAGAACTAAAAAAATTAAAGTAAATTATTGTTTAGAGATATCTTCAAGCACGTGTTGCATAAAAATCCACCTGAAGTCAAACTCTCCTGGTATAACACCTCTTTCCTGAATAGAGGAAGGAGGTCATGCACGTGTACAACAAATCTCAAAATAAATAAACAAAGCATTAATAAGGCTGAATCAAATGACTGCATGTTACTTAATACAGACTACGTACAACAACAGGAAAAACAAATAAAAGGACAAAAAACTACCGTATAACTAACACACGGATATTATTAACTATGGAAACTAAAAGTGTGTTTACAACTATGCCCCTAAGCTAAACCACTGATCTTAACAAAGATTATGATCCATCTGTGTGTAGCCTAGTAGATAATAAAGGCATATTAATAAAATTTACTCGAGCAAGCCAAACTCTGTATTTTTTTTGTCATATAAAGCTAAAAATAAGCCAAACAAAATAACAAACTTGGAAAATTGAATATCAGAAATTTTCTTAATTATACACCCATACACAATACAATATATTGTATTGTGATGTATATATTGTATTGTGTATATATTGTATTGTGTATGGGTGTATAATTAAGAAAATTTCTGATATTCAATTTTCCAAGTTTGTTATTTTGTTTGGCTTATTTTTAGCTTTATAATGACAAAAAAGTACAGAGTTTGGCTTGCTCGAATAAATTTTATTAATATGCCTTTATTATTTACTAGGCTACACACAGATGGATCATAATCTTTGTTAAGATCAGTGGTTTAGCTCAAGGACATAGTTGTAAACACTTTTAGTTTCCATAGTTGATAATAATATCCGTGTCAGTTATACGGTAGTTTTTTGTCCTTTTATTTGTTTTTCCTGTTGCTGTACGTAGTCTGTATTAAATAACATGCAGCCATTTGATTCAGCCTTATTAATGCTCTGTTTATTTATTTTGAGATTCGTTGTACATACGCATAACCTCCTTTTCCTATTCAGGAAAGAGGTGTTATACCAAGAGAGTTTGACTTCAGGTGAATTTTTATGCAACACGTGCTTGAAGATATCTCTAAATAATAATTTACTTTAATTTTTTTCGTTCTTTTGGGACACAATTATTTTTCATCATCAATAAACATTACTTCACTTTATATGTCACTATGTTCAAACCTTGAACTTAGACTGAGGATAATTTTTTAGATTATTTTAAAAAGCATATGTATTAATTTCACTTGATGTTTCTAAAGATGGGAATAATGTCAAGGATGTTAATAATAAGAGGAATGCAATGTTACCCGAACACCAGGTGGATCATTCACACGTTGAGGCAGATGATCCAGCGCTTGTTGGAGATGATCCATAACATGGTGCAGACGATCCATCATATGGTGCACAAGATGATCCATCACATGGTGCAGATGATCCATGATCTAGCAATAGGAGGAGACTACAAGAAGAATATGACAAGCAATCGAAAATTATGCCATGAAACACCAGGTAATTAGAGAAAAATTATGTCATAAAACAAACGAACACACAACAAAAGAAGCATTTTTACTTTAATTATAAAAGGGCTATTATACAAGGCTATTTTTACTCTGGCCACTAAATAGGGACCAAATTATACAAGGCACAGAGCAATAACAATGAAGCATTTTTACTTTAATTATATGATGACTATTATCATTTTATATAATTTAAAAATAAAGTAAAGCGCCTGAAAATTGCAGTCCTTCGATTCCCTTATACTCTTCTTAAAATTATTATCAACATGTCATTCCCTGGAGTTAATTTCTCCTTCAACAAACAAACTGATATTCCAACTCATTTGAATTTCCATCATTTCCTAATGGACTCTTACCATACTCATTACTCAATATATGAGAGTTTCCACAACGCAATAAGATTTATAGTTCTAAAGTTTAAGTTAGGTAGGGAGTTATTCGGTACGTAGTATAAGAGAAAGACTCGTATCTAGGGAGAAAGTTTTAAAAGAAGTTGATGATAAAGGTATTAATTGATTTTAAGATCCGAAATGAGGCAAAATAACATATCGATATGCATGCAAGCTGTAAGGGTCAGTACTAACTGGTACAAATATATGGTAAAATGGAAGAGACAGATAAAAACATATATTCCTCACATTTACAAAACTCTTTTATGTAAAATGGATGAAAAAAAAAATTTATAAAAATCTTTTATGTAGAATGGAGGGGAAAAAAACAAAACTTTTAGCCTTTCAGGATATAAAAGTAGCTATGCGTGCTCCTGAGACCCACCAAATCAAGATAGTAAACATCTGCTCAGGAAGTACTAGTAATTTGAAAATACACATTCATTTGTGTGAAATATATAAACTGCAGTGTCAGTCGTGTCATTTTTTCTTTTCAAATTAACTAATGCTACGATCACATAAAAATGGTCATCATCTGAGATTGCCATCTACTAAGATGGAGCAACCTGCAATCGAGATATTTCTAAAGTTAGCAAGGTTCTACGGCCTTTTTGACTTAAAAGGCAACCTTCAAATCAAAATTTTCAATCCTTATTCCATTCGTCCATAAGAACATTAAGATTACGAAGGAGATAACCAGGGCCTGCATAGCTATACTATACAAACCAACCCATAATAAGATCCAGCTCGGTCTAGCCTCCGCATCACACTGAAACGGGACAAGGTTGGTTCTGTAGTTCCACCAAATGGAAAAAATCACTAAAAAATATATTCACTCAGCCAAGGGTGAACACGCACACACAAGACACGCATCTTAGTTTAGTAAAGAAAATATATAACAATGTCAACAATCGATAAGAATTACGAAAATGAATAGGAATTGCCAAACCAAAATATACATGGTGCAAGTACGAGTGGGGAAAAACAAATAAGGAGTGTTTGACAGCATAATCAAGCCATATTTCATAAAAAACAAGGGCGAAACCTCCATAGCAGAAAGAACAAGGAACCAAAAAGTATCAACTACAAATTATCTTTTCCATATGAAACGACAATTAAAAATAGAATATTTATACATTTGTTCCGCCAAATGAGAACTGATTCACTCTTAGACCCTTTTATAGGACCTATAGCTTCATAACTAATAATGGTGGTAGTCATAATTGTTTGTACCTAGAGCTGACAATTAAACCCAAACCATAAACCTGTCCATTAAACCCACAAATTAATTAGTTAAATTATCCATGTACTTATGTAGTATCTAAGTAGGTTGGGTTAAATCGATAATGATAAATTAAGTGGGTTAAATGATTAATATCCACTAACCCACATAAGAAAATTCCGACTGGAACTCTCCCACTTGATTCCTCAATAGCCCCGTCCATTATGAAGTGTCACCGCCCTCCGACGTAGATAATAAAGGCTCTTGTTCAGTTTCAGCATTAACTATTTAACTGGACCTCCTAATCCCAAATCAATGAACTGTCTAAGTAACATATTAGTACCACTAGTACTATGTTGTCTAACTACTTGGTCAACCTTATTAGTAGTCCATAGTTGTTACGGCGCCACGGCGAGTCATGACGGTAGCCGACTGCTTGGACGCCTAGGCGACAAGGCGACCGCCATGGCGTCTGTATAGCGACAAGTCGTTTACAATGTGCAATTTATATATTATTTATTTTACTTAACAAGTATATTGGCAATAAAATTTCATATGCATTAAAACTCAAAACATAATACTATGAATAACATTAAAGGCATAATTATGCAAATACTTAGCAATAACAACCCAAAAACAAAACACTTGATATTAAAAATTAGTAAAATAAATGAAGAATTCAACAAACACCACATAGAAAATAAAGTTGCAGCCATCGCAAATATGTAGTCTGATAAAGATGTGTCGAATCCGATTACTGATAAGTTTTTTAGGATTTTATTTTCTTTTTCCCTGGTTTTTAATCGATGGGTCATGGGTTTTTAACCGATGGGTCATGGGTTTTTAACCGATGGGTCATGGATTAATGGATCACTGTAAAATACTTTGATTGGGCCAGAGCTACCAAGGCCTCGCCAAGGCGTCCAAAGCGTCGCCAAGGCGTCCCAAGGCGTCTCAAGGCGCACGTCCTTAGCAGCTCCAGCTCAAGGCGCCCATCGCCGTATCAGTTTTTCATCGCCTTGGCACCTAAGCGTCGCGCCTAGGCGACGCCTAGGCGATGCCTTAACAACTATGTTAGTAGCATGATCACCAATTGTTCTAATTCATTAACGACCACTTTCTGATTTTGTTGTTGCATAAGTGTAACTAAATGCATCTGGAGAGTGTAGTAATTGTTAGTCACCTGATTTAGTAAGTCTCTAAGATGCTGATTTTCCGTTTTCATACGTTCCAATTCAGCTCCAAGAATTGCTAGCTACAACATAAAAACCCATTAAAACTCAATGTTATTCATAAGGTAAGTAAACATTAAATTAATGAATTATGTTAAATTCTATATACCTCTCTTATAACTCCTCCCTCTTTGTAGTTGGGATAAATTCCATCATCAATTTCCTGAACAGATCCAACACAGTTGTCCCAAAAACGAGGTCAAAAAAGGTTTTTTTGTTGTATGGAGAAAAATTGAAAAACTAACTTTTTGAGTTTTATACGAGTTGATGGGTTCACCGCATATCCATTTAAATTTATCCATCTATAACACATTTAAAATTATCCGTTTATGACCCAACCCACTAATAACCCATTACCATTTGCCACCTCTATTTGTACCAAACCAGTTTTAGAAAAAAATGGTTGTGAACCTCTAGCCACAGGGGAAACAAGATATTTAAAAGAATAGATGACATTTTTTGTCATGTTCAGAACAGTAAAAGGGATGGATTATGACTACTCTTTCGGAAAAAAGAATCAAAAGTTAAATGCTAACTTTGAAGCTATAAGAACAAACGTGAAATTAAAAATAAAAATAAAAAATGAGAATAACCTTTGGAATACTCATCGGTTCCGTGATTGTTGGTATCAACTGCATGATGGAATAAAATTTAATACAGATTTGTCCAAATTTTATGTTTTTGAGTCTACTGCACAAGAGTTATTCGAGAACAATATTTAGTTATTCGAGAACAATATTTACCAGAACTGAAGAAAAATAAATTAAACTGACCCAGAAGTCGCCCCATTCGTTTCCAATCTTTCCGGATCTTGCAAAACCAACGAATTGGTTAGGTATTCCCGGACTCGGCTCCAGTTCATCTTCGTTTCCAATCTTTCCGGATCTTGCAAAACCAACGAATTGGTTAGGTATTCCCGGACTCGGCTCCAGTTCATCCACACTAGCAGTAGCACCCACAGGAGGAGGAGGAGAAGGTGGTGGGTGTGTATACACCCATATTAATCCAGCCACAACAATAAAAACCATAAAACCTACAGCAACTCATCGTATTATCTTAGCAACGTGTAATACCACGAATCATCAGAATCAAACTCATCATCCACAGGTGTATTCGCTTTTATCATTCACTCCCAAAGCCCTAATAAAAAACAACACAATCAATAACACTATGCCCTAATAAAAAACAACACAATCAATAACACTATAATACGCGACATCTTCCCTTTCTCCCCTCGTTCTCAGATGAAAGAATTTTTATGGGGGAATAGCGATTTTAAAGATGCAGTGTGGTTAGGGTTACGGGGTTTTGGGCTCACGAAACTACTATTCGTAAAGAATTCAATAATACTACACATAAAAAAAACTAACATAATGATCTAGAGGTATTTTAGGTCTAATAATAAAAATTGAATAATACTAGAAACACAACTTATTCTACAATTATTTTTATATAGCATATCTTAACTTTTATGTGGGGCCGAAGACTAAGCAATTTGTTCATGAATATGCTGCTGAGCTGGAGTATGCCACGTCAACAAATTATAAAATAGTTATAGATTAAGTTGTGTCTCTAGTATTACTCATAAAAAATACTGTCTATTGGATCTTCATAAGTTATTAAAAGGTACAATCAAGGATAGAATTATAAAGAAACATATACGGAGCCCGATATAATGATTTTTATATTTAAAAAAGATTTTTCTATTTGTAGTTGTTATTTGATAGATTTTTATAGTATTTATATGCGGAAAAATGATTTTGTATTTGTATTTGATATTTGATGTATATTTGTAAACACTGCGCAAAAAAATATTTCTTCTGGCTATTGAGTTGATATGATCTGAGTATCAATAGAAAATTATAATCTTCAAAAAAATTAAGTATTTTATCAAATCTTAAAATTTGTTTATATTTGCATCGTTTCTATTTTGATTTAAACTCCAATTGAACTTTTTGGAATATAAATCAAGCCCGAGCCGTTTACTTCACTTACGACCTTAGTTAAGGGGGCGGAGGCGGGGGCGAGGTTAGGAAATTTTTATTTTATTAAAAATTTCAACATTTTTTCATGTATGAAAAATTTATAATTTTTACTATAAAATATTCGTTTGAATCTCATTTATTAAATTTATAAATTTAGTTTTTGTTTCTTTGTTATTATTAAATATAATGTGTATTTTAGTGTTATTGTGATAAGATAATAGTAAAATAGAAAGTTATATTAGGATGGGCAGTCCTTGTTGGTGGAAGCTTCCTTTCCAACTTATAGAAGCAAGAGCTTTTTGAAAAATGAAAATCGGAGATGTAATGTTGCGTTTGGATTAAAGAATAGTATGAAGAAAATAGTTTAATAAAGAAGTTTCCCTATATAAAATCAAGTAAAGTTATATTTCTTTTCCTATGTGGGAGGATGTGAGTTTATCCCAATAACACTAAAACATGTACATATTTGCCGTTCAACTCAACATCCAAAAGGAAGGCCCATACGGAATTCGTTAACCTCTAATTTGGCACAAGCTCTTTCTATTATTATGCATACTACATATTTGCAAACTCTTTTAGTAATTCGGTTAACATAATAGCATCCTTAGCAAACCAGTGTGCTTGCTTTAACCAATCTACAGAGACACAATTCCAACATACTAACTACTAATAATTTCCAAAATTGCATACTTAATTAGATTGACAGCACAGAACCAAGTAAACTAGCTTGAGAAACTTGGCGGAGATTCAAAAGAATGTGTGGAAGTTCCTAGTGAAGAAAACTTGCACTGCAACTCCATACATCTGAGATTGCTATCTACTGTGAGATGGACCAACCTGCAATCGAGACATTTCTAAAGTTAGCAAGGTTCTACGGCCTCTTTTTGACTAAAAAGGCAACCTTTAAATAAAAAATTTCAACCCTTATTCCATTCCTCCAGAAGAACATTAAGAATACGAAGGAGATAACCAGGGCCTGCATTTGAATTCCTGAAAATCAACTCATTCATGCGAAGCCATAGTAGCTATATACTATACATACCAAACCATAATAAGAACCTGGTCGGTCTAGCCTCAGTATCACACTGAAACAGGCCAACGTTGGTTCTGTAGTTCCACCTAATGAAAAAAATCACTGAAAAACATATCCACTCAACCAAATGTGAACACGCACACACAAGACACGCATCTTAGTTTGGTAAAGAAAATATGATATGCACTCACACACATATACAACAACGTCAACAATCAATAAGAATAAGGAAAAGGAATTGTCAAACCAAAATATACATGGTGCAAGTATGAGTGGGAAAAAACAAATAAGGAATGTTTGGCAGCATAATAGAGCCATATTTCAGAAAAAGCGGAGGGATAAACCTCCATAGCATAAAGAACAAGGAACCAAAAAGTATCAGCTAGAAATTAGCTTTTCCATATGAAACGACAATTAAAAATAGAATATTATACATTTGTTCCGCCAAATGAGAACTGATTCACTCTTGGACCCTCTTATAGGACCTATAGCTTCATAACTAATAATGGAGGTTGTCATAATTGTTTGTACCTAGAGCTGGAAATTAAACCCAACCCATAAACCCGCCAATTAAACACATAAATTAATTACTTATATAGTATCAAGTAGGTTGGGATAAATCGATAATGATAAATTAGGTGGGTTAAATGATTAATATCACTAACCCACATAAGGAAATTCCGACTGGGACTCTCCCACTCGTCTCCACCGTAGCCCCGTCCATTATGAAGGGTCACCGCCCTCCTGACGTAGACAATGAAGGCTCTATTTCAGTTTCAGCATTAACTATTTAACTGGACCTCCTAATCCCAAATCAATGAACTGTCTTAAGTAACAATATTAGTACCACTAGTACTATGTTGTCTAACTACTTGGACAACCTTATTATTAATAGCATGATCACCGGCTTGTTCTAATTCATCAACGGCCACTTTCTAATTCTGTTGCTGCATAAGGGTAACTAAATTCATATGGAGAGTGTAATAATTGTTAGTCACCTGATTTAGTAAGTCTCTAAGATGATGATTTTCCGTTTTCATACCAACGTTCCAATTCAGCTCAAAGAACTGCTAGCTACAACATAAAAAAACATTAAAACTCAATGTTATTCATAAGGTAAGTAAACATTTGTATTAATGTATTCTTTCAAATTCTACGTACCACACTTTTCACTCTTCTCTCTTTGTAGTTGGGAGAAATTTCATTATCAATTCCTTGCCCGGATCCAACATATTAGTACATGCCCAGATCCAACATATTAGTACATGCCCAGATCCAACATATTAGTACATGCCCAGATCCAACATATTAATCAATTCCTTGTCCAGATCCAAATTCCATCATCAATTCCTTATGAATGACATTGAGTTTCAATGCCTAGATAGCGTGTGTTGTTTTTGATAATAAAAAACAACACACTCAATACCAATACCACTATAACGCATAATTACATGACATCTTCAATCTTTCTTAGATGAAACAATTTTGGAAAGAAGGCTTATGGGGTTTTGGGGCTCACAGAACTACTATTTGTAAAGAAAACTCATGGTCCATAGGTATTTTACGTCTCCCTAAATAAAAACTACTGCCAAGTTGATCCTCATAAGTAGTTAAAAGTTACCATCAAGGATAGAATGAACATTTTAATTTATTGATGAACACATTTGTCAAGATTCACAATCGATACTACATAATTTATTTGAGTACTATTATGTGTCTGTTACACATGAACTGAAAATGATGGCAAAAGGGATAACCTTCAAAGAGAAGTACGTATAACATGTGTTAATCATCCCTAGTCAACAACATATGAGAATGCAAAGGAAGAGAGTCAAAATGCATAATAATAACCTATGCTTCTTATAAATAGCAAGGACAAAGGCCATTACTTGTACATTGAAAAGTTTGCAGAAAATTGGCATGCAAACACCTATCAAAAGTTGCAATAAATGATATTCTGACAACATAATATGACGGAGAATACAATTGTGGAGCGCTTCATGTATCAGCGTTGGCTTCCCCAGGCATGTGAACTATATAGTCAGTGGATTAAACTTGTGAATCAATAGCATTATAACCATATAATTACGTGTCATCTTCTCCCTTTCTAAGATGAAACGATTTTGAAAAGAAATGACGATTTTCAAGATGTAGAGTGGTTAGGCTTACGGGGTTTTGGGACAACACAATTCGGGCTCACCGAACTACTATTTGTAAAGAAAACTCATGATCTCCAGGTATTTTACGTCTGGTCCCTGAATAAAAGCTATTGTCAAGTTGATCCTCATAAGTTGTACTTAAAAGTTATAATCAAGGATAGGATTCATAATCTTTACTATAAAATATTCCTTTGAATCTTATTTATATATTTTAATTCTTTTTCTTTCTTATTATTAAATATAATGTGTGTATTTTAGTGTTAATGGGACAAGATAGTGGTAAAATTGAAAGTTATACTAGGATAATATATTTATTGTTTTTATAGAATAATTTTTTTTATAAATTTTCTTTTATATGGAGCAGAGGGAGTAATAAAGGGAAAACTAAAAGTGGTGAGGGCATAGATTTAATATGAAAATTAATTAGATTATTTTCTCTTTTATTAACTTTTAATTTTTTATAGAAATAACTAACAAAGAAGAAATTTCATAACCAATTCACCCAGCTTATTCTAATGTCAACATTAGCATTTAAATTAATTAATTAAGGATACAATTATACAATTTGAACATTTTATTTTGTTATTTTGACACTTGCCCCCCTAAAGTTATCAGTTGGACATATACGATCCTTATGTTATGTTTGATTCCCATTCCTTGGCATGTATGGAATGGAATGACTTAAAGAATGAGAATGGGAATGGGAATGGGAATGGGAATGGGAATGGGAATGGGAATTCTCATTTTTATGTTTGGTTTGTCTATTCATTCCTTCAGGAATAAAATCACCGTTTTACTTTAGGTGTTTAGTTTATATGAATTACATTATAAATGGGATATGAAATGATCTTTTTCCTTTTTTGTATACTACAAACTTATAAAATGAATGAAAAATAATCTTGTGAGGTCATTAAGTATAAAATTGAATTTTTTTTACTCTATTTTTTTACTTTTATTTTTTTAATTTGTGTGAAAAATATACTTTATTCATTATTTTAATTTTTTATGAACGGAGAGAGTATTATGTAAATAAGTATAAATATTCATATTCATTTTTGTAATTTTTTCAATATTCATATTATATTTTTGTATTTTTTTATATTTTTGCAATTACATAAAAAACGTTAATTGTTTAGTATATATTTAATAAAAATTAAATACTAAATATAATATTTACAAAAATTACAAAAAAAATTTAGTACAGTTTGTATTTTAATATGTTTTTTATTACTGTTAACATGTTTTTAATATTACTAAACGTTAATACCGTTAATATGTTTTTTTTAATATTACTAAATATTAATATTGTTATCATGTTTTTTTTTATTTTTGTAAATACAAATATGTTTTTACTAATAAAATAAAAATTAGTATGTATTTTTTATATATAAAAATAGAATATGAATATTTTTATAAAAATATTTTTTTGACTAGTCAAAAAAATATTAGTCTGAAAACAATACAAAAAAAGTAGTTCAAAATAAAAAAGAAACGTTTTTGTAAGGAAAATGAAGTAGCATAAAAAAATGTAGGAAAAAAAAGAAGAAAGAAATGATGATAGATAGGAAGAGAAGAGAAGAGAAGGAGGTTGGCTAGGAATGAGATAAACTCACCTATTTAAAGAGGAATGAAATATAATTTTGAGAATTGGAAGGAAATGACTAAATTGACTAACCAAACATGTTTTAAGTCATTCCATTCCCGGCCCATTCCATTCCATTCCCACCAACCAAACACAACATTAGTTCTTCTAATCAGTTGTATTCGTTTCACAAAAGAGAGTTCTATTTGAATTTATAGATGACCTTTTTTTCCAGAAATGGACGGATGAAGTAATAAAGTGCTATAACCTTTTCCTTTGTTTGGGTTAATTTACACTACTAAACCAGAGCATCTCTCTCCTCCTTTGGGTTTGTGTTTAACGAAAACAAAAGAGATGTGTTGCATTTCAGCTATCAAACGCAGGTTCTAAAGTTGACTTCCGCGTTTGGGCGATCCGCGTTTAGCATGTCCGAACAAATTAAATGTCTCACAGGGTTCAATCTTTCTCAAGAAATTGACAATTTTGTGAGTTGTTTAGTTAGCTGAAATGTCTAACTAAACAAGAAATTGAATGAGAAATGCTACAAGACAGTGTGCTTGCAAGCCAATACAGTTATATGGTAACAGAAGAGTTGAACATAATAGCATCCTTAGCCAGACAGAGTGCTTGCTTTAACAAATCTTACAAAAACACAATTCGAACATACTAACTAATAATAATTTCCGAAATTGCATACTTAATTGGATTGACAGCACAGAACAAAGCAAACTATCTTGAGAAATGTTGGGATGTGATTATTTGGGCCTGGCCCAATCTATTTAATGGTCCAATCCATATGTATTTATTGTGACAGTGAGAGAGTCCTTATTAAAATAGGATTGTGTTTCCTTATTATTTGGAGGGATAAGGAGTCCTTCTCCTAGTTGAATTCGAGTGGAGGTGACTTCTATATATACGGTTACAAGCTATGATTATCATAGATCAAGAGGAAATATAATACAACACAAATACACCATATGTACTCTCAATATTATTATAGTGGATTACTCTCCCCCCGTGGTTT
This sequence comes from Panax stipuleanatus, assembly GCA_020205555.1. NCBI lineage: Eukaryota > Viridiplantae > Streptophyta > Magnoliopsida > Apiales > Araliaceae > Panax > Panax stipuleanatus. The sequence goes on from CM035117.1 coordinate 19,729,873, forward strand.
TTTCCCAATTGGGTTTCCACGTAAATCTTGTGTTCATACTTTTATGTTTATGTGAGTGTATTTTTGTGAGTTTGAATTCATAACGATACAATCAACCGTTGGCGCTATTTTGGCCTGCGCTTTTGGGTGATTTCGTCAGGCGTACAAAATCAGGCGTTAACATTGGCGCCGTCTGTGGGAAACAAGACACTTGTTTTAGTGTCGAATTAAAATCACCGATTTCTCAAGAAAAAGAGCCAACATATAAAGCTAAGTTGTTTCTCTCTTTCTTTTTATCTGATCAATAATGTATATCCAGCATGTGCATGAGATTTCTATTATTGATCCAACGAGTGCATGAGATTTTTTATTCATTGGTTCGTAATATTTAAAGCTGTGGTATCCTTGTAATATTATTTATAATTACTTTGCATATATGCATGGATTGTTGGGTGACATGGCCTTATAAGTACTCGTATTGAAGACCCAGTAGATTCTCTCTCTACTCCCTCCATATATTTACAAGTTATATAATTAAGGGCTTGGTATATATAATTGTCTTTTATTGTGGGTTTTATGGTGGAGTTGCATACTGGTGGCTGATTTTTTTAGCAACTTATATGTATATATATACACTTGCTTTTTACATCCACTAGACTTTAAGATACACCTCACTCCTGCCAATCTTGAATTGTCTAATCAAGACAGGGACTGCATGAGAAGAGAAGGGCACAAAAACTATCCCTGCACATGAAGCTGGAGTGGAACGAATTCGCTGCTGAGCATAATTGCCTGATCCTTATGCATCAAAAGTGCGGTGGACACATGGATGGCCTTCGACACATGACAGAATACAAATTGCATATGGGGAAACCGAAGGAGGTCAGAATGCAAATCGGATCAAGGAGTATAGACAGAAGGTCGGATCAGAGCTGATAACTATTCGTAATGACATCATGTACGTGATTGATGAGCACCTCATTCCTTCATGTGGTGCCGGTAAATCCACAATGTTTTATTACAAGATGAAAGGGGATATTATGGATATCTCGCAGAATTCAAGACTGGTAGCGATGGGAAGGATGTTGCTGATCTTTCATTGAAAGCTTATGAGGTCATGCTTGTGTGATTGTCTTCCAATAAAGAAAGCAAGACTCAACAGAAAGGGTGGTTGCAGCCAGTTTACCGAACCCGAAGAAGCAGAGCCCACTCATTATTATGATGTCCATCTTCACTTCGGCACTCGGACCTAACTGGCTCATGAAATTCCTCGAGGCTTCGACAAGTGTGTTTCGTGGGCATGCTACGGATTTGCTAGACTCGAATCATCGGGTGCAAAGGTGTGTAGATGGGGTAAATGATCATATTGGCGGTACAAGGGTGGATAAATGTCATTCGGGAAGACTATGATCTCCTGAAAGGATGAATATTCTTCGGTTAGACATCCTACGAGTGGACATCTTAGGGTTAAAAATCCTATGGGTAAACATCCTTCGGGGAGGCGTCCCGAACGGTTAAAAATTCTACTGATAAACATCCTTCGGGGAGGCGTAGGACCTCCCAAACGGATAAATCTCGTACGGATAACATCATTCGGGGAGGCGTAGGACCTCTCGAACGGATAAACCTCATACGGATAAACAACCTACGGGTAAACATTCTACGGATAAACATCCTTTGAATAAACATCCTTCGGGAAGCTTTGTTCTCCCGAAAGACAAGCACAATAGATGTGATGGGTTCAAAAGTGTTACCAACATGACAGTTGGTGGGTATGGTGGACTTTTTATATACTCTCTTATTATAAGTTCCTTATAAATAAGAGACTGGGGGGCTATGTTGGGATGTGATTATTTGGGCCTGGCCCAATCTATTTAATGGTCCAATCCATATGTATTTATTGTGACAGTGAGAGAGTCCTTATTAAAATAGGATTGTGTTTCCTTATTATTTGGAGGGATAAGGAGTCCTTCTCCTAGTTGGATTCGAGTGGAGGTGACTTCTATATATACGGTTACAAGCTATGATTATCATAGATCAAGAGGAAATATAATACAACACAAATACACCATATGTACTCTCAATATTATTATAGTGGATTACTCTCCCCCCGTGGTTTTTTCCCAATTGGGTTTCCACGTAAATCTTGTGTTCATACTTTTATGTTTATGTGAATGTATTTTTGTGAGTTTGAATTCATAACGATACAATCAACCGTTGGCGCTATTTTGGCCTGCGCTTTTGGGTGATTTCGTCAGGCGTACAAAATCAGGCGTTAACATTGGCGCCGTCTGTGGGAAACAAGACACTTGTTTTAGTGTCGAATTAAAATCACCGATTTCTCAAGAAAAAGAGCCAACATATAAAGCTAAGTTGTTTCTCTCTTTCTTTTTATCTGATCAATAATGTATATCTAGCATGTGCATGAGATTTCTATTATTGATCCAACGAGTGCATGAGATTTTTTATTCATTGGTTCGTAATATTTAAAGCTGTGGTATCCTTGTAATATTATTTATAATTACTTTGCATATATGCATGGATTGTTGGGTGACATGGCCTTATAAGTACTCGTATTGAAGACCCAGTAGATTCTCTCTCTACTCCCTCCATATATTTACAAGTTATATAATTAAGGGCTTGGTATATATAATTGTCTTTTATTGTGGGTTTTATGGTGGAGTTGCATACTGGTGGCTGATTTTTTTAGCAACTTATATGTATATATATACACTTGCTTTTTACATCCACTAGACTTTAAGATACACCTCACTCCTGCCAATCTTGAATTGTCTAATCAAGACAGGGACTGCATGAGAAGAGAAGGGCACAAAAACTATCCCTGCACATGAAGCTGGAGTGGAACGAATTCGCTGCTGAGCATAATTGCCTGATCCTTATGCATCAAAAGTGCGGTGGACACATGGATGGCCTTCGACACATGACAGAATACAAATTGCATATGGGGAAACCGAAGGAGGTCAGAATGCAAATCGGATCAAGGAGTATAGACAGAAGGTCGGATCAGAGCTGATAACTATTCGTAATGACATCATGTACGTGATTGATGAGCACCTCATTCCTTCATGTGGTGCCGGTAAATCCACAATGTTTTATTACAAGATGAAAGGGGATATTATGGATATCTCGCAGAATTCAAGACTGGTAGCGATGGGAAGGATGTTGCTGATCTTTCATTGAAAGCTTATGAGGTCATGCTTGTGTGATTGTCTTCCAATAAAGAAAGCAAGACTCAACAGAAAGGGTGGTTGCAGCCAGTTTACCGAACCCGAAGAAGCAGAGCCCACTCATTATTATGATGTCCATCTTCACTTCGGCACTCGGACCTAACTGGCTCATGAAATTCCTCGAGGCTTCGACAAGTGTGTTTCGTGGGCATGCTACGGATTTGCTAGACTCGAATCATCGGGTGAAAAGGTGTGTAGATGGGGTAAAAGATCATATTGGCGGTACAAGGGTGGATAAATGTCATTCGGGAAGACTATGATCTCCTGAAAGGATGAATATTCTTCGGTTAGACATCCTACGAGTGGACATCTTAGGGTTAAAAATCCTATGGGTAAACATCCTTCGGGGAGGCGTCCCGAACGGTTAAAAATTCTACTGATAAACATCCTTCGGGGAGGCGTAGGACCTCCCAAACGGATAAATCTCGTACGGATAACATCATTCGGGGAGGCGTAGGACCTCCCGAACGGATAAACCTCATACGGATAAACAACCTACGGGTAAACATTCTACGGATAAACATCCTTTGAATAAACATCCTTCGGGAAGCTTTGTTCTCCCGAAAGACAAGCACAATAGATGTGATGGGTTCAAAAGTGTTACCAACATGACAGTTGGTGGGTATGGTGGACTTTTTATATACTCTCTTATTATAAGTTCCTTATAAATAAGAGACTGGGGGGCTATGTTGGGATGTGATTATTTGGGCCTGGCCCAATCTATTTAATGGTCCAATCCATATGTATTTATTGTGACAGTGAGAGAGTCCTTATTAAAATAGGATTGTGTTTCCTTATTATTTGGAGGGATAAGGAGTCCTTCTCCTAGTTGGATTCGAGTGGAGGTGACTTCTATATATACGGTTACAAGCTATGATTATCATAGATCAAGAGGAAATATAATACAACACAAATACACCATATGTACTCTCAATATTATTATAGTGGATTACTCTCCCCCCGTGATTTTTTCCCAATTGGGTTTCCACGTAAATCTTGTGTTCATACTTTTATGTTTATGTGAGTGTATTTTTGTGAGTTTGAATTCATAACGATACAATCAACCGTTGGCGCTATTTTGGCCTGCGCTTTTGGGTGATTTCGTCAGGCGTACAAAATCAGGCGTTAACAAGAAACATGGCAGATACTCAAAAGAATGTGTGGAAGTTCCTATTGAAGAAAACTAGCACTGCAACTTCATACCTGTCATCATCTGAGATTGCTATCTACTGAGATGGACCAACCAGCAATCGAGACATTTCTAAGGTTAGCAAGGTTCTACGGCCTTTTTGACTTAAAAGGCAACCTTTAAAACAAAATTTTCAACCCTTATTCCATTCGTCCATAAGAACATTAAGATTACGAAGGAGAATACCAGGGCCTGCATTTGATTTCCTGAAAATCAATTCATTCATGCGAAGCCATAGCAGCAATACAATACAGACCAAACCATAATAAGAACATGCTCGGTATCACATTGAAACAGGCCAAGGTTGGTTCAGTAGTTCCACCTAATGGAAAAAATCACTGAAAAACATATCCACTCAACCAAAGGTGAATACACACACACACAAGAGTCAAGACACGCATCTTAGTATGGTAAAGGAAATATAATATGCACTCACGCACATATACAACAACGTCAACAATCAATAAGAATAAGGTAAAGGAAAAGGAATTGCCAAACCAAAATATACATGGTGCAAATACGAGTGAGGAAAAACAAATAAGGAATGTTTGGCACGATAATTGAGCCATATTTCAGAAAAAGCGAGGGAGAAACCTCCATAGCAGAAAGAACAAGGAACCAAAAAGTATTAGCTAGAAATTAGCTTTTCCATATGAAACGACAATTAAAAATAGAATATCTATACATTTGTTCCGCCAAATGAGAACTGATTCACTCTTGGACCCTTAGCTTCATAACTAATAATGGTGATAGTCATAATTATTTGTACCTAGAGCTGGCAATTAAGCCCAACCAATAAATCCATCCATTAAACCCATAAATTAATTAGTTAAATTATCCATTTACTTATATAGTATCTAAGTAGGTTGGGTTAAATCTATAATGATAAATTAAGGGAAGAATTAGAATATACATTTTTGAAAATAATTACAACAACAGTGCATCCACAAAATAATTACAAAAGTAATACATTTTTCCATGTTTATTTACAAAATTAATGTAATTATTATTCCTTTAATTTAGGTGGGTCAATCGTCATTCTCTATCTCTCTCGCCATTCTCTCTCTCGCAACTGCCTTATCCTCGCCATTCTCCCCCTCTCTGTTGCTGCACATTCTCCTTTTCTCTCTCTGTTTCAACAAGATAATGCACTAGCTTTCTCTTCAATTAATCGTCAATCCGATTGCACTGGACATGTCGGGTTCAAACAATGTGAGCAATTATTTTCCATGCTTCCTGATGAACATCCTCATTTGCGCTGAAGTTCCCCCCCCCCCCCCCTCCTTCATCGAACTTGGATAGTGTTACTAAATTATTCCTTGAAGTAATTGTCTTAGCATGGTTACTTGATTTTCTCATAAGGCAACTTAGCATAGATACTGCCTTACAAGTTATTTCTATTGCTGCAGTTCTCAGTTGCTTGAATTTGGATCTATAATAGAAATAATAAAGTGTCTCAGTAATGGCTGGTCAGAAGAATGATTATGGGAAGAGGTCTCATTATCAATCTGACTATTCTGGAAATGGTAAGAGAAGAAATCCCACGGATGACCGAGAGTCGCATACTTATTTCTCCAATATTGCGTTTTTCAAAATATGTATTGGGCTTTCACCTTGTACTGATTGAAGTATCAAGTTTAGTTGGTAACCAAACCTTCATATCAAGGTAACCAAACCTTCATATCGAGGTAACCAAACATTCATACCAAGGTAATCAAACATTCATACTAAGGTAACCAATCCACCTCCACACCTGCAATTTTTCATCGTGCAGTTTGTAAGACCCCAACTTTTATGAATAAAGATTTAATTTTCTTTATATATTATTTCGAAATAATAAGGTGTTGATTGATAAATGTGAAAGTTATATGCCAAGCTGAAGAAATGCGAGTTCTGGCTGGAGGAAATAGCATTCCTTGGGCACGTGGTATCGAAACGTAGAGTATCTGTTGACCAGGCGAAGATTGAAGCAATACAAAGCTGGGAGCAACCTAAGTCGGTGACTGAAGTACGAAGCTTTCTGGGCTTAGCTGGTTATTATCGGAGGTTCGTAGAGGGATTTTCTCGAATCGCTACTCCATTAACTCAGTTGACTCGGAAAGATACAAAATTCGTTTGGGGCGAGGAATGCGAGAAGAGCTTCCAAGAGCTCAAGAGGAGACTTATTTCGGCACCTGTTCTGACAATACCATCTGGTTCGGATGGATTTGTTATCTACAGCGATGCTTCGGGCAAGGGGTTAGGATGTGTTCTCATGCAACATGGGAAAGTCATAGCCTATGCCTCGCGACAACTCAAAGAATATGAGAGGAATTATCCTACTCATGATCTAGAGTTGGCAGCAGTCGTTTTCGCGTTGAAGATCTGGAGACATTATCTGTACGGGGAGAAAGTGGAGATTTATACGGATCATAAGAGCCTTAAATATTTCTTCACTCAGAAGGAACTCAACATGCGGCAACAACGTTGGCTTGAGCTGTTGAAAGATTACGATCATACCATCCAATACCATCCTAGAAAAGCGAACGTGGTAGCTTACGAGTTTAGTAGAAGATCATATGTGGGAACGAGTGCAATGATGTCAAGTATACGCGTAGAACCGGCTTTAATTGATGAAGTTAAAGCTGCTCAAGCTACGGATGCGGAGCTGATGAAGATGAAGAAGAAGGTGCCATTCCAGAAGCAAGAATCGATGAAGAGGGAATACTTCGAGTCAACTCCAGACTTTGTGTTCTTAACGATTCTGACTTAAAGTATAGAATCATGATGGAGGCACACAACACACCGTTTGCAATCCATCCTGGGAGTACCAAAATGTATCGTGATCTTCGACATACATTTTGGTGGAGTAATATGAAGAGAGAGATCGCGGAGTTTATTTCGAGATGTTTAACGTGTCAACGTATAAAGACGGAACATCAAGTACCAAAGGGTTCATTGCAACCCCTGGAAATTCCGAAATGGAAGTGGGAACATATTACGATGGATTTTGTTACGGGTCTTCCCAAGGTTTCTCAAGGCATAGATGCGATTTGGGTTATTGTTGATAGATTAACCATGTCTGCTCATTTCTTGTCGATACGAGAGACTTATTTCCTTGAACGTCTTGCTCATATGTACGTGAATGAGATTGTGAGATTACATGGCATGCCAGTATCCATAGTTTCGGATCGTGATCCCAGATTTACTTCACAATTTTGGATCAGTTTGCAGAAAGCTATGGGCACGGATTTACGATTCAGTCCGGCTTATCATCCTCAAACGGACAGACAATCGGAAAGGACTATTCAAACTCTTAAAGATCTATTGAGGCTCTGTGTTCTAGACTTCAAAGGGAGTTGGGATAAGTACTTACCATTGGTGGAATTCTCCTACAACAACAGTTATCAGGCAAGTATAGGCGTAGCTCCATTCGAAGCGTTGTATGGGAGAAAGTGTCGCTCTCCAGTATGCTGGGATGAGGTGGGTGAAGCAACATTATTGGGACCGGAGTTAGTACGTATGACTACGGAAAAGATCCAAATGATCCGGCAACGGATACAAACCGCACAAGATCGACAAAAGAGTTATGCGGATCTTCATCGAAAGGACGTGGAATTTAATGTTGGGGACCATGTGTTATTACGTGTTGCTCCATGGAAGGGAGTTACGAGGTTTGGCAAGAGAGGAAAGCTCAATCCACGATTCATTGGTCCATTTGAGATTCTTGACCGAGTAGGAAATGTGGCTTATAGACTTGCTTTATCTCCAAGCATGTCTCGTGTTCATAACGTGTTTCACATATCCGTGTTACGTAAATATGTGAAGGATCCAAACCACATTATTGAGTTAGAACCAGACGAGATAGCCGAAGATTTAACGTACGAGGAGGTACCTGTCAAGATCTTGGATAGGAAGGAGCATGTCCTACGCTCGAAAATTATACCTCAAGTTAAAGTTTTGTGGAGAAACTATGCAATTGAGAAAATGACGTGGGAGTTGGAATCAGAAATGAAAGCGAGGTATCCTCACCTTTTCGATATACCAGGTACGTACGTCAATTTCGAGGACGAAATTTCATATGGAGGGGAGGTTGTAAGACCCCAACTTTTATGGATAAAGATTTAATTTTCTTTATATACTATTTCAAAATAGTAAGGTGTTGATTGATAAATGTGAAAGTTATGGGTGAAATGTGCAAATATTTTAAAATGAGCAAGTGGTTATAAAATATTCTGGTTGTCGGGGAATATTCGTTTGGTTATGGAATATTCTTGTTGTCGGGGAATATTCGTACGACGGCGCAGCTATTTGTGGACCCCACAACGGAATAACTGTCGAATATAGAAAGCGACAGAAATAACTTTTTTACAAAATAACGGCGTAGTTGTTACCGTTAGTACTGTTGAAATACCCGGTGGTTAAAATACAGTGATACGCGGTGTTGCACAGTAGCACACGGTATTGCACAGTATTTCGAATTATTGAGTCTTACGTGAGAAGGCACTTACTCAATTATTGTTACAGTAATTACTGTTCAATATTTTATATTATTGACTCAATAATTGCTACGTTGATATTTTATATTATTGACTCAATAATTGTTACATTGATATTTTATTGACTCAATAATTGCTACGTTGCTATTTTATATGATTGATTCAATAATGGCTACAGTTGATATTTTGTATTATTGATTCAATAATTGTCACTGCACAGTATTTCACATTATCAACTCAATAATTCATATTATTTGAATAATATTATTAGATAGCATTATTGACAATGTCTAAGGAAGTTCTGTCTAGGAAGGGTTATTTAATTGCGCGCAAATAAGGAGAAGTCCTTATCGGAAGGCCCCCTCTTTCCTGGGAACGACCTGGTTGTCAATATTGTAGTTCTATAATATTATTTGTGAATAATTAATTATTGATTTATATGATAAGAAAATATTTATTTTGTGGATATTAAAGAAGGAATTAGCACTGATGTGTTTTTATCAGTATTTTGGTGTGAAAAATCATCTGTTTATGGATTTCGGATAATTTATGTTTGAAATTTGGAAAAACTTCCTTCTACAAAGTTGTAGAGAATTAAATTTCTTATGGAAGGACATAGAATTTGCATTTTTCTGACAAAGGGGCTATTTATTATGAATTATTGAAGTTTCGGAAAATAAATATATATTTTTTTAATGGGTGGGCTCCACTTTTGTTGAAAATTCTGATTTTTGGGCAGCAGCCGGCGGCGGAGGAAATTTTTTTAAAAATAATATTATTTTATTAATTTAGTCTCCTTTGGCATCCTAAGTTTTTCCTATAAATAGGGTGCTTGGGTTAGAATTGAAAATCACACCAGAATCTGAAGTTTTCTCTCTCTATAATATCGAGCGTATTTTTGTGAGTATTTCGATACTTTGAGTATTAGTATTCAGCGCAAGTTTCTTTCGGTATTATATCCAATATTCCAGTCAGAAGTACTATCCTTTTGAGGTAAAGGATGTTATTTTCTTTCGTAAATGATGTTATTCTCTTCAATATCATTATACAGAAATATTGTCATGAATTTTATTTTGAAATTCTTACTTTTTTCGTCGGGGGTACTATTCGCGTATAGGGCAATATTCACGAAAAAATTAAAATTTCTTCTGTTTGTCCAAATTATCTGTTATAGTTACTATCTTTGATTGTATCCAAGTTTTGAGCTATATTCTTGAATTTTGCTCCACAAAATATTATTATGGAGTATTTTTGAACTTGGATAAATTAAAATGCAAATCCTTAATCTTTGTCTTTTATCTCACTGGATTCGTTATTTATATTATTTTTCATCATTCTCAGTCCTAAAAGGTTATATAAATGAATATCTTTGACCTGTAAAGCAAAGATGAATGATTACCTGATGAATATCTTTGGCCTGTAGTGCAAAGATGACAGGTGTTGAGATGAACATGACCTCTGATGATACAAATGAATATCTTTTGCCGTAGTGCAAAGATGAATATTTGATTTGAGATGTATATTGATTGATGTTACAGGGATAAAATATTGATGATGAACGGTTATTTTCGCTGCGAATATTGATCTAAAACTTGTTGTCAATAATATTTTATCTAATTTATTGAAGGCTAACGATAATTTATTTTCTATTATCTTAGTCATAATATTCTTTACTAGGCTAGTTGAGCTCACCCTTTTCATCTATTGTCCTCTTCAGGAAATGAGAACGTTGCGGGAATTAGTCGGGGGACAGAGTGATGGTCTGAGTTTGAGCAGTAGTAGTACTCGCTATTTTTGTAAAATAGTGGGATAATAATTGTAATAAATAAAGAATGAATTTGAATATTAATATTTCGTATTATATACGATTTGTATTAAGACTCACAGTTGTGTGGTCGTATTTTGCACGACCGTGTAATATAAAGTTTGTATTTGAATTCTGTACTATGTATTTGGCGACTCAGAATTGGTTGGGTTGACTGGACCTATTCTGGGGGCGTCACACAGTTGGTAACCAAACCTTCATATCAAGGTAACCAAACATTCATATCAATTAAGATAACTAATCCACCTACGCACCTGCAGTTTTTTCATAGTGCAGTTGGTAGCCAAACCTTCATACCAAGGTAATCAATTCAGTTTTATTAGGTTACTAAATTATTTTGAATGTAATGCAGTTGATTGCCAAACCTTCATGCAGTTGGTTGCCAAACCTTCAGACCAAGATAACCAATTCAGTTTTATTAGGTTACAAATTTATTTTGAATGTGATGCAGTTGGTAGCCAAACTTTCATACAAAGGTAACCATTTTAGTTTTTGTGGGTAACCAAATCGTCAAAAAAAATCAAAACAGTAACTCATGTACTTTCTGAGATTCGCGTCGGAGAAGGATGATGAAGGGGAGGAGAGGGCGATGAGGGTGGGGTCGGAGACAGCGGCGGAAGAACAGAGGAGCGGAACACAGGAAGAGGAGAGAAGGGAAGTTAGGTCACCATAAAAAGAGTAGAAGAGGAAGATGACAACCGACGACTTATGAATTTTTCTGCTTAGATTCGCGGCGGAGGCGGCGGAGGAAGATGATGAAGGAGATGAAGATTAGGAAAGAGAAGATAATTTTTTATTATTCCTCCTTTTGATTTGAATTTTGAATTATGAATTTGTTTTTGTTGTTAAATCCCAAATATTTGAATTTGAATTATTAATTATGGTAGTTATTTCTCTTTGATTTTAGGTGGTTTGAATTTATTGTCTTATTTTTGTAATTATTTTGTTAATTGTTGTATATTACTGTAAAGGACCCTAAATAAAATGGGTTAAATGATTAATATCTACTAACCCACATAACTGACATAAGAAAATTCCGACTGGGACTCTCCCACCAGACTCGTCAGTAGCCCCCGTCCATTATGAAGGGTCACCGCCCTTCGATGTAGACAATGAAGGTTTTTGTTCAATTTTATGTGTGTATGTAAGTATTATGTGACTATTTTGTATGATAGTAACATTATTTTTTAAAAAAAAAATCCACATCTCTACGTACTAGTACATAATATCTACATTTGGATTTGACCAAAATCTATCCCCCTCCTATCCCAGACAAAAATTAGTGACCCTGGGAGTCGCGTTAAAAGGGACCACATTTCCAAGAAAGTTAAAATTTCATCTTGTTTTGTTAGGGTCACAAAAAAAAAATATTCTTAGCCTGGATTAGAATAGTGTCATGTTAATCTTCTTAACCACCAGTCCACACCTTCCCAATTTGTCTCCTGCTATTGAAAGTGAAGTTAGTGGGGGGCCATATTTGAATTATGAATATTAATCTATTATTATGAGTATATTTTTAGCTTTAAATCGCAATCTAATGTCGGCCATTGATACTACTAGTGTCCTAAAAATTCATATCCCCTCCACTCAACTAGTAAATTTTAAAATATTATTATAAGCTTAATTTGTCACAAAAATAAAGTCTAATTCGCGATTCATTGATATTAAAAATGTTTTTTTTAATTTATATAGTTTAGAAACGACTATTTTATTAAGAAATTATTAGAGAGAGAGAGAGAAAAAAATGCTGAAATTTAAAATCTTCATAGTAATATTAAGTTTACTCTATATTATTTCTTTATATGAGTTGGTCATAAATGTTTTTAAAGATATAATTCATATCTTCTTGTTCGATATCTATATTATAAAGCGTGCATGACGCTTTTGGTATAATTTTTTTTCTTTTGCCCCATATAACTTTAGATATAATACTATTTTATCTTTTATAATTTGGTTTTTATAATTTTTTATTTAATCGGCCTTTACACTTTATGAAATTATAATTTTACTCCACATAATTTAAACGTGTCAGATGCTATGATTCGTAACGTATTAGTCACAACACACAACAAAGAATAACTATGGTGTACTCTACCATATTTGCAAAATTGAATGTTATAAAATCTTGATTCTTTAGTGGTATCCAAGGGGAGCATCCAGAAAAGATAAATTCCTATCACGACAGCGAATGATCCAATTAAATCTTTAGACAAACACAAGACCATTGAGTTCTCGAATTTTATAAAGGTTGCAGATAATTTGGATTCCCTAATTTAGTTGTCAGAACTCAAAAATTCTAAGTATTTTAATTGGGGCAACATTAAATATATTTTGCACATGGAAAATATGCTTTAATTTATTTTTATTACTTTTATGAGAGAGTAACTGCTCCATAATTTCCTCTTGGATTCGGTTTACTTTGGCATGTTTTTATGGACATGTTCTTGTAAGGTTTGGTTGGAGAGTTGTTCATGAGCACGAACGGGTGGGTCGATCCGTCCTGTACACCGATCAGAGGGTCCTAAATTATATATATAGGATTTTGAACATTTAATTAAAAATTTTGATTCTAGGAATACTAGAAGAAGTATCTTTCAATTAATGTATTTTCATATATTTTGTTGTAGTCAAATTTTCATATATTTTGCTGTAATCGAACTATTATATTTTAAGCTCCGGAAAGGCACTTTTTGGATATATCTCGTACTTTTTATTTATTTATTTTTACTTTTTTTTTGGTGAAAACTATGCTTCGAAGAGGGTCTCGTTTTCATTTTTCGCCATAAACCACCAAAATCTCATGAACGACCTCCGTGGGTGTTCATGAATTGATCTTCTTAGTTAGATTAGGTGGATCAAATTGTCAATGACTGACAACAATGAAATAACTGGAAGTGGTTAGCATGAAGTTAACTTTGGTCAATTAATCAATACAGTGTCGACACGTATACCGAGAAATGATCTTTCTCTGCATGTCAATATTGTATACCATGAAGTTAACTTTATAGTAATCGGATCCGAAATAACCTATCCAACAGTGAGGTAAGACTTTTATTGTTATCAGTAAAAAAATATGTACCAATTGTCTTATGAAAATTGAGATTGTTGTACTATTTGTTTTTAACAGATGACTTTGTCTCCAAAAGGTATGTCATTGTTTTTATTCCATCCCTTTTAATTTATAAGATCATTATTGATTTTTAAACATTTAATTTTAAATTAATTTATACTTATAATTGATCTGACTTCATTTAGTTTATGTTAATAAAATTATAAATATCATAAACTACTTAAAAATATTACTAATCGTACGATTTATTATCCTCAAAATTTAATTTAATCATGTCAATTTTAAATTTAAAAATATATTAGATTGATATTTAAGAAGTCAATATAATGATTTTATAATTCGGAATGAAGGAAGCATTAAATAAAAAATTCTTCAAAAACATGTTTTACAAGTGTAAAATAATTATCCACAAAACGATGTCTACAAATATACAAGTCTAATAATATATAAAATATCCATAAAACTAATTTAACCTTATAAATATATTTAAGTGGAGTCACTTGTTTTAAAAGGACAATAAATTTTATGTGGAGTCACATTGCTTATTACTGATAGGGCTGATTCAATAAACTGATCAACGTTTTCAAAAAATAAATAAATTTAAGCTGTCTTTTCTTGATTTATAGCAATTATGCTTATATACCCTTCGATAAAATCAATCCTCCATTCTAAAATGTAAAAATGATTTAATTTTAAAAAATATTCCTCCCAATAAAATTTATTATTTCTAAAAATTAAATAATTTATATCAACTTTAAAATTTAAATTTTCTCATATGGATTAAAAAAATAAAACTATTTATATTTACGAGAGAGTAAATAAAATAAGGAAGGGAATATTTGAATAAAATTACCTACCATTCATGGTCAATGTCTTATATGGTGTGCTGCCATGCGAAAGGCGCACATGGGCGAAGGATATATACCTAGACAGGGATTGCCCTTAATCCCCATTATTAAATTCACATGTGAAAAAAAAGAGAGACAGAAAGGTAAATTCACTTTCTCTGTATCTCAGCAACCAAACAGAAGAATCCCCATAACTCAGAAGTCAGAACCACCCTTTCCCCCCTCTGCCTCTGAGTTATGGAGTATATAAGAATTCACATGTAAACGGAGCTACCAAAACACAGCTTTATTTTCTCAGTTAAAACCCTGAACCCAAAAACCCCAAAAAGGATTTTTTTTATTATTATAAAAAAGATCTAAGTTTTTTTTTAATTTTTTTTTAATTCCGGTCCTATTTTCAGCTATAATAACAACTTCGCTTTCAAGCCCCAATCTCTCCCTTCTCCCTCTTGTATATATCTCTCCTTTTAGTGTAACGCCAAAAAACAGGACCCTGTCTATTCTTCTTCTTCCTCTCACTTCTACTTTACTTCTCTCTCTTTATAGCTTATACCAATGTTTTTGGGTGAAGAAAAGGATACTACTTGTTAAAAGTAATTTCAGTGGTCAAATGGGTTCTTGTGTTTCATCTCATAAAGACCCAGAATCAGTTATGAAGTTTAGGATGTCTTTTTGGTCTAAAACTGATAAGCTTGTGATTCCATCGCCCATCAAAGACAAGCCTTTGACCAATGGAGACGGTCCGATCGGGGAGCTTTACCTGAAACCTCAACCCTACCCACCTACCAATTTTCGTGATTCTGGTATGATCCTTGTTTGCTTGTTGGTTTATTTGATTCCACTCCAAATAATCCTATGTACTGTTTAGTATACTGTTCCTGCTTATTTGGATTTAGTAATTTGTCAGATGTTCATTTGCTGCTATCTTTATATTTTGCTGGACACAAGTTTTGTAATTTTATTATTTGTTGTTATCAGTGTTGGCTATTAATAGAAGCATGCTAGATCATTGCAAAAGAATAATCATCTTACTGATAATTTCCTGATAGATAAAATAAACTTGTTAAAAGTATAACCCCCTATTCCGATGGTGAGTAGTATCTTCAGAGTATTCATTTAACTACTTGTTCATTTTTCTTTGTCTTTTTGGGGGTGATGGTGGCGATGGTAGCTAGTATGACCGTATAAGACTATATGTCCATACACTGTCTTACCTTAGTCTAAGATTTTGTTTTCATGATTTGGAAGATTGAAAACAATTATGACCCTTTACAGTTTTTTTGTGCTTAATTATTTTCTGGTGGTTCCTATTGAAAGTATTTTTTTTTATTAAAGGTTACCAGTAGTTGTGGTTTCTGTTAGATTTTACTAATAAAAGAATTGTCAATCTCTGGATGTCCCTATTAAAAGTATTTCTTTTTGTTCAGAGTGTAGTTTATGATTTATCAAGGAGTTGTGGCTTCTGTCAGATTTTAATATAAAAGAATTGACAATTTCTGGATGTCCCTATTAAAAGTATTTCTTTTTGTATTAGGAGAGCTGAAACTCATTTTTAATCACTAGGGGTCTGTTGGTAGAACCGACGATGGTGAAAGCCTTCTTCTCTGGGTTGGGAATTTTGGGTTTCAGACAATCTCATCTCTTGTAATACTAATAACCAGAGTTTAGGTTGCCCCTAAGATATATTTTCTTTTCTGTTGGAGCAGTAATTCTTTCTGTCATTGATGACAATTCATTATGAGGTCCATGAATCCATCTCATATTAGCTGGGAGATGGAGGAGGCACCACACTGGTGTTGGAGGGAACAGTTACAATCAATATTGACTGAGCTTGTACATTTGGAAAAAGGGGGAAACTAAAAGACAAATTAAAGGAAAAGAATTGAATCTTAAAATGAATGGAGGGGTTTTAGAGTACTTCACAGGAAAAGGATGGGTAGGTTTTAGGGAAATTGGGAAGAGAGTATCAAGCAAACAGCTAAGAAGCTGAGAAAATATCATACTATTGTGTGCTTCACAAATTTCTTCTCATTGTTGTAGAATATATTACTTGCACGTGAAAGAGTTAGATTAACGTTTACTTAATGAATATTAAAGAATGTCATCCATGTAGATGTCCATGTTATTTTTTCCTATATTGCAAAGACTCTTTGAAATGTACATGGGGATTAATCTGGATTCTGGAAATGCTTCAAATGTAGCAGGTCAAACCATCATCAAAAATTAAATCTAGCAACTCAGATTTACTGCTTCTTTTGTATAGTACTATCTTATTGATCCCTTAATAATATGATCATTTAAAAAGCATAATATGTTCATGCCAATAATTCAAAGTTACAAGAAACCCCATTTTGCCTTGAAAGAAAGAAGAATTTTAAGTTCTAACTGCTTAGATAAGTGTTGCGTGCCTAATCGCCTATATTATTGTGTTTTTTGAATTATTCTGATTAGATGCACATACTAATAAATACTGATTTTTTCATTTCATTTGTAAATTTGGTGTTTAAACTAACTCCTGAACTAGGTGTGGATTGTGAAACAAACCTTTAGTTCAAGTGGTTGTAACTATTCTTGCCTAGAAGATGTGCAACCTATATCAAAACTTTAAATTGTTCAAATACAATAGAACTTTCTTTTTTTATATACATCAGTAAGAAAATGTCATTAACTAGTCATTTACAAACAGGGAGATGGAGGAGTATATCATACACAAACCCTAACTTATAGAATATTTGTGCCACCCTTAGACTTGAACCTGCATTCTCATGCTGGACTGCCCAACTTTTCACCTTGAACTGAGAAATGGCCTTGTGTGTGTATATTATATTTAAGCATATGTCAGACATACAAGCCTTTACATAAAAAATTTAAAGAAAAAATACTTGCTTTATACCATCCCCCACCTTTATTTTTAAAAAATTTCAATTTTGTGAAAATAGTTGGACAAGGTCACAAGCATGGTTTCGGTTATATGCCAAGTAAAGATGTGGGTTGTCTAAAGAATGAGCTGGCTTATAGGATTTTTGTCTTTAGCAATCCAACCTTTTCACTGGCCCAGTATCTAGAATAATTGGGTGGCTGATTAATATCTCACTGGCCCAGTATCTGAAAGAATTGAGTGGCTGATTAATATCTCTTGATTGAGTCTCTCTTATATATGTTCTAGTTTACTTGAGCTGCTTACGCTAGAGACGAGAACAGAAAAATGGGCCTGTTTGCTAGTCAAGCTGGAAAGTCCAAACTCTGAACATATGCATTGCTGCTGCTTGTACTGGGGTGTCTTGATGTTATTGTCTTAAGTAAAACAATGTGCCTTACCAGTTGGCTGTACTATTTATGTGTTATTGGTCCTACAGGAATTATACAGATTTTGTTTTGGAGCCATCTGTGGCAATAGAGGTGTGATCCGGTAATACGCCAATTTGGTCATTATTACTTTATTAGTAGATAAAATGATTTTGTCCACTTTCGAATCCCAAACAGTTCGATTAGGGGTCAGTGCACAAAGATTTAAGGCCATTTCTTCAAATTGCTCTCCATTTCTAAGTTAATAGCTTTCGCGGTAGCTTTGTTGATGTTACCTACCAAATAAAAGGCCTGTTCAAGAAGACCATCTAACAATAATTTTGTATTTGTCGGTAATGTAGGAAGCTGGTGTGCATGCAGATTTTTCGTCCAAATTTTTTGTGATTGCATTATATGTGTCCTTTTGTTTTGTCCTTTGTAATCATATGTAGTCAGCAGTAGTCCCCATTGTTGTGATTGGGATCCGACATAATTTTCTTCACAGTTGATAAGAAATCCCCTTTCGTAGTCTCAGAGTATTTCCCCTGCAAGAACTTTTCCCATGTACTTCTCAAAACGCTGCTTTAACCTCTTTTCTTTTAACAACCATTTTCTATTAGAGCTCATTGGAATGCATTAAATCTTTAAGAGTGACAGACTGTCTTGTTGCTTAGTATATTAATTAACAATATAAGTGAGAAAAAGGAACACTGAAATGTGTCTAAAGTATGTTCATAGTTATGGATATATTATCTTAGAGTTGCTCAAGCTAAATAAAAGTATCACCAATGGGATTTGAATGCACAGATAATTAGCATGAAGCTTTACCAATTGCAGTTGGACCCATCCCCTTCTAATATCACTTATATTTTTTTTCGGTCACCCATTTGCATGTTGTACCTTTCTGATACATCTGATGTATGTCATGCAGGTAGTAAAGAAGAGACCTTCTTTGATTCCCAAGCCTGGTTAGACTCGGATTGTGACGATGACTTCATGAGTGTTAATGGCGGTAAGATACATTGAAATGCTTTATGTTCTCATCCTACATCCGCCTTTTGTGTCTCTGGTATTGCATGTGATTGGTCTGACTGCAAAATTTGTCGACTTTGAGGGACTTTTGTCTACCTTGACCCAGTATGGTCCGAGACAGTACTACTCTGAATCACAAACTGTAAATTTAACCTAGTAAAAAAAAATTCATCATGCAAATTTTACTCGCGAATTTCTTCCAAGTGTCCTTATTATCACATCACACGACACATCCACACTTTTTAATAGTCTGTTTCCTATAATGCAGAGTTTACCCCTTCTCGTGGTAATACTCCAGTACATCATAGCTTTGCCACGGGATCCCCACGAGTCATTAAACCCCTTTTCGAGTACCCAGCTCCTGGTGCAAGACCTGAACCATTTCCAACAGAACGGAAAATGCGACTGTCTGATCTCTTTAAACAGAGCTTATACATTGACAACGATGATGACGAGCAAAACACATGTGAGAATTTTAGTGAGACGCCTTATGCCTCTGGTGTGCAGAGCAGCGAACAAACCCCTAACACAAATTTCAAACCTAGAAGGGAGAAATCGGTAAGGTCATTGCAGTGTTGCCTTCCGAGTTTGCTGGCAAGCCGTAGCTTTAGTGAGAAGAATAAGACGAGCCCCGTTCATAGCATTGGCTGACACCATTGCTCCGGTTGTCTTTCAATCAATGTATATTGGCAAAGCCACCATGTTGTGGCAATGAGACTTGTATGAAGTCCTGAGATGCTCAAGACTTTACCACAATGAGATATAAGTAAATATTTAAGGAACTTATAAAGTTATTACTTTATGGTCTTTCTTTTTGGATACTAATAATCGGTAGTGGTTAGCATGGAGTGAAATTCATGCTAAGTTCATTTCATGACCAATACAGTGTTGACATGCAGGTAGAAAGATCGTCTTCCTGCCTGTGTTTCAACAATGTATTAGGCATGAAATGAACTTATCATAAAGTTCACTTCATGCCAATCGGATTCCGAATAAACATACCATCATTCTAGCCCATCTTATTAAGTCATCCTCCAATGTGTTTCTTATGAGATCATTCTATGTAAAGAAAATTCCAAGTCATGAAAACACTAATATCAATCAATAATTGTTACTCGGCCCAAACCATTTGAAAGGACAGAGTCATACTCCATTGGTTCCATAAAAAAAATATTCACAATTTTTATTATTTACTTACCTTTTAAAACTATTAAGTTGTTGTTAATCTAGTACTGATGGATGATAATAAAATTATGATGTCAAATTTTATGTCATTTTATATTACTATCAATTAAAAATGATGTCGTGTAGAATAAATTATTTTTTCTTCTACATATGACCTTTTTATTTAGAAGGGAAGGTAGGGAGTTACAAAAATTAGAAACATAACATTTGACACGTTAATTTAAAAACACCTGGTATTAATCTTTTGAGAGGACATGGTGACCTACTACTACTAGTACTAAAAATAATTCTACTACTTGGATTCAGTTAGTATGAATTTTAAAAATTGGTAAGTTGTTCAATTAGTCAATAGAGCGCTGACATTCAGGGAGAGAGAACATATCCCTGCCTGTATGTCAGCACTTTATTGGCCAAATGACCAACTTACCAATTTTTGAACTTCATACTAATCACTCCCCTACTACTTGTACTGGTAGTAGAAAAGCAATGGAGAGTGGTGTTTAGGCAATAATGTGAACAGGCAGAGTGTCATCAAAAAGTCTCATAACAAGAAATAAAACAGTCGTCTACTTTAGGCACATGAGCTGTGTATGACTTCAGCTTTTTTCCGTCCCATATATTCCATTTCCCTTTTTAATATATATTATTGAGATAATTCACATGAATCTCATATTGAATAAATTTAAGAGTGTAAATGAGTTAATAAGTATTGCCTCAACCAAACAGGTTAACCTTTTAGGTAAAGAGGTGGTCCAACATGTTTATTGGGTCAGTCTGATGAATTAATGTGAGTTATGGATCGTACAATAACACTATATATATATATATATATGGAAACTGATAAATCACAACAAAATATGATTTTTTTTTCACGATAAAACTGTCGTTATAGATCATATAGCGATCTATAGCAATATTTTTGTTGTGAAAATATAAGTTTCTTATATATATATATATATATATATATATATATATATATATATATATATATATGTTAATTTTTATTTTGGTTGGCAGATTTCTGTTAAGTTGATCATCATGATCAGCAATGAAGCTGACGTATACTTATTCAACTTGCAAAACTGTTTTTGGCTTGCAGTTCGATGGGGGCGTGTCAATTTGCCAAAGGCTCATCATCATATATGCAAAACAACAATGTGTTGTCAAGTGTCACTAACCAATTCTTAATGCTTGGAAGTTTCAAGCATTTGCTATCACATAATTTCTGCTTTTTTAATTATCTTTTCACACAAATAAAATACCCCCTTGACTAAATTAGTAAATTCATAAATATATATATATATATATTCTGTATCTATCTAACAAAATACAAATAAATTTAAATTTTTCGCTTACTTAATAAATTATCTGGGCCGTCCAAAATTTAGAATAAATCTCACCGTCCATATAGTGCTGGAGGCATGAAATACAACTAGTTTATTAATAAATGTCTCGAAAACATTTTATTTAACACCTTTACTTTAACCACAGTTCTAAACAATTAATTAATTGCAGTGCATGATGAGTTCTGACATTCATATCCCAAGTGAAAGAACTAGCTAAGCTACTCCCTAAAGAGTGATACAAACTTTTTATATGTTATATTAATTACTAACATAATCTAATATTTGAATATTTATCATAAATATTGAATATAAGATTAATTTACAGGAACTTTGTTTTTAAATAGTAATTAAATAATTTTGATCAAGTTAATTTTCCCAGTACGAACTAACACATGCATGCATGTATGGACCCCATTTTCCTTTGTTTAATCTGCAAAAGTTGCCAATTTGTAACCTGATCCATATGATATCTCCTCATACGAATGAAATGAAAGCCCACACTCTCCCTCTACTACAAATATCCATTTCCAACCGCAATCTGTTAGATTCTCTAAAATAACAAGGATGGAGACTAGGGTGTGAATGCAGAGTAATGCTACGATGACTAAATTAAAGATATCTAACTAGAAGAAAAATGAATACAAAATAATGTTATACTATATGTAGGTGACTCCAATAATTAAAATCAATGATCACTACCATATATACGTACACAATCATTTTGTATTTGTAATGTGTCCATCAAAAATTGTATATATTGTTGTGCTGGTAAATCGTTTCCATTGAAGATATTTCAGTCGTAAAAAGTGATTTTTCTTCGCCATGTATGTATGTTGTGAGCACGTACTGTGCGTCTTAAAATTATATATTTAGATTGACAAATGACAAATTTTCTGCGTTCAAAATATCATTATCAGAATAAAGATGGGGTCTTCTTAGCATCTGTCCTAGGACACATGCTAAGCATACAGTTCAAGATAATATTTTATTGAATTGTATGCATATTCTCTTGATTTCTGTATTTACACCCAAGTTCAAGAGAATATACACACAATTCAAAAAAATATTTTCTTAAACTGTATGCTTAGCATGTGTCGCATATATCCTAAAGACACGTGTTAGGAAATTCCATAAAGATAAGTAAGGAAAGACAAGTGGGGCCGGTGCCCACTCCTAAAGGGAAAAAGTAGTATCCTCCTTTAGGCTAGAACGTTAAGCCAACAAAATCTTTCTCTCTCTCTCCCTCTCCATATATATATATATATATATATATAAATACTCTCTTCACACACAGAATTAAGCAGTAAAGCCATTTAAGAAGAAAAAAAATGGGTACCCGAGGCTTGTTGAGCTTGTTAAGTAGTACCATTCTACTTATTTTAGTAATAACTCATCCGGCTTATCTAGCTTCCGCTTCGACTCGCGGTCCGTTCGGCCTAACCGGCACTACTCCGGCTGAAGCTGCACCAATTACTAGTATATGTTCGGCGGCCTCGGTCGTGCATGCTTACAAGTGTCAGGAGTTTAATGTAAGAGCTAACTAGCTAAATATATATATATATATATATATATATATATATATGATGATTATGGTTAGCTAATTTGGAATATATAATTTGGTATGTATATTTGTTTAATTATTTTAGGTGATAACGGATGATGGGTATATATTAAGTATGCAAAGATTTCCTGAGGGTCGCAGAGGCGGCGGAAGAAACAAGCAGCCGGTTTTATTGCAGCATGGGGTTCTTGTGGTAAGCTATCTACATAATAATTGTAGTACTTATTATTTAACGCACGCAGAGACATACATAAACGCCGTTTAATTATGTTAATTAATGACGATATATAGTTGGTTAAACTTGTGCATCAGAGTTGGTGTGTGAGGCTGTGGGCTGTGGCTTAGAATAAAATTATTCATTAGGTAGTCCAACCTCATCAATTAGTCATATATCATGTACTAATGACATTTGAGTCAAAAAGTAAAGGATAGATAGTACTTGTTAATATATACTGGAATATTGGTTTCCACTTTCTCAAAGTTAAAATGCTAGTGTCCACTCTCACTTGATACCAAAAGAAAAAAAAAAGGGAAGCTTTAAATAAATAAGCATTCTTTTAATTTATTCTACCAAAATGTTACGTGTCATATTTTTATTAGCCGAACATAAAGACCAGTCTATATATGATCATGAAAGCTAAAAACATGGAGCATTAAAGAAACCATGTTCAAGCACGAAAAGTACTGGTCAACGGTCAATCCAAAGCCAAAATTTTCACAAAAAATTACACATTAGTGTGTCAAAGATGTACTAATTTTAGGTTTTTATTTGATAAAATTGAATATTAAGATCTGAACAAATTAGATATCTGAATAATATAGAGTATCTGAATAAAATTGTATCCGAATAAAAAAATATTATTTGATAATTACTTTTTTCAAAATGTCTGAATAATAGTATTTTACCATTTTAATCCTATGAACTATTTAAGCAAAAAAACTTGTTAAATGAAGTAATTAGAAATGCCTAAATAATATTTTTTAGACACAAATCAATCCCGCTTCAGATTTATCGATCTCTTATATTTTTATATATACATATATATGTATATTTATCTAACAAAATACAAATAATTTTGAATTTTCCGTTCACTCAGTAAATCATCTGGGCCATCCAAAATTTAGGATAAATATCACCGTCTATGTAATGCCGGAGACACGTGATACAGCTAGTATATTGATATAATCTTATAATGTGTAGAGAGAGAAAGCTAATTGAGATGTTAACCCAGATCATCGTTGTGATTTGGGTTTTTATATTTATGTATCTTCTGTTTCTGAGTGTGGGAAAATTGGTTACTTGAATTGGGGAAATTGGTATTGACCATCCTAAGTTTCTTTCATTGGCTGATGGTAAAATCATCTAAACCGCATTGATGGTTCAGATTTATTTATGTTTTATGATTGTGCAATTTATTATTCTTGTTTAGCTTAGGATGTTTTTCATTTATTAGTTGCCCTTGTTTCACACGTCCTTTGGGATGTATTGTTGCTGTGATGGGTTTCCATATTTCTCCTGTTTTTGATTACCTTTGATTTCTCAATCTTTATCAATGGCGACCAAAGAAGGAAAAGCCATCGGAATCGACCTGCGACCATTTCGGATCTGGGTTCTGTTTTTTTGCTTTGTTCTTTAATTTGTGTGTTCTATTAGAGGGATACAAAAGGGATTTTATAATATTGAAGAGGTTATTTTTGTCCTAAAAAAATATAAACTCATTCAGATGTGCCTCTAAATAGTTAAGATTTAATTCTGTATCTTAGTGATTAAGAGATATTAAGAGACCAAAAAAAAATAACAAACAAAATTTACCGCTGATCGAATCAGAAGCACAAAGAGGCATCAAGACTTAATCAAACAACCTATTAGTATATCCTTTTTGTAACAATTTTTTAGTTATGGTAGTATTATTGTTTCTAGAGTCTGCCGAAGTAATACTGAAACTTTGGAAGTACTCTTCTGTGGGGTTGCCCTGTCTAACAATAATTGTACACAAATTATTGTGTGCATACTTGTATGTACACATACTAGTCTCACTTGTTTGTGTAATTATCAAAAAAAAATAAAATAAAATTATTATTAAATTTTAAAGATAAAAGAAAAAAAGAAATTTGTTACATGGCGCCTGGCGTCAGACTCCGCTCTCTCTTAATAGAATAGAAGAGAAGATGTACACATACATGTCTGAGGCCGATGAAAGGGAAGTTAAAAGCATTATGGGCTTGGGCTTGGTGCCATTTTCGAGGGGAAAAAAACATGCATGCTGCCGTGAGCTGATGGTCCGCAAATTCATGGCATTGCAGATGGGCACAAATTCAGGACCTCCATTAATGGTTCTCCACGTACAGTCTTGATTAATTTGTCCATACTCTTATGCCATATATAGCTTTTAGTAATATTCTAAACAAAGTCCGGTCCAGAATTCCAGATATAAAATTGGCTGTTTTCTACTCTTTTGTGAGCCCAAATTACGATACGATAACTATGTCAATATGTAACGTACAAAGGGTAAACATGAACCGTACGTACGTGCCAAAGGGTTAATGGCTACAAAATATGACTCAAATTTGGGTCAGTTGAGACAGTAGACTGTTGTTATGTAAGTTTGTCACATGTCAATACAATAATTGTTTTGAGCCCAATGTACAATGTATAATTGATTCGAATCCAATGTATAAGGAAACAATAATCTAGGCCACCGGCAACTTCCGACCGGTCTGTTTAACATTATTTTTTATATGTATCTAAATTATATTTAAATTATTAAATTTTATAAAAAGTTCAATTAGAATAAATATTATACATTTTTTAAGAGTCAAAGTAAAAAAAATTGAACGGATTGGAAGTTCCCGGTCCGGCGGTCCCCCTAGAAGGACGGATAAAGAAATTTATAATCATTAAATTATAGGAATCCAATGTGTGCTAATCATATAATTTTGAAGGACGGAATGACATGGTTGCTGAATTCTGCCGACCAATCTCTAGCACTAATATTGGCTGATAATGATTATGACGTCTGGATTGCTAACACTAGAGGCACCCGATTTAGCCGCCGACATGTGTCCCTTGATCCCAGTAATCCGGTACGTAAATTTATCATATTCCTTCTCTTCTAGATAACACATGTTAGGATTCGGTTAATTTCATGTTAAGTTGGTCAATTGAACAATACAATGCTGACATGCATAGAGATCATCTCCCGACCTGCGTCGACTCTATATTAACCGTTCCCCCCCCCCCCCCCCCCGCGTATATTCTATCAAAATTGAAAAGAAAAACTTTTCTTTTTTGGTCACTTGATTTCTCTCCGAAACAAAATTCACAAACGCAGCAGTTACAGCTATTAAAAAGCTGAGGGAAATGTGAAATAAGAAGCAGGAAATTGAATCAAATGCGAAAAATCATAAAAAGTTTTGTTGATATTTGGTTGCACTAAGTTGTAGTCCCTGAAATTATTTTTAAGGACAATATTATATAACTGGATTTGAAGTTCTTTGATAGTTCTCTCAGACACGAGAAGAAAGTGGATCCCACAATGTTTAAGCTCATGTTGAATGAAAAGTAAGACTATATAGTTAATGAAGGTTTATGGAAATCGACAGGAATTTTGGGACTGGACATGGGATGATTTGGTAACTCATGATTTACCCGCCGTGCTTGATTTTGTGTTCAAACAAACTGGGCAGAAGATTCATTATGTAGGCCATTCCTTGGTAAGATCAAACTATCAAGGGATATATAGTATTAATAATTGATGGTTTTATTGTTCACAAGATAATAATTAATCTGAATTTTTTGCAATTAATTAGTTTTGATGGGCTCGGTAAAGCAATATTCGGCCTACTGGCTAATGATATTGATTATAAACAATCATTTGGGCAGGGAACTTTGATGGCTCTGGCTTCTTTCTCAGAAGGAAAACAAGTGGACAAGGTGAAATCAGCAGCATTGTTAAGCCCAATTGCTTACTTGAGCCATCTGACCACTACACTAGGTGTTCTTGCAGCAAGAGTTTTTGTTGGTGAGGTAATATATATATATACACATATATATGTACTTCTATCCCTGTGTCCATAAATGAAAGTCTCATATTAAGGTTTGACTATGACAAATTTACATATAATTTTTTTTTTCCAATTATTCTTTTTGTCTAATAACAAATGTTTGTTCACAAAATTTACTACTGAAACGAGATAGCATCCAAAAAATTTGTCTTGGATAAACCTTTGTATACTATACGAGTAAGAAAAAGTCAAACGAGACTTAAATCAAACACAGTTAGTAGGAGTACTTATTTACTAATGCTAATGACCGAATATGCATGGTTTCTTTAACAGATTACTACATTAGTTGGCTTCGCAGAGTTCAATCCAAAAGGGTAAAGAATAAAATATTATTAACCTTCAATTGTTTCAAGTTATACCTAATCTGGTTATGCTATGTTTATTTGTTTGTACGAGAAGGAACCCTTAATATAAACTGATTGTTCCTTCACTTTCTGTAGAGAACCAGTAGCTAATTTTCTCAAGGCTTTGTGTGTTGATCCAAATGTAGACTGTTATGATTTAATTACTGCACTTACAGGTAAATTATCCAATCCCAAAGTTACATCTCCAATACAATAACATAATGTAGTACGTAATTTTTTTCATCTCATTAATTCCGTCTTAATTAACACATGAAGCAGTACTTACACTAATGATATATTTAACTAATTACTTATGAAGGTAAGAACTGCTGTCTCAATTCCTCAACTGTTGACCTTTTCTTGAAGAATGAGCCTCAATCTACATCCACTAAGAACTTGGTGCACTTAGCTCAGAGTAGGTCGCTTATATGATTATTATTGACTTTTGAAAGTGCATATATATTTTCTGTACGTATTATTCATTGCTTCTTGATAACAAGAGATCGATTTATAGTTAAGAGTTGAAAGTGTGAAGAAATTTGCAGCTATTCGAGATGGAGAATTGAGGAAATACGACTATGGGAATGCGGAGTTCAATGTGGAGCATTATGGTGAATCCAAGCCTCCAGTTTATAATTTGGGCAACATTCCGCGCAACCTTCCCCTGTTCCTCAGCTATGGAGGCGTAGATGCGCTCTCGGATGTCAGGGACGTGGAGAATTTGCTCGACAGCCTAAAGTTGCATGATCTAGACAAGCTAACCGTTCAGTATATCAAGGATTTTGCGCATGCAGATTTCATAATGGGAGTTACTGCCAAGGATATTGTGTATAATCAAATTATGGCCTTTTTCAAAACCCACCAATAATCATCATATCCATCGTATACAATATATATTTATATATCAATCAATCAATCTTACAATAATATTTTACAGTTTAGATTAATTGTTTTTACTGTACGTAGTCGCTATATACATCAGGGATCCAGTTATGTTCAACTTCACCATAGTGGTAATACATTGATGAAAAATATTATAACTCACTATGATAAAGTTGAAAATCAACTTCACTATAGCCGGATCCATACATCAGATATTGCTATGGTGATGGCAACTTTAGTAATAGCATAAAAAGAGAAAATAATTAAAAATTCATAAAGACGAAGGCAAGCAAAAGCGGCTAGCACTGTCATGTATGAACTCATCAGTCATCATACAGGCGTGACAAATACTAATGATTTATGTCTGGTAATGGATCACATCAACCAACCACGCAAACATTCCCTTGCTTGCGAGTTGTTAATTTGGCTGTCGTCTAAATTTAAATAATTTTAATTAGACAGACGAATGAGGTTTTTTTTTTTTTGTTTTTACGTACAGCGAAATCTATCTTCCAATTGAAGTGAATATATAAAGTTGATATATAGGTAGCTTGATTTCAACTCCAAGCTTCCATGACTTGTCTACCTACCAAGAAAATTTTGCTTCACGGCAACCCAAAACAACAAACTTTCTTGTGCATGTTAATGTGTTATATATATATACACACACACAAACACACACACACACACACACACACAAAGGGTTACAAAGGATTATAATTAACACTAGTGTACAAGTGAAATTTATTGCCTAGGAAAAAAAATGGAGGGTGTGAAAAAACTAGTTTTAGTGTTGGGTTTTGTTGCAATAATATTTCTGAGTGAAGAGGCAGTGGCAAAAGATCATGTGGTAGGAGGAAGCCAAGGTTGGGATGAATCTACAGATTTTGGGTCGTGGGCATCTGGTCAGACATTCAAGGTTGGCGATAAACTTGGTATGTTTTTCTTTAATTTACTTAAAGATGACAACTGATTTTAATTCCCCTTTTTAAAAAAAAATTATGTTTCTCTTATAGAATTCAAATCTACTGTCTCATCTTTAATTTGTCATCCATCCCATGTATTGATGTCAAATAATAATTTTTATTCAATTATCTGTAAATGATAAATAAAATAATTTCAATCAAGGTAGTGATTTAATTTGTAAATTTTGGGAAATGCATGCATGCAGTATTCAAGTATTCGCCAATGCACAGCGTTGTTGAACTTGGTAATGAAAGTGCATACAAGAGCTGTGACATTGGAAGTGCAGTGGATTCCATGAAGGGTGGCAACAGTGTGGTGAAGTTAGATAAGGCCGGCACTCGCTATTTTGCCTGTGGGACAATGGGACACTGTGACGGGGGGATGAAGCTAAAGATTACAACCCTCTCTTCTTCGGATGCTACGTCCTCTACTACTACTCCATCTTCATCTTCTTCTACACCTAGCAGTTCAACTACTTCCGCATCAGCTTCGGATTATCTTCGTCCTTTCGCTACCATGACAGTTTTTATGGTCTTCGCTTTGCTGTTCACCATGTTATAAATGGGATCCGGTTAGCATGAAGTTAACGGTTAGTTGGTCAATTGACTAATACAGTGCTGACACGCAGAGAAATTACCTCCCGGCCTGCGTATCGACACTGTATTGATCAATTGACCAGAGGTAATTAACTTCATGTTAACAATTCCCTTATAAATGTGTGAAGGCGTGGAAGGTGTTGCTATCTGCTAGCTGCCTATAGCTATAGCTTGTGGAACTGTTTTGTTTGAAATTTGAATCATGCATACTTTGGAGTTAATTATATGTATGTAGTACACATGCATTTTTCAGGAAAGAGCGTAATAAAATTAGCTGGGAATATTGTCTTAAATCCTGGCCAGGTTTTTGTGTTTCTTATTCGAATTTATATGATTTGTTAACGCATGGGAACCATATTAATTTGAGCCCTGATTACATCGCATAACTAGCCACATCCTCAAGATAAAGTTTGAAGAATGTCACATCACTGCAATTTATTTAAGTAGATCGTTTCAATTTTAAGAAGTTAAATAGATCATCTCCTTTCAAATTCTATAATCCCACTTCCACTAAACATTCTAACCCAAATGGGTGATGTAAGATCGATATATCAAAATGACTATATTTGAAGCAAGTAAATCATCATATCCTCATTTACCAAGTAAAAAAAGGCCATAATGTAACGTGTTGTAACTGAAGAACATCATCTGCCATGAAACTTACATGAAAGAAAAGCCTCTTAAAAGGGAAAATGTGCACAATCTTACAAAGGAAAAGAGAGAGCAAATGCAGTCAATAGGGAAGGCCCCCTTCTGCAGGAAGTTCCCAGTTATCTTCATCTTCTTCCTTCTTACTGCTCTTAGGAGTGTCCACCCTATCCTGTGGCCCACCTCGAAATGGGGTACGTCTGATTATTGACATAAACATTGTCAGTAAACAATAATCCTATTCAAATAAAACTATAACAGATACATATTCGGGGGTTTTTAAAGGAACCTATAATACACAGATATATATTTCTAAAGCTACTATTTGGAGCTTGTTTGATTAAGAAGAGCCCAAATTCATTTAATATGTGCTAGAGAAGATAACCACCCAAACACAAAACATGTGTTATAACTTTTGAAAAGCATATAACAGAATAATTGATCCTATAAATGTCTTTTATCTGGCATACTATATACAAAATCGAGAGACCTTCCACACTATAATAAGAAAGGCCGACTCTTGAATTGATACTCTTCAACCATTCTTCAAAATCTTTGTTCCACCATTACAATGCCTACAGGGGTAGAGAGATACATGTGAGGGTGCCATTGTCCCTCCCTCAATTTTTAAAATTTTTGAACTATGCTTTTCCATGTATGGTATCCCCCAATTTAAATTACTATATCCCAGTTTTGAAAGTATGGTACAACTGTTAGATTGAAAAAAAGATTAGCTGCAGTTTCACCAACGGAATGGTAATTTTAGAATTTTATTATATAAACCTCGTGATTGAGGATATAGAAACATTTTGTAGACATTTTTTTTTGTTATTTATCAAATTTATGCAGAGTTTTGACTCCGCAATTTATGATTGAAACACTTATGCCTAGACTCTAATAACTCTATACACTAAACAGTAAAATAGACAAATAAAAGTTGTGAGATACAATACAAACTAAACTAGTATAAAGATAGACATATGTGAAATGTATGTGTAACTGTGCAAGTATATATGGGTTCAGACATGGCTTTCCTAGTTTATCCACACACACAAGCCCAAAATAAAATAAAATAGGACTTCTTCAATTTAAGAAAATCTTCCGAATGATTCATTACCACCTTTTTGAATGATTGTTCCAACTTCAGAAAGCTTAATAACTCTTCTTCCAACATTAAAACATAATAAAGCAATTCAATTTAAAGAGAGCAAAAAATCACCCAGAAAGAAAACACATACACCCACAACTCTTTCAATTTAAGAGAACATTAATGATTCAAACTAATACTGTTAGATAACAAAATAGAGAGAGAGGGAGATTGACCTTCGACGATTACGCTTGGCAGCCTCACGGGTCTTGCGCTTCTTCTCATCCTGCTTGTTCTCGTGAAACTTTCGGCGCTTGCTTTCTTGTATAATTCCAGCCCTCATTACTTCTCTCCTAAACCTATTCAGAAGCTTCTCTTCCGGCTCGTTATCGTCCACAATCACCTGAACATTGTACCCCGATCTGAAGAAAAGGGTATTTGCATATGCCAAGGATGGGCAAACTACGGACATCAATTCCGTTGAATCAGAAGAAGAATAATACGAAGAGGGAGAATTGATGTTATTAGAGGAGGAGGCGATGATTGGGGCAAATTCATCTCTGGATTTTGAAGATAAAGAAGAAGATGGAGGTGAATAATCGGAGGAGAGAGGAAGATGAGATGGTGGGATTTTGGGTGGTTGTGGTGGTGCTTTTGATGGTATGAAGAGAGAGAGAAAGTTGGCAAGAGATGAGGAAGCCATGATTGGACTGAAGTGCTTCAGCTGCGTTGTCCTTTATTTTATTTTCTTATACTATGTTTTCAGAGAGAGTGGATAAAGATGAAGTGATGACTCGCGATAATTAATTGAGTTAACTCAGTATATATAACGAGTCAGTGGTTGTGAGTTTAACTTTGAATTTATTTTATTTTTTTGGAGAGGGGGAGAGGGAGTGGGGGGCGGGGGGACTGGCGTGGGGCGGGGGGTGGTCTAGTAGAAAGATAAAAAGAAGACCGTAGCAAACTCGTCAGAGCTCAATTCAGTCGAATACAAAAACAAAAACAAAAAAACGTAGGGGGCCATAAACAATATATTTCTTTTAGTTCGACTAAAATTAAAAATATTTTACTTTTTTAACTACAGTAATATGAAGTTCTTGCTTCTTAACATGTAACATAAAGTTCCGGACATATTATAATTGTTAACGCCACAATCTCGTCACGCGCCTCAACCACGAAAAGCACACGTAATCCTGCACAATGAATACGTCAGCACCGGATCTCGACGGTTTTGGGCCGTCCGGGGATCGCTCCGGTGTGAGAATAAGTACAGGTCGGAGAAAAATGGTTTAACAACGGAGGTTGTGTGCTCTAGTGTCTGTAGAAAAAATGTTAAAAACTACCCCCTTTCCATGTAATGCTCCGTCCTCATATATCATCTCACCAACTTACATGTTTTCTCCCGATGATCCCATCAGCTGGCTGTATGCAGGCTCTTTTCTACTTGCCCTCCACCCCGTCAATATTATGTCAACTCCCCATTAATAAGGAGGCTAAAGACGGCTGGACCCATCACTTCAATCAGCCGCATGCTAATCCCATAGATTAGGGATAATTTTTAGTTCATAATCTGTCCACCTGTCCTCCACTACCGGCTCCAGCCCAAACCTTATCTGAATAATCTTTTAGACAATAGCCCAATACTTCAAGGGCAAAAATGAGTTTGACCTGGAAAGTCTAAGATAAATAAGATTTGACCGGCCCAAGATATTCACGGCCCAACATTGCCCCCTAGTCTTTTATTAAACAGAGTGTTTGATAAAAGAGTATAAGAATTCAGTCCAACCATCAATAAGAATCCAAACAGATTCGGTAAAGCCCAATTAATAAAAGGTCCATGTCCAAATACAGACCCCTTAAACTCAAAATCAGATTCCAACCATTCAAATTTTCAAAAATAAATGATAGCTTCCTCAATTCCAAGAGCACACGCCGATTGTTAACCTTCCCCATCATTATCTCTATTAAATGTGCAGCATTTGGGTTTCGTGAGCCTTCAAAAAAGACAACTCTATAAAATCTTCAATCCCCCAAATCAGATAACTTTACCTGTTCATTTGAATTTCGAAATACTCTAGCTTTCTTCTTTCTTCAGTTCTCTTTCTCAATTGATTTGTTAACAATGGCTTCCCATGATCAAAGTAACATCCTCCCACCTTCTGAGACCTCTGTTCCAACCACCAAGAATCCCACTCAGACCATGTCATCGTCAAACCCTAAGTCTAAACCCTCTTCTAGCAAGAATTCGTCCACTGATCTTCCAAAAGACATTCCTATGGAACCCCCTTTCGACTTTACTGATGTTAAACGATTCGCTCACGCCAATACCCCCTCTCGAATTGCCGAATCAGACATTCTATCCATCAGAGACAGATACCAGATTCCACCCAATTACCAATTACGAGCCCCTACTCCAACTGACCGCATGTATCATCGTTCTGATGGTTATGTTGTTATGCCCATCACTCTGCTGGAGAAGGGACTTCGCTTCCCTCTCCATGTTTTTGTCTTAAACATGCTAGGATTTCCGGGAGTTGGGCTGGCCCAACTGGTCCCCAACTCCTATATTTACATCCTTGCATTCGCTGCTTGGTGCTTTGAGCAGAGTATCCCCCCGTCTATAGACTTCTTCTTTTCCCTCTTTGTGGTGGGTTAATCAAGGAAGAAAGGCTTCAAAGGGATAAGCAAACCATCTAGCATCAAGATTGAAATAAGATTTTTGATAGACACCCCTTCAAGCAACCTAGGGTGGCATAAGGACTGGATTTTTATCAATGGACCAGATATCTCCTCCATCCCCGACTGGACCACTACCTCTATTCTTTCTCCAGACTTTGGTGATATCACACAAGAACGGGGAAACAAAATGGTGAAGCTGTTGAATAAGCTTCCTCTGAAAGAATGGAGCTTCGGACTCCTTAGCAAACAAACATGGTTGTACAACCATAAATGTAAGTGCGAAATCATCGTCTGTGTAGCTTCTTCAATCTTATTTTAATATCTAATCTGAAATTCATCTTTCAATTTTGCAGTATCTTTTATTAAGCCTACCTCCTCCGATTTGAAAGAGTTAGAGGAGTTTCTTTTTGCCGAATCAGCTCAGGATCCTCCTAGAGCTCAAGATATTGAACAAACGACCGAAGATCAAACTGTTGACCCCCCAGCGGCTGATTTAGACCCTGCCGAAGGGGTCAACCAGCTTCGTCGGAAGAAAAGGGCTTTTAAAAAGTCCCAACATGCCCCAGTCCCAGCCCTTACTGAAAGCCTCTTAGATATGCCTATCGAAAAAAGAACCAAGATCCTTCACACCAAAAAATGGAAAGCCAAAGCAAAAATCATCCCCCTCACCGCCGAAGAGCTAAGAGTACCCCATACTACAACTAACCAATCTTCTTCCATTACTGCCGAAACTGACGAATTCGAGGTCGAACCCATTTCTCCTTTTATTCGAAAGAAGAATCATACCTCTGACAGTCAATCATCTTTACCAGCTGACCCTTCCATAATTTTCGATCTTCCTCCACCCAACCAAATAGTGTCTTCTCCTCAACGATCAACCCCTCCTTACTTTGGATCGACGTCTGGAGCCTCTCGATCGCCCAGCCTATGGCCTGACCAGAACGAAGACTTCCCCCTGCACCTCTATAATTCTTTCGTTCTGGATACAGATGACCATAGGTTCGACAACAGTACCATTGCTAATCTGATGGAAGAAGGCTTGGCAAACCAGGCTAGAGTAAGTTTTTGACCATTTCTGCTTATAAATATCTTCTTTAAGCATTTTGTTAACTCAGGATAACTGCAGGTAAATGGAATCTTCGGGCGTCTCTATCAGAGGTATAAAGAAGCCGAAGCCGAGGAAGAGGCGGCCCGAAGAGAAAACGTTATTTTAAAGTCTGCAATGGCCAGGGAAAGAAGCGAACACGAAAATATCCGCTTCAACTGTAAGGGTCTTCAAAATGACCTTGCCAGGATGAAAGAGCAACTGGTCGCGTCTGAAGCTTCACAAAACTCAATTATGCAACGGAATGAAGCTCTTCAGTGTGCCAATGAACAATTAACCGACAATAATCAGGAATCTGGCCTTGGCTGTGTCAGATGCTAAGAGATCCGAAGAACACCATCTTGATCTCCGAGGGAAGGTTGAAAGGGAGCTTCGTGATCTAAAGTTAATTGGGGCCCCCCTTACCGAAGAGCTTCGCAAGGAGATTCAAAATGAATATCGAAAATCTCCTGCCTTAACCAATGAAATAGTTTAAATGTATGCAGAAGGTTACGAAGCGGCTCGAAGTAAGGGTAAATCGAAATTGGCTGCTGCTTCTCTGAATCCCTTACTCCTCGACTCTTCCGACGACGAAGATTAAGAGTGAAGGCGAAGATAATCCATCCTTTATGGATTTGTATAATTTTAATAATAATGTAATTTCTTTGCCATGTTTAATGAAATATATTTTATCCTTTTTTACAGTCTAAGTTATATTGTTATCCGATCAGCGTGTGATTTAACTTCAATACCTCGAACAAAGTCAAGTAATAACATAAAACGAGACTTACTTATTACTGAGGAGTGCTATATTCCATTGTTAGAATGAATAATTCACTGATCTATTAAGAATATTAGTTCCGAAGAACTTGTAATGTTATTCGGCTTCACAACAATTGAATAATCTCATCCTTCTCTGAGAGCCGAAGAGGTTCAACCCAAAAGATATTCCACTTCGCTACGAGGAGTCGAAGGGATCCAACTTTATAACTGGTGACCACGTTCTCCCCGAGGGCCGAACAGGTTGGACCATCAATAGTTCGCTTCGCTACGAGGAGACGAAGGAATCCATCCTTATACCAAGCTGGCAACCTAGTTCTCTCCGAGAGCCGAACAGGTTCAACCCAAAAGATATTCCGCTTCGCTACGAGGAGTCGAAGGGATCCAACCTTATAACTGGCGACCACGTTCTCTCCGAGAGTCGAACGGGTTGGACCATCAATAGTTCGCTTCGCTACGAGGAGACGAAGGAATCCATCCTTATACCAAGCTGGCAACCTCATTCTCTCCGAGAGCCGAACAGGTTCAACCCAAAAGATATTCCATTTCGCTACAAGGAGTCGAAGGGATCCAACCTTATAACTGGCGACCACGTTCTCTCCGAGAGCCGAACGGGTTGGACCATCAATAGTTCGCTTCGTTATGAGGAGACGAAGGAATCCATCCTTATACCAAGCTGGCAACCTCGTTCTCTCCGAGAGCCGAACAGGTTCAACCCAAAAGATATTCCACTTCGCTACAAGGAGTCGAAGGGATCCAACCTTATAACTGGCGACCACGTTCTCTCCGAGAGCCGAACGGGTTGGACCATCAATAGTTCGCTTAGCTACGAGGAGACGAAGGAATCCATCCTTATACCAAGCTGGCAACCTCGTTCTCTCGAGAGCCGAACAGGATTCAACCCAAAAGATATTCCACTTCGTTATAAGGAGTCGAAGGGATCCAACCTTATAACTGGCCTGAAGAAAAATCATTATTGGAGAGAAAAAGAGAGCCACTTTTATTGATAATTGTCGTGGTAGTTACAGACTTCCGGACTTTGACACTAGCTCTACTGAAAATACTTGCGGAGCCTTCCAGCATGCCAAGTATTCTTGATTTCAGACCCATCTAAAGCTCGCAACCGGTAAGTTTCGGGCTTTGATATGCTAATTACTTCATAAGGGCCCTCCCAATTTGGAATGGGTTTACCCATATTCTGAGGTGTAGAAGCTTCCACCTCCCGAAGAACAAAATCCCCAACTTCGAATCTCCGAAGTTTTACCCCCTTGTTGTAGTATTTAGCCACACGACGTTGATATGTGGCCAATTTTATCAAGGCTGTCTCTCGGACTTCTTCGAGCAGATCTAAGTTGGCTTTGAGTCCCTCATCATTATACAATTCTTTAAATTGACTGACCTGAAGACTTGTAGATCCAATTTCCACCGGACCTAGAGCATCAGAACCGTATGCCAGTCTAAATGGGGAATCTCCCGTTGTAGTCCTTGGCGTAGTTCGGTAAGCCCATAGCACACTAAGTAATTCTTCATGCCATCTTCCTTTGGCGTCATCCAACCTTCTCTTGATTCCATTCAGGAGTAATTCTGTTAGTTACCTCAACTTGCCCGTTAGATTGTGGATGGGCAACCGAAGTCTTTCGATGCTGAATCCCTAACTCCTTGAAGAACGCCTCAAATTTTGATCCCACGAACTGGCGTCCATTATCTGAAATTATCACCATAGGAATTCCAAATCGGAATACTACTGACTCCTTGAGAAATTTCAAGCATTATTATTCCGTTATCAGCCGAAGAGGTTTCGCCTCTACCTACTTAGTCATATAATCAATTGCTACTATAACAAAACTGACTTGACCTTTTGCTTTCGGAAGTGGACCCAGTATATCTACCCCTCAGACAGCAAAGGGTATAGGAGATAAAACCATGTATAGCTCTTCTGGTGGCTGATGTGGGATTGAACTATTCAGGTGGTATTTCGGGCATTTTTTCACATAATCAGTAGCCTCTTTGAAAATTATTGGCCAATAAAAACCTTGACGAAGCACTTTATATGCTAATGACTTCGCGGCTATGTGGTCACCGCAGATACCTTCATGAACCTCCCGAAGGGCGTATTCAGCTTCAGATGGGACCAGACACTTCAGTAATAGAGAGGAATAAGCTCTTCGATACAGATCTCCGTCAACAAGTATGAAGTTTGCACTTTTGTATCTCACCTTTTTAGCCATCATCTGATCTGAAGGTAGCACGCTATCTGCTAGATAGTTTATGTATGGAGTCATCCAACAATTAGACCGCTTTACGCACATCACTTCCCCATTCTGGATACTAGCTTGCTTCAGGGTTTCCAAGTAAACTGTTCCTTCAAAGGCGCTTGATTCAGTAGTAGCCAGCTTCGATAATGCATCAGCGTTGGAATTATCAGTTCGACCAACACCTTAAAATTTAAATGAGCCGAAGTGTTGAAGTCGATATTTCAATTCTGCAAGATACTTAACCATTTTAGAGCCTCGAGCTTCATATTCCCCCGAAACTTGCTTAATAACCAGTTGAGAATCAGTGTAAATAATCAGCTTCTGAACTTCCAGACTCTGGGCCAGACGCAATCCTGCTAATACCGCCTCGTATTCAGCCTCATTATTTGTTGCCCTGAACTCGAATCTAATGGCTTGCTGTACTTTGAATCCCTCCGGGCTCGTCAGAATTATCCCAGCACCACCAAGATCTGAAGTAGAAGATCCATCCACATATAAAGTCCAGGAATCGTGCACCTGCTGAAGTGTAGCCACTGTTTCCGTAGATCCCTGTATTTCTTTCATGCTGCCATCAGCTTCGGAAAACGAGCATTCTATCACGAAATCAGCCAAGGCTTGGCCTTTAATGGCTGTCCGGGGATAGTATTCTATGAAGAACTGGGACAATTTCATCGTCCATGCAGCAAGCCTCCCCGAAACCTCTGGCTTTCCCTAGCACCTTCTTTAGTGGCTGATCTGTGTTTACCACTATTATTCGACCTTGGAAGTACTGCCGAAGTTTTCTACTAGCAATGATCCAAAGCAAAGGCAAACTTCTCAAGGTTTGGATACCTTGTTTCTGCGTCCCTAAGGGCATGGTTTACATAGTAAACCAGGTGCTGCTTACCCTCAACTTCTCGCACCAACACTGCTCCTACTGCCGATGAACTCGCAGCCAGATACAAATACAAAGGTTCAGTAGGAACCGGCTTCACCAACAGAGGTGCCGAAGATAAGTACCTCTTGATTCCTTGGAAAGCTTCCTCGCACTCCGAAGTCCATTGGAACGTCTTCGCATTCTTTGGCCCTTTCAACGTGTTAAAGAACTGCAAGCACCTTTCTGCCGATTTAGATATGAACCTCCGCAACGATGCTATTCTACCAGTTAAACGCCTGGACATCCTTGTACGACTGTGGTGATTTCATGTCTAAGATAGCCTGGATCTTCTCTGGATTGGCTTCGATACCTCTCTTGCTGACCAAATATCCCAAAAACTTGCCTGCCCCCAGTCCGAAAGTGCATTTAGTGGGATTCAGCTTCAACTCATAACGGTGAACCGTCTGAAAACATTCTTCTAGATCATCCAGATGACCACGAACTTACATGCTCTTAACAATCATATCATCAACATAATCCTCTATATTCTTGCCTAGCTGCTTCGTGAAGATGTGGTTCATCATCCTCTGATACGTAGCTCCCACATTGATCAGACTGAACGTCATTTTTTTATAGGCATACACCGACCGATGAGTAATGAAAGCTGTCTTCGGTATATCTTCCTTGCACATAGAAATTTAATGATATCCCGAAAAAGCGTCCATGAAGCTAAGCAAAGTATACCCGGAAGTTGCATCAATGAGTTAGTCAATATGAGGCAGAGGATAGAAATCCTTCGGGCATGCCTTATTTAGATCGGTATAGTCTATACAAACTCGCCATTTGCCATTATGCTTTTGTACCAGAACCACGTTTGCCATCCACTCAGGATAATCAATCTCGAAGATGAAGTCTGCATCCAGCAACTTGGTGATCTCCTCATTAATTATTCTCTGTCTCTCTGGTACGAAAATCCTTCTCTTCTGTCGAACTGGTTTCTTAGCTGGATCCACTTGCAATCTGTGTTCAGCCACTTTTCGACTTACCCCCGGCATATCACTAGGAACCCAAGCAAAGACATCTGCATAACACCGAAGCAACTCCATTAGACTTGTCCGAAAAGGCTCTGGAAGCCCCGAACCGATTTTCACCGTTTTTTCTTTCTTTCCCGGAATCAAATCGATCTCCTCGGTCTCCTCCACGGGCATGACTACGGGTTCTGTTCCACTTTCTGTGAATGGCTCTATTTCAATAGCCATGGCATGTTTTTGTTTGCTGACTCCTACTCTCGAGGTGATTAGAGC
Source organism: Panax stipuleanatus (assembly GCA_020205555.1). Lineage (NCBI taxonomy): Eukaryota > Viridiplantae > Streptophyta > Magnoliopsida > Apiales > Araliaceae > Panax > Panax stipuleanatus. The sequence goes on from CM035117.1 coordinate 19,770,465, forward strand.
ATTCCTATAACACCTCCTCGCCAAGTCCAAATCTCCTGTGACTTCGCTAACTCCATGGGGCGTAGGAAACTTAATCTTGAAGTAGGGAATTGAAGTAACCGCCTGTAAAGCTGTCAAAGTAGGTCTCCCTAAAATAGCGTTATAAGCCGAATCAACATGTACAACATAAAATTTACAGATAATTTGAACCTGTAGGGGAACTGTCCCGAAGACAACCGGCAGCTGGATGGTTCCTACTACTTTGACGGGATCGTTGCTGAAACCATACAAAGGGGCCTCCTGCCCAATTTCCATCTTCTGACCATCTAGAGGCATTCGGTGATAAGCATGAGCATATAATATATCCACCGAAGAGCCATTGTCGATCATCATCCTCTTCATATCCACCAAACCAACTTGTGCAGTGATCACCAAGGCTCCTTCGTGCGGTTTGATAGGTTCCGAAGGGAAATCTTCATCTGTGAAAGAGATTATAGAGCCCGAATATGCCCTTTCGGCCTTCATAGGCTTATTTGCCAGAGACATCACCGAGTCCAGATACCCTCGTCTCTTCTTACCTGCAACATTTCCCATGTTCCCCCCAGATATCACATCTACAACATGCCGCACCGCCTGGTTCGGCACTGGTTGAATAGGCTGGGCGACTTGAGCTAACTCCCTATTCCTCGGTTGATCCCTTTGTTGTTCTCGCCCTGCTACATATTGTATCAAAGTACCACTTTGAACTTTTCTCTCAATGAATTCCTTCAAACTCCAGCAGGAATTCGTATCATGTCCGACCGTCCGGTGGTAATTACAGTATAAAGCAGGATCTCCGGACCTTGGTCGGGGATTGTTTTTGGGCGGTTCGAAGTACGGCTGTTTTTTATTTGTTCTAAAATGGTGGTCCGATCTGTGTTGAGTTGCGTATACACTTTATTCACCTTCTGAGTCGGAATGGGTGGGCGATCTCCCCTGGGTATCCAGTTATTGTTATACCTTTTTTGATTCCCTTCAAACCGATCATTGCCGACATTACTATTTCTTTGATTAATGTCAGGCTTCTCCTTGTCTTTCTTTTTTGCTTTTTCCGAAGAGCTCTGCTTCAAGCTAGCCATCGCCTCTTCCACCACGATAAAACCTTTGGCCTTTTCAAATGCTTTAGCCAGACTCTTCGGGTGTTTGAACATCAGCTTCTTTACTAATTCTTCCGATTTCACCAGATCTAAACCATTCTGGAATAACCCTACTGCCTGAAGATCGTTAAGATCTGAAACCAGCCCCACAGCTTCTCGGAATCTCTTCACATATTGCCCCAGAGTTTCACTCAAATATTGCCTTACTTGGGCCAACGATCCCGTGGGTCTTCCTCTTCTCTTATTGCTCCCGAAGCGAGCATGGAACTTGTCACACAAATCCGTCCATGATGCAATCGAATCCGAAGCCAGAGCCTCCATCCATTGCCTTGCGTCTTTTCTCAACGTCAATCCGAACGTTTGACATTTAGCTGCATCTGAATAGTCGTAATAGTCCATCAATCTGTCAAATGCTTGTCTGTGGTCGAATGGATCTCCAGAGCCGTCATAACTTTCCATATGAGGTAGCTTTTTGCTGGGATCCGCTTTCTCCTTAAGAATTTCCGATGAGAAGGGAGACGTCTTTTTGTCCGAAGCCTTCTTCTCCTGTTGAACCTCTGTTAGTTGCTTTCGAAGCTCCTTTATTTCTTTCGCTAGGTCCTCCACCATCCCGGGTGAAGAAGTAACTTCCTTCCCTGGAGAGCTCGTCTCATTGTGTCTAATCCGATCTTTTCCATCCGGGCTAAACGATGCCGAAGGACTTAGTCTGTTACTTCGGCCAGAGTGAGAACTCCTTGTGTGGTGTACCCTCTTCGGACTCTTTGGAGAATGACTTCTTGACCGGCTTTGTCGCCCATCTCTTCTACTATCTCTATGATACTCAATACGAGGCGTTCCTTTCGAAGTCTCGGGAAAATATTCTTGTGACATACTTCATTTTCTGTCAGGAGAATGGCTACACGACTCATTACCATCTCGCCTGGAATATTCATTCCTCCTTGCTCTTCGACCATGTGATCTACTCCGTCTTTCCGGTCGAGTGTAACTGGAAGCTTCGTCTTTTTTCTCAGCCACAAGAATCATCTATTTAGAAATCTCCTCCCTCTGCTGCAGAAGTGCTTTCAAAGCCGTGTCGGTCTCTTGTGCCTTTTTTGCCAAGGTAGAAATTTTGTCCGCCTGGCCTTCTCGGTGTTGGGTCTTAGGTGGTGTGCCCACCATCCTTTTTCGATCGTTGTCAGGACCTTTGCTAGTAGTAGAAAATAACTTCTTCTTGGTATCCCCATGGTCTCTAGCCTGAGAATCTCCTAGAACCCTCTGTGACCCAAGTCTATCATGAATACTTTTTGAGGGTCCTAGTCTGTCTTTCACCGAAATTCTTTGCAAAGAAGAGCTAGCATCTGTCGGCTGTCCTTCAGCCGTGACCGTTTTACTTTTCACCATGGCTTCCGATGTAAGTCGTTCAGTAAGTTGTGATTGAAAATCAGAAATACTAAAGCCCTCCTTCTAGCGCCAATGTTAACGCCACAATCTCGCCACGCGCCTCAACCACGAAAAGCACACCTAATCCTGCACAATGAACACGTCAGCACCGGATCTCGACGATTTTGGGCCGCCGGGGATCGCTCCGGTGTGAGAATAAGTACAGGTCGGAGAAAAATGGTTTAACAATGGAGGTTGTGTGCTCTAGTGTCTGTAGAAAAAATGTTAAAAACTACCCCCTTTCCATGTAATGCTCCTTCCTCATATATCATCTCACCAACTTGCATGTTTTCTCCCGATGATCCCATCAGCTGGCTGCATGCAGGCTCTTTTCTACTTGCCCTCCACCCCGTCAATATTATGTCAACTCTCCATTAATGAAGGAGGCTAAAGATGGCTGGGCCCATCACTTCAATCAGCCGCATGCTAATCCCATAGATTAGGGATAATTTTTAATTTATAATCTGTCACCTGTCCCCCACTACCGGCTCCAGCCCAAACCTTATCTGAATAATCTTTTAGACAATAGTCCAATACTTCAAGGGCAAAAATAGGTTTAACCCGAAAAGCCCAAGATAAATAAGATTTGACCGACCCAAGATATTCATAGCCCAACAATAATTTTTAATTTTTGTTGATTAAACGCTCATTTAGTGGCAATCTGTTAAATGTGAAAACACTTTCTCTTTATTTTTCTCTCTATTGATATACATATATATGTAATGACAGATTTAAACTTGCATATGAATGATAATTGCAACAATATTATATCTTAATGACCCGGTATTTATACAAGTAAAAAAATATGTGGGCCCGTCACAAAATTTCAAGGCTGAATAAAATAAATATTTTTAAGATACATAGTACAAATAATATGTAATAGTAAATTGATAGTTACACATTTTATATAAAAAAATGATATATATGTCTATAAATATTTGACGAATAAAATTATATGCGATAAAATAGAATAAATTAAAGTGAGAATTTTTTTAATTCCTACTTATCTCATGTATGCACATACGTCGTAATTATAATTTAACTGAAAATTTTCGAAATATATAAACGACTCTTTATATATACATTAATTTGGTCTATCTTCAATTTTTTTTTTTGCATATTGATGACTAAAATACAACAATTTATTTTTTGAATGCTAATTTATTGTTCCAAACATGATATCTAGCTTATTAAAAATTTTTATTGGAAAGTAGGTCTAAAAAATTTAAAAAGTTATTTTAAAATAAACTACAACAAATAAGGTCATTATGTTATTATACATAATACAATTACTCATTCCATTCCAAAACTAGAGATATATTTTAACTTTTTAGAGTCAAATCGTAAAATCCTAAAATTCAAATTTGATATGAAGTTATTTAGTTTAATTTAAACAATTGTAAACTAATTATAAAGTACTATTAATTATCATTTTTATTATTTTCAAAACTTAAACCAAATTATATCAAAATAAAATGCACTACTAGTATTTTATAATAGTATATAAAATAAAATGTACTACTAGTATTTTCAAAACTATGCTTGGTACGTGCTAATACTAGTAGTACATTATATTTTGAAAACATCAAAGATAATAATTAATACTAGTAGTATTTTATACATATATCAATAGATGTCATTACATATGAAAGCTCAAATCTATCATTACATATATATGTATATTAGTAGAGAGAGAAATAAAGAGAAAATGTTTTGTATTGCCCAAATAAATCTAGCCCATTAATTTGTAATATACCCATGTGTCGCCGGACTTTCAAGCTAATTGACCGATGGTCTTGGATGTGAAAGTTCATACTAACTCAATCCGAAAATATTGTAGTATTTACAGACCTTTCAAAGTACACTTTTGTTATTTTTATTCGTCTATTAACTTGTGGAGTATTTAAATACAAATTTAATTCACAAATGCAGCAAGAATCAATCATGTACTTAAAAATAAAAACCCATAACCAGCTTCAAATAAATTAGCAAATGCAGTTGATACAGAGGCCCAATCAAGATCAAACATTTTTATATACACATACATGCATACTGTGTGCTCCCCGCCTGATATATGGAGCCCACAATATACATGTGTGAATGTGATCATTATATGACCATTTTTTATATGATAGTAGCATTATTTCTAGTCTATTTAGAAATCAACAACATACTATTATTCATATCAAAAGTGTTTTTTCAGCAAAGTATTTATATAGTCTTTCTTCGGCGACCGACAATGAGTTACCAGTCTAGCGACCGGTCTAATTTTAATTTTATTTTTTTATTATCTCTAAAAAATTATATAATAATTATTTCAACTGAAATTTTTATAGAATCCAATAATTTAAATATAATTTGAATACATATACAAATCACAAACATAAATCTTACATCATCCAATCAATGATCTAACCGTTCGGATTGACCGGAATGAATAGGTTGTTACTACTCTCTCTAGCAGCCGACAAACTCTTTCGCGGGACTAGTATTTACTGAAATACCACGAGTTGTGATCAATTTAAGAAGATGTGACTAGTCCTTCTAATGCCAGCCACGAATTCCCCATGTTGCCCGTCTACAATCCGTTAAGTCAGCACAACATCAAGGGTAAAATGGACTTTTCATCCAGCAGCTAGTCCTGGTAGCGGCCTGTGCAAATCTCCCGTTTACTGGCTGGGGTCTATTAATATAAAAAATAAAAATACTAAACATTTGATATAATCTCGTGAAATCATTAAAGATAAATTTATAATTTTTTTATTTATTTTTATTTTTCTTAATATATGCATCAAATTATACTTTATTCAATTTTTTTTTGAATTTAGGAGGTATATGTTACTATTCATAGCATGTTTTGTAAATGATTTTTGTGGCTATAAAATAAAAACGAATATTATGTTTTTGTTTTCCCTCCAAATAGTTTTAAAAAAAAAAGAGAAAAGGAGAAAATATAAAAAATGGAGTGCATTATGTATTCCTTCCATTTCAAAAAAAAAAAGAGTCATTTGTAAATAGAATTTGTTTTACTAAGAGTTAATTTTTTGTTCATATACAAGATGATATTATGCACTGAAGTTTGATATTATAATTTAATTATCATTCCATCGCTAATAAACTAATAACCTTTTTAAAAAAAAGTATTTTTAATATTTATAAATTACATAAATAAACCCTTTTATGACACACAACATATATATGTATGTGCATATTTGCCATAAAGAGTAGTGGAGCCTCCATAAGGTAAAAAAATGGTGAAAGTACGTCAAAAAGTGAAAACAAACTTACCTAAAAAAACAAATTACCTAAAAAAAAAAAATAGAGGCAAAAGAAGAATGTATTAGGAAATGGAGCCGTCGGTATTTGCGTGTTTTTTATTCACCAGCTTATTAGCTCGTATCGACAAGTTAGGGAAATGGCGGGAAACGAAGACAGCAGACAGAAGATGGAGGAAGAATCAGAGACGACGGTACAGTTGTGTTGCTGGAGAAAAGAAGTGGATTCCAACTTAAAGCGGCTTCACTCTCTGCTATTCGGAGCAGATCTGGCTCTCGGCAAGGAAGATTTCAGTTCCGCACACCTACTTTCTCTCCGTCTCATTGGTTTTCTCGATTCCCGCTCTCAAAACGACGTCGATCGAGCCTTCATTCCCCCTATTCGTCGTGACGCCTTGTCCAAGCTGGATACCGCTCGCCGCTCCCTCATACCTGAATCCGATCGGTATATATATGTATTAATTTATATCTATCCAATTATATGTGTTATTATGTTATATATATATAATCGATTTCTTTCATTAATTTTGAACTCTTCGTGGGGTTTAAATTAATTAATTACTGATGGACTGAAGAAAGTGCGTTTTGCTTAGGCCTGGAGTATTAACTATCAGAATTCGGAATGATTAGTTTGGTTACATTTTTTATTTTATGAATTAATGAGAAATTATGGTAGAAAAAGGCTCGACGAACTTATTATTTGTTCAAAGCTGATTTTATTTTCGTAAGTATTTTCATAGGTTATGAAATAGAAACTGAGTGTAGTGGTGAGTCTTTTCGGGGATTGTTTTAATCGAATTTTAAATGATCTGGAAGTATGTGTTATAGTGGTGGAAACTTCTGATGTCCTCTAAATGAATCAATTCAAAGTTCCTTCTATTTAACTGAATAAACATATATCATGAATTTAGCCAATATCATTAATTTAGCATTGGCTGATGATTGTTTAGAATGCTCCCGCAGTCATAGAATTGGAGTCCACAAATTTTGACTTGATGAATGGGTAGGTCACAACTTACCTAATCTCATTTTGGTATGAAGTGGTTCTTAATTTTGAGTCTCTTTTCAAATTTTTTTTGATAATGTGGAGTTTCCGACCCGCGGGTCGACTAATCTCCCCAGCCCAATACCAGAGCGATTTGCTACCCGACTTACGTCGGGGGTACCGTGGCCACCATGGGGCTTAATTTAGCCTTAACAATGTTGCAAGCGGGACTTGAGGATGTTTCCATTTTTGGTATCTTGAGGATGCAAGTGAATAAATTAATCATTATTTGATTTATAAATCATACCCCCTTGTTGACAATATTAACACTTGGGGTTCCTGTGCCTTCAGGCAAGCTTTTGAACAAGCTGGCAGAGGTCCAGGCTGCATATTTAGGAAGCAAGAAGATATTGACATCGAGAAGATTAAGCAGTCAAAGTACTTCCAATCTCTTCTTCAGCAATCTAATGGAAAATCCTTATGTCAATTGGTATAAAAAAGTTATATCCACATGTTTGACTCGTATGTTATCTATAAATGTCCAATTTTCTTGCTACCTTTTTTTTGTGACTTTGACTTACTGTTTTTCTTTGACAATTTAAAGTTCTTGATTATCAAGTAACCATTATTTCCTTTACTCTGTTTTCTATTAACTTTGTACAATTTAAAAGTTAATTTTTTTTTGAAGCAGTTCAAACTTAATTAAATTCTTTGTTGCGTTTGAGAGAAACTCTCTTTCGTAATACTCTCTTTGTTCCAAAATATAAGATCATTATTGACTTTTTGAACATCAATTTAAAACATTTTCAAATTAAAAATAGGTATGATTTATTTCAAATGATAAAACACTAAATCTTAACTAGTAGTACTTATTGGACGGTTTGCAATATTTATCAGTGTATTGACTAAATTTATCTATATCAATTTTGAGTTTGAAAATGTTTAAAATTGACTTTAAAAACTCAATCATGATCTTAATATCTTATATTTTTGAAACGGAGGGAGTATTAGATATCAGGGTTAGGGTTGTTGTTCTAGTTTATGAACTGACAAACAATAATTTTGTATCAGGGAGACCAGCTTGAAAGAAAGAACAATTTGAGTTGCAAGACCTCAAAAGTTCTGACTCAAACAAAATTGACTTCCTTGTATGGAAACTTCTCAGGGGAAAATAATAACTCATTCAAGAGTTCTGTGACCTCCAAAGGTAACAGCTCTGACGACTGCGTTAATGTGGAGAAGGCTCCCTCCTATCATATCCACTCTAAGGATCGTGGCACCTCTACTTTCATCAAAGTGGAGGAAGAAAAAGCTCATGGAAGTAGTTTGGGATCAAAGCGAGCTCACATGGAAATCAGGAGCCAAAGAAATGAAGTAACAATTTCTCCATCATGCAATGAAGAAGCTAACAATGATGTTTCTGGCAATGGATTTGTTACTGCCAGAACAAAATTGGTAATTATTTTACTCGTAGCACTAGTTGATCTCCGTTTTATGTTAGTGCTGCGATCATATACGTAAGGCAATTATTTTCTTTAATTCTTTATCTAACAATGGTCCTGCATGTACATACAAGTTAAGGGCTATGTGTAAGCATGTTTGAGTCTCATCATATACTCATCACATCTCTGTTTGGATTATAGGGCTTGATTAGTGCTGGATTCCCACGTTAAGCTATGTTGCAAGTAGTTCTTGTGAGTTTGTATATTTAGTGTCATTTTGTCGTCTCAAATTGTAGGAGTATCACCTTAATAATTTTCAAATGGAGTTCATGTATCTTCATCTATTTTCTTTGTGGTGGGAGGTGTGTTTATAATAGGAATATTGTAGAAGAATCATCAGTTATCACTTCTTCAATCTTTTATTTAATGCTTATAATAAGTTTAGATGTCTATGTTCTATATAAGCAATGTTTATTACATTGTCTCATATTTTGCAACAGGAAATGGATGCTAGACAAAGGCGAGGGTTGGCTGGATCACAAAGTCCTTCTGTCTCCCCACAAAGTGATAACAACGGGACCAACAAAGCTTATGGTGCCAGATCCTATGGGTATTCCCGCCGTGGCATTCGTGGTAATTTTGTTCCCCCTATCAGATCCAAAGAGGGTAGTGGGGGTAATATGTCTTCAAGGATTGCTGGGAAAGGCGATGATGCACTAGATGACTCAACAAAGAGATGGTTAGTTGAATAAATGTGTTTCAGTATTTAGAAAATCCTTTCTATCAAGTATGAACAGATTATTGTATATTTGAGAGTTCACACCTGTAAATTGTCTCTTAATGAAGCCTTATTCATTTAATAATATTTGATCTCTCTCCCGATGTTAGTTTTGTCAATGTTTGTTGGTCACAAGTAACATGTTTCATTTTTCTTTCTTTCTAGTTTGGATATGTTATGTGGTCCTGATGGGGAGCTTCCTGAGAAATTACGAAATCTAGAACCTCGCCTTCTTGAACATATCAGCAACGAGATAATGGATCGGGATCCCAATGTTCGCTGGAATGATATTGGTAACATGAGATAATCGCTATTTCTCTATGGCAAGTTATATGTATCTTTATACTGATCTAATTTGTTTTCTTTCTTTTTCAAAACTGTAGCTGGTTTGGATCATGCTAAAAAATGTGTTACTGAGATGGTAATATGGCCTTTATTACGTCCGGACATATTTAAGGGTTGTCGTTCTCCAGGGCGAGGTCTTCTTCTATTTGGACCCCCTGTAAGTATTTGGATATATATATATATATATATATATATATATGTATATGTATGAGAATAAATATAATACAATTTACCGTATATTAATATTACTCATGGGTTAGGGAACGGGTAAAACAATGATTGGAAAAGCTATTGCAGGAGAGGCTAAAGCAACCTTTTTCTACATCTCTGCCAGTTCATTAACAAGCAAATGGGTATGTGTTGTTGCTTACTGTATATAGTCAATTGTGGCAGAATTATTTAATATTCTAATTTCTACTGATAGCCAGGTCGTGCTACTTTATTCAAAATGTTGGTGAAGTTTATCTATGAATTAAAATAAATACAGACAAAGTTATCACTTATCAGCATCTTTTATTGATCATTCTGGAGAAAGATAACCTATGTTGATGTTTTCATTGTATAGTGTTCTTTATCACTTGATCCTCAATTATGGACTCTGGGACTAGTTATTCTCAGCTATCTGCTTATCAAAGTTCGCCATTTTGTCTTCACTCTACAGAGTTCCAACTATGATAAAGATATTTGGTTGAATTATTCGCACCCATTTGAATTTTGCATCGCATCCTTCTATTTTTCAAATGGTGGCAACTAGGAATTCTTTTTTCTCCAAAAGTACCATTATATGTTGGCTATTAAAATTGCTAACATTCATGTTGTCAACCAAAAAAACGTGATTGATTCTTAGTTTTAAAAATGTTGACGTAACTAGAGAATGCCACTGCTACTACTGGATAAGCATGAATATTTTGTCTAACTATTTTCAGTAACCAGGTGTGTTGCGTCTGAATAATTTAAGCACTAAAATTTCAGTTACCATATACTAGAACAGGAAGAAAAGCACCAAAAATTAGCCCACCGGTTCAGAAATGACCTTTCGTACTTAAACTCATTTTCTTTCATTATCCTGTGTTTATCACCACAGAAATGTAGTCATTATATGTGAAGAGCAAATCTCTGCAACCTCATACTTTTTGTATGTTTGTATCAGCAATGCTTGGTCATTTGCTGCTGCCTGTGCTTTTCTGTCGAGTAAATCCAATATTGTCAGCTAAACAAATTTCCTTTGTTTACTGTAGATTGGTGAGGGAGAGAAGCTAGTGAGGGCACTTTTTGGAGTGGCCAGTTGTCGTCAGCCAGCTGTTATATTTGTGGATGAAATAGATTCACTTCTCTCCCAGGTAAGCTTTCTTATTAGATGGAACAAAAACATAAACCTGAAGCAGAAGCTGAGGCATGGACCTTCCTAATGAATGCTCAAAGTACTGTGGGCGTAATTTGTCATGCACATAAAGGTTTACTCAATAACATGTAGATGTGTCAGTATAACACTAGAGGACCAGCTTTGATTTCACTTAGCAACCACTTCAAGTTTCCTTTAAAGCCATCCACTATGTATTACTTGCGAAAAAAGATCATCTGCTAACAGAATCATTGTCTGCAGCGCAAGTCAGATGGTGAACATGAATCAAGTAGGCGTCTGAAGACACAATTTCTCATTGAAATGGAAGGCTTTGACAGCGGGAGTGAGCAAATTTTACTTATAGGTGATTTTTGAATCCCTGATTTTTACTTCTACGCAACAAAGATTTCTTGGTGGAACACTATGTTTGCCAGTGACTTGGTGTTTCTACAACTGTTAAGCTTAGTCAAAATACAATTCAACTTGAATAAATGAGCAAGGATGTGTGTGTGTGTGTATATATATATATATATATATATATATATATATATGTACATACATACACGCCTATACACACAAAATGTCATTCACAAGGCATCTTACTGAAACAAGAAAGGATATCTTTCCAGAAGGCATTCTTTAGTTGAAATATGTAATATTATAAATTCAAGGTACATATTAGCTGTAAAAGTTAGTTTTAGCTTCAACTTTCATCCTGGAAAACTGTTGGAGGTTCAAAAATTCTTGTTCCCTCTGTTTCTAGTCACTTTTGCTTCCAGTTTATATACTTTCAATAGAATAGAAAAAATTAATTATGAAAATATCAGAGTATGTGGTTATTTATTGTTCATTCAACAGGAGCAACAAATAGACCCCAAGAACTTGACGAAGCAGCAAGGAGGCGTCTTACTAAGCGACTTTACATTCCCCTGCCTTCCTCAGGTACACTTCACTGTAATACATTTCCTTCTGAAAATTCCAATGCTGTGAAAATAATTCTAACCATCTGTTTTTGGAGATTAAGAAGCAAGAGCCTGGATTATAAGAAACCTCTTACAGAAGGATGGATTATTTAAGCTTTCAGAGGAAGATACTATGATGATATGCAAATTAACTGAAGGTATATACTTCACACAACCCATCTTGAAACTCGAACCTATATTTGGGACTGCTAAAGTTTGTACTTTTAATAGTTTCTATCCAACCCTCTATCTTTTTATATTCTATTTCTATTTTTACTTATTTCAGGATATTCCGGATCTGACATGAAAAATTTAGTGAAGGATGCGTCTATGGGTCCACTCAGAGAGGCTCTGAAAGATGGCATAGAGATTACAAAGCTGAAAAAGGAGGATATGAGGCCAGTTATACTAAAGGTAATAGCCTGCTGGCATGCAAATGACACGTGCACAGTCGATGAGATTTAGTAGAAAGTAAACAGAATATCTTTAAACTTGGTTCAAACATTTTCACATATTGGTAGCACATCACAGCTCTATAAATTAAGTTTATTCTGCTCCATGTAGGACTTTGAGGCTGCATTGCAAGAGGTGAGACCTTCTGTTTCGCTGAATGAACTTGGTACATATGAAGACTGGAACAAACAATTCGGCAGCTTATCGTTGTAGGAACAGATCTGGTTGATGTAGCAAAACAAAAATGAGGTAGACAAAATTTACAACCTGTAATGACTTTAAGCTAGATCAATTGATATTCATGAACTTGTTGATATTAAGAATTTTCATACTGATACTTCCACAGTTTAAATAATTAGCAGTATTAGAAATATCTTCTCTAACTGAATTAAGCCATAAACTGACATAACTTGCCACATTGCACAAGTTGCAGAAATGACACGTTTTTGTTCGTTATAAAGTTAGAGATACATTTCTAATTTTCCGACTATAAAGTGACTTGAAATTCTTAAATACCATTATTGATATTATTGATAGATTGTGTACTATCAAGTCACTATTATTACATTTCTAACAAATGTTAAGAACACATTGCATGAATGCGAAAAGTAGTTTCAACTAATGCACTCATTTCCAGAAAACTTAAAAACAAAATGAGAGAATGAATATGAAAATAGATAACCGAACTCGATGTTACAAGCTCGTCACTGTTTTAAGTGCTGGTAGGCATGTTTGTCATTCAGAATATTAAACTTGTTACTTTCATTACAAACGTGAGGAAATCAGTGGAACTTCTATTTTAGTATTCCAAGTAAAACTCTCTAACATGCACATTTTGTTGGATGGCTGGTTGGTCGGCTGGATTATGCACTTCAGCGTTTGATAAGAAAATTATGTACCTTTTCTTTAGCTTTTGTGCATATCAATCACTAACAAGCCATGACCACAAAAACTGCAACTATGTCGCATACCAATAGCAGAAGTAATATAAAAGGTTGAAAAAAAGAAGATGAATTATGATAGTGTTGTTTTAATGCGATTAACAAAGTTACAACTTTAAAACAGAACGAGAACAAGTTTTGTTGTGCATCTATGATAATCTGGTTGCGCCGCCGCGCATAAAACAAAGTTAAGATATTTCACTTCAACATACAGAGTTAATCATGTGCAACCTAGATATTATTATTATTGCTCCTTTCAAGGTATGTCCAAAGCATAAAGCAGTTTTAGAGCGCCATGCTGACAAACTACTACATTCCCCTGCTCTTTCGAGTAGAAGCTACATATTTGAGTGCCCAACTCGAACATGGGCCCGATGCCATGAAGTGTTCAGTATCCCTCTCAAGTTCCAAACATTTTCAACATTTTCAGGTTGCACGTTTGCCGCTGAATCCACCTGCCCATTATTAGAATGACGGTGTCAAAATAAATAAAAAATACAGAAAAAAATACAAAAGTATGACTTGTAGACTTTATAGTTTCTCTGATTTGCTGGAAGACTTCAACCAAAAAAATGGTAAACAAGTGTTTTTATGGCTTTAACCGAACAGACCAGACACGAGCCCCGGCTAATGAATATTAATTTGGGCTGAGCTTGCGCAGCCCTAAGCCCGGCTCTCCTAGCCCATTGACAGGCCAAGACGTATTCTCTGCAAGGATAATGTCTCTATAGAGTCAATAATCATCAGTGTAATACCATTGCCCTTGCTTGAGAAGCTTTTTGGCAAGTAACGTAGATTGCATGGTGACCTAAGTTTTATATACTAACTTAATGTCTTGTACGTGTAGTCTGCTTGACAGCCCAGTGACCAAACCATTATACCAATGCACCAAGCAATAGTCCCCCAAGATGTGATAATCAATGACTGCAATCAGTAAAGCAAGTAATGCTTTTTGGTAGTTGATCCTTGGCCACTATTGAAGAGGTTAATACTGTTATGAGAAAATATTTAAAAGACATACTGCTTTGGCAACTATCTCTGCACTCTGGGGAATATCAGCCTCGATCTCAAAAAAAACCCATGCCCATTTGTCGCTACTTGCATCATCATCGGCAATGTATGATTGGCCATATTTCTGGTATCTAGACGCTTCCACCCAGGTTTTGCCACCATCAATAGATACATCTACTCTCTCAATTCCCCGACCGCCTCCAGATACAGCATACCCCTTGATAGTTATCTATGCAACAGATCAGAGAAAAACAGTGGTAATGATAACCTTGACATGTCAAGGTGTAGGTCCACCTCATTGGGTGTTTCCATGAAATGAGATCCACATCAATGCAACATAAACTGATGTAAAATTCACTGGACTTAAACATATAAGCAACTATAAACTTCACCTACTAATAACACCAGAATACTATTTTTTAAATTTGAAGTTACGTAATCACTAGAAGGCGTGAAATAGAAGGGGCACATACATGACAAGGAGTATTCTGAGAAAGCACAGGCCAACCAAAAAGCAGAAGCTGAACTAAAGCCAACTCTCCCCCCCCCCCCCTCTTCCCCTAAAAAAATTAAATTAAAATAATAATAATAATAATAAACTAAAGTGGTCCAGTCAACAAACAATACCTACATCATTATCCACCCAAAAAATCTGTAAAACCAACCCCAGACGCCTGAAAACTCATATTTGAGACACTTACAAACAATTCAATACTGGAGGCATAACATACTGTGATCAATCATTTACGTGACTATTTTACAAAGAATTACCATGCGACTTTATCAACAATACAGTTAGGCAAATTTTAGAATTCCACGAAGATTTGCAGAAGCTAATAGCATTGCTTCTTGCCATAAAATTTTTTAAGTAATCGGGAGGCGGAACAGTTTAAGAGACTTGTGTTTATATAATGTTTATTTTCTTTAGATAAGGTTTGCATACACACATATGATTACCAATGCTACTGACCTTTCCATTCTTCACCACGTTAACATCCTCCAGGGAGCATATTGCACACTGCCAAGTGCCAAGAAGAAAAATTAAGGTAAAAGTCAAAATGATATTGTCAGTTTAAGTAACATATTTCTTAAAGATTGACAAAAAGTCGAAAACTAATCTGAACCATTTCTTGCCTCAGATAGGAAATAACAAACAAAGATTATATCAGATCCTTCATTTTCTTAGAACAATAATCCAGCCACTGGAACTGACCTTAGTTTTTGGTTCAGCTTTACCAGGCCAAGTTTTACATTTAACCCAGTGGGCAACTAAACACGCTTAATATATTTTTAGCTTTCAGCACTCTGAAACAGGCTACGTGCTTGATGTATTTAGAAATTTTTTTAGAGTTGTATTATATGAATATTGTAACACAAAGTAATTGTGAAGGAAAAATGTACATAATGTGCATTCGGAGTGATTTCAATCACTGGTGCTCGGTTTGAATCTTATGGCTTAAATCCTCCTATAATATAGATTTTGGATAAAAATTATACCATCAACATCACACCATTAAATAAACTGTTTTGTGTTAGCAAGGGGAAGCATCAAGAAATACCTGAACAGGGAAATCCATTTGTGGCTTCCTGGTAGACCAATCGATGTTCTCCCAATTAACTCTAGGTGGGAACATTTTATAGTCTTTTTGCATAAAGAAGCCCTGTCCAGTAGCAACACAAACTACACTGAAGATCTAGAAGTTCAATAGTATGTAAAGGGGAGAGAATAAAATAATATTCCAACCTGGCATTCCTCTGCAATTATGTTAATGGACTCCAGCCACTTAACAGAACGGGCACCTATAACACCTGGGACAATAATGCGGAGTGGATAGCCATGATCCCTGTTAAGAGACTTTGCCATGATAATAAACCAGTGAACATATATTAGATTAATTCCTCATAACTACATCAGCAAAGGACAGACAATGGATGAAGGAAAGGGAAGATGCTAAAATATTTCAGTACTGCTGATGCCTAATGCCATGGAAGCTGCTGTAAAACAAAATTATAGACCCTCAAACATGCTAGAGCAGGTTTCAGAGAACATGCAGGATCATGGGGTGGGGGGAAAGCTCCTTACCATAGATTTTGCAAGAATTTGGCAGAATCATGGGTCATCCACAGATTTAAAGGAAAGCGAACAGCCCTTCCAGGCTAGCAAACATTGAAGATACACGCTAAAAGATTCATAAAATACCCACAAAGACAAGCTCCAGGGATAGAAGGAAAAGGTTAAGTTCAGTTCCATATTCTTTGACATAACTCTAGCAAGGATTGGAATATAGAAAACTATAACGTATAGGGCATGTAGTTAAACCATTGTGCACTTGTTGTAGCATGAGTTTTTCATTCACAACAAGACAAACAAGAGCTTTCTCATTCTCCTTAATAGTTTACAGAATATGTTGTACAAACAGTTTGAGATTCTTCAAAGGGTTCCATCTTGTGAAGGGCCACAAAACTTTTTGTTTTTTCTTCTTTTTTCCCCCAGTTGGAAACAGGGGCGGAGGGAGGGGGGGTCCAAGGGGGTCCACGGACCCCTCGGCCGCCGAAAAAATTAGTATGTAGTAGGTATGTGGGTGGGTCCAACCTGAAATTTGGCAATGGCGGGGGGTCTAGGGAGCTCTGCGTGCGCTAGGAAGAAGAAACATGGGGAAGAAGAAAAAGAAAAAGAAATTAAAAAATATATAACTTTATAATTAAGTAGCCTACACATAATATAAATACTGACATATTAATAAATTTTTATCCGTTTGCAATTTTAAAATGGTCAAAGAAATGAATCTCTAATTTAAAAAGGAAGAAGTACTAATTTACCTAGATTTTTTGTATCTTTTTGACACTTTTAGAGGCAAGTTGTCTAACAAACTTTATTATATAATCTATCTATTTTGCAAGAGAAAAAAAGAGAGTTCCATTTATAAATTTTGCAAATACTAACTACTTTTCATTTTATATATGTACACTTTTTAAAATAATAAGGTGTTCATTCATTAATAATGACATTATATACATGAATATAACTAAGTGATAAGATTTATTTTTTTTAAAACGAAAAGAGTATTTCTGTTATTTAAAAATAATAATTACTTCGTTTCACAAAAAGAACTTTATTTATAAAATTTATCAATATTTAATATGTATTTTTGTTCTATATCTATCTCAAGTGAATAAGTTGTTAGGTTAACATTAACCACACTATATTAAAATATGATGATAATTTATACTCATCACTACAAAAATAATTATATTTATACTCTTTTTAAAAAGAGTAATGGACGTGTTTGATATTTTCAATATTTTTCTATTTGTGAAACGAAGTAAATAACAGAGGAGGTCTGTATATTGGAGGGTCTAGTAGAAACAGAAGAGGAGAGGAGAGGAGAGAAGAGAGCCGCCGCTGCTGCCGCCGGTCGCCACTGCCGGTCTCCACGCCAACGCCCGCCCGCCTGACCCCCCGGCTTAAAATCTCTGGCTCCTCCACTGGTTGGAACTAAAGAAAGGGGGGCGGGGAATAATGATACTTTGATTAGGTTGAGATCTATTGATGCATAATTAAAGATCTGCCCAGCAGTGAAAATTGGTGAGATCATATAGACCAAAATGCACAAGGACAATTTTATTGGTGGTAAGAAAGCTCATTCGCTCCTAGGTCGTCTGATTCCGCTTCCAATTAGCACGAGCAATTTAATGAGACAGGATTATTGATCTCTTTCTATCTAGATTGGACATTTTCTGCTTGCTAAACTTATCTATATAATTTAGTAGTTTTGTGTGAGAAGGCGCAAGTTTATGGCGTAGATAGAAGAATAAACATAAATTAGAAATAAATATATAGAAAACTTCTTCCTGAATCAGAAGAAAAAGATAGAGATCAAACCATGGGGATTTTATTCTGAATTTTCATGTGTTTACTGGCAAGTCATCAAGCGATTAAAATCAATCAATATTGAGAAGAGAACAAAAAAAAGTAAAGCAGGAAAAAAGAATCACAGTGACTAAAAACTCAATGCTCCAAATGATGAGTTTCCAGTGAGATAACTGTTATTACGAGGCAATGGAGACTCACTACTCACTAGGTCACATTAGTTTAATTGTCAAAGAAGTTCCGGAGAGAAAGTGACAAGGAATTTGAGTTAAGAGAAAACAAGAGACTTAAAATAAAATTATTTTGTTAGTCGAAAAAAGTTATCCTCTTTTTGGTTCTCACAAATAGTGAGACTAAGAAAATTATTAAAAAAAAAAATCCTTTTCTGAAGAATCCATCGACCCTAAGGACTTTGAGTTCCATAATAAATGACAATGAATCTGATGATGCATTTAGCTAGGACCAACAACACAATAATAGGCCATTCTGATCTGAGCGTGCATTTTCCAAAAGGCTACTAGATGGCAATGTTCTAAAAGGCGTTAGGCGGGAGGCAGGCGGCCGGGAGGGGCCTAGTGCCTAGGAGGCCTAGGCGGGGCTTAGGCGGGGCCTAGGCGAGATTTTTTATTTTAAGCCAATTTTAATTATTTATCTTACATTTATCCAAACAAAACAATAATATAAAGCAAAACAACATATAATAAAGATAATAAAGGCCTTTGCTTAAAGTTCAAACACATATCTATATTGTCAATGTCAAAATTTAAATACAAACATACAATTGTTCAAAGTTCAAACATATCTTTAACGTATTAGTTTTATTCATAAACAAGATTGCTAATAAATAATAAAATTTAAAATTTCAAGAATTCAATTCAATATTAAAATTTAAGAAACTAAACATAAATTTAACAATTATATTGAATTAAACTAAATATTATAAATGTATCATCATTTATATAATTTGAAGTTGGTACAAATTCAAAAAATTACAATTATAATAAAATTATCTATTTTGATTTGATCTTGTTCATTTAGTGTTGTGATTTGATATGTTACAATTTGCATTATGAATATAGTAAATCATTAGAAAAATAAATATATCAAGATCTGGTTTCGGTAGTTATTAAAAAAAAAAAAACTTCTCCGCATAGGCCCTGTCTAATTTCTTGAAAGGATTTTTTTGTCGCATTGGGCCTACGCGAGGTGGCAGGGGGGGGCCTAGCGCCTAGGCGGGGAATCTTGTTAGATTTACTCGTTCAGCTTTCAGAATCACCACTAATAGAATAAAGTCATTACCAGAAATTGTGGCTAGTACATACCAAATAAGAAAACTGAATGAAAAGAAAGTAAAATATATAATAGTATAAACTATTGGACAGCTAACAGCTTCATTATATATTTTTTATAAATTAAAAAAAAAGAACTCAATATAAGGCTTTGACTTTTTTGCCAGATACACTTTCCAATGCCTCTCACTCAAACCAAATGAGATTCAGTTTGTTGGAGATATCAAGATTATTTTTTTATTTTGATAAAAGAAGAATATATCATTGATTAGAAGACAAAATTACAACGCATGACTAGGACAAGATTTTTTAACTACCAAAATATTTAAGACTCCTTTTTCTTGTATATAGCTGCCTTGCTAAACACAATAAACATTGCTGAACCAAGGAAAGCTATGTCTCAAAGGTCTAATTGAGGGATTGAGGTTAGATAAAAGTGTAGGGAAATGCAAAGACAAAAAGGAATGCATGTGATTCACGCAATAACAAGTTAATTGAGTAACCAAATTGAAAGAAATAAGCATTTATACCTCTCCATTCATCTCGTATGCAAGTAACACGTCAGCTAGGGGGTTTGTGGCCTGGCTTAATGGAATAGATGCCTTATAAGGTCCTCCATTCTCCTCCTAAAATATAAAAAAATCACTGACGCAAGTGGTACCAAAAAATAAAAACTCACAAGGAGTGGGAGGGGAAGAAAAACAGGAAAAAGAACATTCAGTTTCATGAACAAGATTAAAGAGGCAAGGGTATACCTTACACTTATCAATGCTCACAAATTCAACATGTTTCCCACCTGATGGCGTGGTACTTGTTAACTTGGGTATTCCAACCAGTTCAAGAACATCTGCCAATTTGGCCCCACCCCAAACAGCTGAAAGGATACATAGAAAGATATTATTTATTTTTTGGTAAATGAACATAAAATGATTAGACTACAAGAAATAGAGAATGAAGTGCATGAAACTCTTTCCAGAACAATAAAATTTCTGTTACAGGCTACGTTACTGATGTAAGCTAGAACTTGAAACATAAAAGGCAAAATACATGGAAAACAAAGGGCTACACCAAAAAAAAAGACTCCATAATATCTCTCAATCTAGACATGCATTGCAAATAAGTTTCAAGTTTTCAAATGGTAGATGCCAACCATCACAATTCTTTTGACCACAAAAAAAATTGCATCTAGATGTCTATAATACTACTGCTGAAATGAGCTATTAACAATCCTAAAATCTGATATTGGCAGACCAACCAACATAAATCACTTGGACCTCACCTTTTTCAGTTCAATGAAAAAATCTCGAGTGCATAGAGAGCATAAATGAAGAAAACTAACCATTTCCTATAGCTGCAACATCCCACCCAACTCCTTTTACTGTCCTGGTTTTGCTCATGGCAGTCCTCCTGTTGCCAGCACACTGTAGACCTCGAAACAAGCCCACTCAACAAGTTAATAAAATTAGAGTTGGAGAAAGTCCTGACTATATATAATCCTCCTGACCATCTTGTGAAAAAAGTCAACAAGCAGACAATTTAGTAAAACAGGCTAATAATGTTTTAAGGGAAACTGACCTGTAACGTGGCAGCAACATTATACTTTGGAAGCTTCCTGTTATTCAAAAAACAATGAGTAACTTTTTAAGCAATTTTTCACAGTTACACACACAGTTGTTCATTACTCACCATACTTCTTTCATAAACAGCTCCTTGGGTTTTGCAATTAGACCAGTTATGGAAACACTATATCTGCTCAGTGAAACAGACTCTGTCAATCATTTAAGACTTATTAAACTTCAAACATAATGGAGGTTCATATATGAGGACGGAAATATGGCATTGGTAAAGAACCTTTCAATGTCGTCGACAATTGGTATTGGTCCATGGTTTCTCTTATAGAAGAACTCTACAGGAGTCACATAAGAATAAATCAGAGCTGAACGTGGTGGCTCAGCATTGAAGGGCTCCTGCACCAAAGATGGAAGATATGGTAAATTCTTAGTTGTTAAAAAGCTACATGATGAAAAATTAACATCAATACTTGTGAATAATGCTAGGTAACTAGACAAAAATGTCTGGTTTATCTAGACAATCCATCAATGCTTTGTCTAGGTAAACCAGACATATTTTGTCTAGTTACCTAGCATAACTCGATACTTGTTGCGCTCAAACAAAAAGATTGTCAGAATTAACAGTACATATGAAAGTGACATTATCCAATCAAACAAAGTGATGTTATTCAATCAAACAAAGTAACAAAAATCCTGCATACAACTCTTTCATAAAGAGAGTTTGGCTTATAAGTGAAAATGTGAAATTTCCAGCAAACCAAATCCCCCAACATAGAATGCAGTCCTTTCAACTTGGCTGCTAGGCCGCTATGTTTGCACAACAAATAGGAGTAGATAAACCAAAACTGAAACCTTTATTAATTAGCCAATATAAGCCTACATCCAACCGAATAGGAAAAGGGAGGAAAAAGAAAATAAAAGAGGGATTAGAGTCTCAATGACAGGAAATCCATCTTAATGCAATAGACTGATTGGAAATGTATAATTTCACCTAAACCCCACAAGTTTATCTAATAACACCAATAAATGAGTCACTTAAGATCTGCCACATAAAGCTAACGTAAATGAACTTTTTTCATCGCTATTTAGAAACATTATGAACTATAAGTAATGAATTATGATCAGTTTACGTGAAGCAAAATCAATATACAACGAATTGAATATCTGAATAAAATTAAACAACGAGCATAGGAACAAGTCATACCAGCTTCAACGAAATTATGTTCATTTGAGGATATACACAAATATTATATTTTTTGATAGAGAAAGAGAGGCATACCTTGGCATTGATTCGAAGAGAAGGATGACGAGAAGGTTCTTGTGAATAATCAGATGGACCTTTTAATCCAGGCATTTTCTCTGCTCTCTCTCTCTCTCTCCTTCAATGGCTACTTTGCAACTGATGATACAACAAAAACAAAGAAACCGAGCGTGTATCGGTGTATTGTTAGTCCGTCTGATAATTTGTCTTGCCTGTGATAAGATTACCCTACGACAGCCAATTGATGCAAGAGTTTTATCATTATTTAAGTTGATGAACGGCGATAAATAGAGCTGTCACATTGATAGTGTCCGTTACGGGATATGATAGTGTTTGGGTGCGTCGCTAGGTGGAGGAATTATATTTGGATTTAGTGGATTGGGATGTCAGCTAATAAAATACTACTAGTTAGAGAAATTGTAAATTACTAGTACTTCCGATTTAAAAAGATGGCCTCCTAGCTAGCTTTTTAAATATTTTTAGTGTTATTTGATTCTTCATTTTAATAGGAAACTGTTAAATCATAATAAAAAATAATATTTTTATATAAAAATCATCGTTATAGATCTTATAGCGACGATTTTCACCGTCGCTGTACATGTATAACGATATTTTTTATATAAAAATATCAAAAAGTATTATGAAAATA
Organism: Panax stipuleanatus; assembly: GCA_020205555.1. Lineage (NCBI taxonomy): Eukaryota > Viridiplantae > Streptophyta > Magnoliopsida > Apiales > Araliaceae > Panax > Panax stipuleanatus. The sequence goes on from CM035117.1 coordinate 19,793,174, forward strand.
TCAATTTTTTAAAAATATTGCGTGTGGACAAAATAAATTACCTTGTAATCAAATAAATTTTGCCAAACCGTTAAAAATTTCGAACGCAATTATTATTATGTATTATTTTGTAATCAAATAAATATTGCCAAACTCATAAATATATAACTGATCATCAATTCATCATTCTGAAAATATGTATATATTATCTTGAAAAACTCTGGCAGTCAAACACATCAAACCAACTATTTATTTTATTATTTTAATCCAAAATAATACATACACAATTTTAACACATAATGAATTTTTATTCTATCGGAATAGTTTAATCACCAAAATGATTAATATATATACAATTTTTCTTTTCATTTCATTATTTAATCTAAACCTAGCATAAGTCGATCTTTCTTGTATCACTGTATTCACCAAGTTTTTCTATCAATATCATACTTGCATGCATCATTCTTTTGATCGCAAAATTTCACCAAACGTATCAAGTAGTTACTCGCATTGTGCACAAGAGTTTGAGCACCATTGTCCATACCATTACTCGCATGAGAACGGGAAGAAATCCCAGCTGGGCTGGCCATCCATTGCCATTGGTAAGAAACATACTACTACTTCCTCCTAGGAGAGCAATTTCATCTGCTGCAGGTAAACAAGTAGATCATGTTCTCCATCAAAAAATTAATTTTGTGAAATATATTTACTCACCCTTGGTTACAGAAGTAGTGCTCTGACGAAGAAGTTCATTTATGCATGTAACTTTTATTAATGCCCCCACCCCCACCCCCACGCCACCCCCACCCCCACCAACTTACAGAAATTCGAGCAGATTTTGTGATCAATTTGCTGCTGCCATGTTTTCTGATTAAGCAGCTGATGAATATATCATTTTACTTTTTACTGCCAAATGCAAAAGCATAATGATACTTTTAGAAGGTGAGCATGGAGAAGCAAATAAAGTAACCTGGAAAGAAAAAAAGCAGCTTCAGAAATGTTGGTAAAAATGAATGAATGGATCTCAACCAAAATAAGTATAACCATGAAAAGACACAATTTTTCATGCAAGCAAGAACTACACCACACCACAAATCTTTCATTTTACTCCTTATCAGGATATCATCTCACTGCCCACCACCGACACGACATTTTCGTCTCTTCCTCCTCTCTACCCTCCTCTTCAATCTCTGCACGTTCCTTTTCTAATTCTTTCCTCTTCAATATTTCTTTTTCTTCCTCTCTCGTGCCTTCCTGTTATCTTTGTTGATCAAGTTGTGATCTTTGCATGTTCCTTGATGAACTTCGAATTTTGTGTTCAAAAGGTATGTTACGATCTGTGTCTAATTGGCTGCGATTAGTTAGTTTAAGTGATGAAATTGTATGATTATGCAGTTTTTAATTTGTAATTTTGAATCAGAATCTGTATTGTAAACTTTTAACATTTTCTTCTCCGCCCATTCCACAAAAAATTTGGAAATCTGACTTTAGAACCCTAAAATTGATTTGGACGAAGCTTTTGAATTTTGGCCATAGTATAGTATATATGAAAGTAAATGAAAATACGTATATGAAAGTAAAATATCTGGGTTGATTTTTTTTCATTTACTTCATATATATTTGGAAATACGAATTAACCTTTTGAATGAATAAATATGAAAGAATATATATAGCAGTGCCAGTACGTAGTTAATTAATTGATAATGTTGAAGTGATGGACCTGATTAACAAAATTATGAAGGTTCTATTTCCTGTGATATTTCTGATAATAGTAGTCTTGTTGTTATCTCTGTTTCTGTTGTTCAAGCTCGTGCGTGTTTTGTGGTGGCTAGACCTTTATGTTGCTGATAATGTAGTTGTCATAACTGGAAGATCTTCGGGCATTGATTCACAATTTTTTTTTTGTTGAAAATGTTTTTGTTACTCTGTTGAAAATGTTTTTTTCCTGTATAATAGGAATGATTTTGGAAGTCATACATTTTTAGTTCTGTTTAATTTAATAATATAAATTAATTGCAGGTTAAAAAATAAATTACCTTGTAATCAAATCAAATTTGCAAAACCATTAAAATTTTGAATGCATTTAGACTTTAAACATGTCAAACACATCAAACCAACTATTCATTTCAGAACAAAAAAAAGACAACAGAAGATAGAGTCTATAGCGACGATCTTCATGTAGAAATATTATTTGTCACATCTATTCATTCTTTCTATTGTGATGTTTCTCATCTCATGAAATGAAAATAAAGATAAAATAGAATGATTTTGTATTGTATCAGAATAGTTTAATCACCACAATGATCACCATATACTCAATTTTTCTTTCGGATTCTTCTTTCATTTCATTATTTTAATCCAACTATAGCATAACTAAAATATATTGCAACACCATTCCGATTAATTCTAATTTTCAACAACATTTTGTTCGACTTTAAAAATAATTTCGTTCCAACTTAACCGTCAGGAAGAGTATTATTAAATATTAACATAAATGATATATAAAAATTATTTATTTTAATATTAATCCAACTTGTGTAAAATTTTGAAACTACCTTGTTATTTTTTCTTCTTCCATTTTTCAAAGTTGATTACGTAAGCCATACCATTGTGCACAAGAGTTTGAGTACCATTGTCCATACCATTACTCGCACGAGAACAGGAAGAAATCCCAGGTAGAGGTAGCCATTGGTAAGAAACAAGTACTTCCTTGCAATTTCTGAATAAAATGATACATATTCAAGTACAATAATGGATTGAAGTCAACTCTCTGAAGCATGAAAAACTATTTAAACAAAGTCAACTAACACCATTCCATTATTTTCCAAACCAGCGAAGAATGAAGCTGGCAATGGTTCTTCTCCCGATTCTCTTCCTAGCAATATCATCTGCTGCAGGTAAACAAGTAGGTAGTTTTTCGATATAGACCATGTTCTACATCGAATAATTCTGTGAAGTAGATTTACTTTTGGTTACCAGATATTCTGCAGAATCCGGATTTTGAACTCCAACCATCAAACTTGCCCGGAAACATCACTACTGCACCAATTGTGCTCTTGAATGAAAATAACACAATCCCCGGATGGACATTTGAAGGCACGGTGCAGTATGTAACCGGCAGTTTGACTGTACCGCTGCCAGGGAATGGACATGCTATAGAGTTGGGTCAAGATGGCAAGATCAACCAAACTTTTAAAGCGAATGGCGATTTAAGGCAATATCTTCTTACCTTTACTCTAGCCCGGATCAATCAGAGCTGTTCAACCAATGCGAGCCTTATAGTTTCAGCTCCGGATAGTGAATCAATATTCTCTTTGAAAGACAAGTATGGGAAGGAAACATGGGAAAGCTATGGTCACCAGTTGGGGAACTGGGGTGATGGAGAGTCCATTAGCCTTGTGTTCAAAAGCCAAGCTGTTGAGACAGATTCCAATTCCACTTGTTGGCCTATTGTTGATAAGCTTCTACTCAAGACCATTGTACCAGTTACTCAAAGCAGTGGTATGTAGTTTTCTCTCATCTAATAGTGTAGAATGATAGCATCTACATTTCAGTGATAAAAAAGAAATTCATGCTCTTTTACTAACTGAATCTTTTCATTTTGGAAATCTATTGCTGGGAAAATAAGCAGATAATTTACTGCCAAATGGTGGATTTGAATTGGGGCCGGCTTTTCTAGATGACTCTGGTGAAGGAATTTTAATCGACTCGGAACCAAGTCTTGTTCAGGCTAGTTTACAACAATGGTCTGTGGTGGGAACTGTTAAATATGTAGACTCTAAACACTTCTTTGTCCCAGAAGGCAAAGCTGCTGTTGAGTTTGTCTCGGGAATTTTAGCTGGCATACAAACAGCAAGAGAACTTAATGGGGGCTCTAGTTATAACTTAGAGTTCATGCTAGGAGATGCTAATGACGCATGCATGGGAGAATTTATTGTAGGGGTTCAAGCGGGATCCTTGGCTCAGAATTTTACACTGCAGAGCAATGGGACTGGATCAGCCAAGAAATTTTCATTGGCATTCAAGGCAGAATCAAGTCCAACTCAAATAGGCTTCCAAAGCTATAGCACAAGCCAGAGCAGAGAGGGTTTGTCCTGTGGTCCTATGATTGATGCTGTGGTCTTACGTGCTTCACAAAGTCCGAAATCATATCCACAAATGGCTCGTCTCATTTCCCTACTTTTTCTAGCCCTTTGCTGATACGCAACATGGGTACCTATAATTGACCTAGACCTTGTTGCTTTTAGTTGATAACTTGATACTAGAAATTTATTCTTTTTCATATTCTGAAGCATGTTATTTACAGGGAGGTTTGCTGCTATTGGGTGATAATAGAGCTATCAAAAGAGTTGGTTAGAAAATGTTTTGAACCAAACATTTTTGTTAACAAAAGTTGTGATATTGGGCAACACTGGATATATATACTATACGTGTACCCTTCTAATAGCTTGGGTTCTTTGCTAGGAACAAGATTAATCACATTTTGACACCATAAGAAACAGTCAAATACAAATTCTTATGTACTTGATGTATATACAGAGATAATTTATGAACAGTATAACACAGGGAATTGTTTTTTTCGCAAGCAAAAATGATAGTTCCACAAGAGTCCTCTCACATGAATAATAGATGGGTCCCACAATCATGTGAGAGATACTTGTGGGAATATCAAATTTTATACTTGCAAAAAACTAGGCAACAATACTTATTGAAGTAATTTTCTATTTGTGTGAAGTAGATTTTACAGCAGAGAGGAGTTCATATCCAATAAGCACTTCATCTCCAGCACTGTTGTATGTCTTGCAGTATTAACCTGATGCATAAAACAGAAAAATAACACATTAAGAAGCATCAAATTTTAAGAAGACTGAATTAGCACAGACAAAATTCAACCAATCAAAAGGACGTTATTAATAATTTCCATCATCATAGGTAATCTACAAAGTCTCCCACAACCTTAAACCAAGGGGCAAAAAGCCTATCTTACCACTGTACTCTATTCATAGATAAGGCACCTGTAGTCACCTGATCATGTCAGTATTCACCTTCAAGCTTCAAGGTGTAATACAAGAAAGAGGACAAGCCACTCTATTCATTCTGCTACATGTAGTAGAACTACTGAAAGTTTGTATTCAAATTTACATGCAAAACTTTTGGTAACTCCAGAAATTTAATCTAGCAGAGTTTGAGAAACTAACCATATACATAAAAGGTAAAACAATTTGCTTTGGAATTGAAAACTCAGTAATCAGTGCAAAGCTAAACTTTTTGCACGGTATTGATCCGTGCTGCACGGTTCAGAAGAGATTTATAATCTTGACTTCTGGACCACTCATCAATCTCACGAGCACGTAAAACAGGAAGTGGATGTGACAGTTGGCTTGTTTGCGCATTTCTGGAAAGTATCAAATTTATTAGGTTATACATCAGTAGGTAATTTATGCCAATATTTCTGGTGGTCTGCACTTGCTATACTTTACCTTATATACCATCCAACTGGACTTGAAGAGGCTTTGTCATAAGAGCGAGCTTGCTCCAAAAATGCATCCACGTTTAGTTGATCAGCCAAAGACGGGCAGCCCCCAGCTAACTTCATCAGCACAGAGATGACCACCTCTTGTAGGAGTATGATTAAAAAAAAAGTATTATGATCAAAATTGCTTTCAGCAAGGAGGAGAATGAGACACTGTCTAGCTTAAAGGGATTTTTAGGTGTGTATACCTTTGGGTCTTGAACAACAAGAAGAGCTGCACGATCACAAGTTAGCTCTGCTGATCTGAGCCAACGAAATAGCTGTTCTTCTAATCTCTGAGCTATCAATCCTCCAAGTCCTGTTCATAAAAGGGTTATCCTAATTCCATATTTTTGCAAGTACATTAACAATATTGAAGGATCCATAGAGAACTGGCCAACACATGATCTGTATCCATTATTGAAGCGACCCACATACAGAGGTCATACTTTTTCACAAAATAGCCCCCGTAACTTCGGGAGAAGGGGTGCCTCCTTACAAATACAAAGGGGGTCACAGTGACCAAGCCCGGACGACTGTTTACCAAAACACAGGTCTCCGCAAAGTCATAAGACCGTGTATGAGGGCTAACGTTGCTTTATCCAGATCAGAAGCAAATTGTTCAAAGTAGAATATAACATGGAACCACAACTAGAATGTGAACATCACTTGCTTTCATACCATACAGAGTTGACCTTGTTATACCAAGTCATGGAGGTAAATATATCCCTCCATACACGCGTGAACGCAAACGCACACCCCCAAATCAACTGTAAAGGCAATTCTTTTTCTCTTAATTTAGAAACCCTACATATGCTTACCAAAACTGTTTCAAGTCAGTTTATATTGTGCCATTACAAAAACAAGCAGATGTACAAGTTTTTCACTTCCTCAACAGGAGGTCCATATGCCAGATGTAGCCAAAACCAAAATGACTAAGCTTGTTAATATTTTTAAGACAGAGATGGGAGACATGTTTAGCGATAAATAGTAATTTCCAGCTATATCGACTTAAATTTAAAAAAAGAAAAGAAAAGAGAGAAGCCTTTAACTTAACATTCTTCAAAAACTATACTTCAATAATCAACCAAAGTAATGTACATTAATTACCTTATCTAGTGCAACCTTTTGACAATCAATTGAAAATAAGAGAAACCAACAGAAAGTTAAAGACTTTGTATACAATTAATTGATAGATTTATCTCAGAACCTATCAAAACAGACAAGATGAAATATTATTAGAACAGAAAGAACATTCGAAAGAAGGGGAGGTCAAGAATTCCTCAAACCCTCTCCCCGACCCTCTCTCTCTCTCTCTCTCTCTACATACACATGCATACACCAAAAATTATATATACATAATTTCAACACGAATTACTTGATTGGATACAATTACCTTACCTACTCTATGTACTCGTCTCTGCTACCCTAAGTCAGGAACTCAAAATATATAGTTTTTTATACCTATACTCAAGAAACAACATTGATTTGACAAAACAAGACATCTTAAGAAACAAAACTACCTACCAGGAATGCTGTAGGCCCCAAGGGTGAGAATATTTGCAACGGTCAACCATACACCATGGTCACATTTAAGGTGACCTAACTCATGAGCCAAAACAGCCTGTTCATGAATACAACAATAGTCAGTTAATAGCATTCCATCATATCAAAGACATCAATAAGATTATATTTTGATAAAAGGTTGAGAACCAATTAACATGGTTTAAGAAAATTTTGCTTCATTAAGAACTCTTGAAGCACTGCCAAAAGGAAAGCATGGATTTATAACATGAAATAACGAACAAACATAAGTTCACTATAACAGAGGGAGAAAAAGAACCACCTGCAACTCCTTTCTTGTCAGAAGCTCCACAAGACTTGTATGAACAACAACAAATGGCTTTTTACCACTGACAGCTAAAGTATATGCGTTGGGTACAGGACTTTGACGCACATAGAGGTCAGGAGCCTCAGTTTTAAGTGTTTCCGCAGCCTCAACCATTAAGTGATGAAGTTCAGAAAGCTGATACAATACAAATAGAGTTACACAGGCAGATATACACTTTCCTCAATGCATTTTAAATCTTTTAACTGGAATAATCACTGAAATACATATGCACTTGATTCTTGAAATGACTAAAAATAACCATATAATAATTCTTTTGGCACAAGACAAAAAATTGAGATGCATGCATAAGGATGAAAAATGTCGAGTTGAATGACGATTGCAAGCCAAATAGCATAATGAAATTCTCAATTTACCATGTTTTAAACTACCAAAGTATTTGGTTAGTGGAAAACTAAATTATTTGAGGTCATACCTCATAGGTTTGTCGAGATAGTAAAAAATATGTTTGTTTTCTATAAATCACAGGTAGAATGAGTTTTAAGCCCGCCGAAGAGATCTCCTGCTGATCAATAATAGTTCCTAAGCACTAAAAAATGCTCTGGAAAAGGTGCTTGGTGCCTTAGTGGGAGCATATAAGAACTATCAGGGAGGTTTCAAAAAGGTCCAATTTGAAACTAATTTAAGCTTTCGTGCTATGACATTAACTTACTCATCCACTCAGCAACTAACCTGATTCTCGGAGACAAGAACTGATGTCCCGATATTCTCAAGAACCATGACCTGCTCTGCAATGGTCCCTGCAGTAAAAGTGTTAATAAAGAAAACTCTCCAAAATTCATAGTAAAAAAATATAAAACCACAAGCAGTGAAAGGGGTAGAAGATGAGGTAATAACTAATGAAAGCGTGCATAATTTGATCTGAATTTTACTATGCCCAAGATGAATGGAGACAAAATTGCAGTGGACTAAAAGCTCTTCAGCATTATGGAAATGTATACCATATTCCCGAAAAACACGTGAATTTATTCAGACTGATATTGAAGTGAAAAATGCTCAAGGCAGAAAAAGGTTTAAGCAACCTATGCTCAAGCCAATGATGCAAATATCTCAACCACAGATCCACCTCAAACGTTGGAATAATTCTTGTGTATGAAAAGTGTCCTTATATGATAATCTTATAGATTCATAGAATTGTTTTATTGTGGCCTTTTTGACCTTCAATTTGCAAACACACAACAGCTTATCCAAAACAAAAATAATCAGTGAAATATAGCAAATAAAAAATAAATACACTCGGTGGGGTAGTATAAGAAACATGAAAACTAATGTGTATCTTTTGTGAGAAACTAGCAATGGAATGCAATATCACCTAACACCCATAAGATTAATAATCATCTACTGTAATCTTTTCCAATTTTTATCGAGTTTAACCTTGGTTTACTTTTCCTATTAGTTTAGTAAATAATAATGACACCGGGAGTATAAAGTTTGAAGTGTTATCCCGTAGCACGTGGGAACAAAAGGCTACACCAGTTTCCTTTTCAAAATAAAACATACTCCTCCCATGGGTCCTAACGATCCACGTGGGTTGTTTCATATGGTATCAGAGCCGATTCTCGAAAGCTCGGGTAGAGGTCCGGAGGTGGGGACACGAAGTTAGCCATTATTATCCCACAATGGCTACAGAGACAAATATCTGTGGACCGTGTGTGATCGTTTCTGATGAGGACGTTAGAAATTTAAGTGGAGAGTGTGTAGCACCCCAGTCCCATCTGTATATAAAGAATTAAGTTATTAACTATGAGCTTTTGGGTGAGCTTGACGTGGAATAAGATAACCCAAGAACATACTATTGTGCTAGTGGTTTAAGGTCTTGTTTGGACGAATTTGATTCGATTTGCCGGGTTGTTTCAATAGAGAAGCCTAAAAATCAGTACGGCAACCAGAAATGAATTGAAATCCACGATATATAACACTTCTAGTATAATTACCTAAGAAAGCCTTTCCAATCTCGTTTAAACCTGGAATTGCCCTCAATAACAGCGTATTCTGAACCAGAGAACAATTGCAAACAATAAAACAATAAATATAAAGCAAAATTTAAACGAATTTTTCAAATTTAAGAAGTAAATTGAAGATAGAGTCAAAAAAGAATAATCCGATCAGTCACCTGTTTATCAAGTGGATGCCTGAAATCATCAGCATCGAGATTAGGAAAAGTAGCAGCAGCAGAAGAGGCTCTACAAACAGAAACCCTAAATCCCCGATTCTTCTTCGCCGATCCAACTCCAATAGAAAATGAGTTGAACAATGGTTTTTTATTGAACCCCGAACTGAACGGTGAAGCTTTATCACACAAATTAACTGAAGAATACGAAACTGAAGCCATTAAAACGCAGAGAGAAAACGAGGTTTTTTTAACGTCTGAAAAGTCTGCACTCTGCTCCAAGCAAAGCAAATCAAATAAAATCCAATCGAATGTTTTGCTTTAGTTAGTTTATGTCCACAGCCGTACTCATGGTAACTAATTGCCGCCAAATCGTTTTCCGTTTACCGGGGTCTATTATAGTCATTTCACTCAAAACTGATGGGCAAAAAGGTCAGGAAGAAAACCACGGTTCCAATTAATCCTCCGACGTCGTTTAATCTCTTGACACAGGCTTTTATATTCTCGTCACAGACATCGCATTCTCAAGCTTTGATCGAGATTTTTGTTGCTTCCTTAACCCAGCATGTATTATCTCTCTCTCTCTCTAATATAAACACTCACAAGTATACATATAAATATACATAAGCATATATATATATATATATATATATATATGTATATGTGTGTGTTTTTGCAGTTTGCCTAATGATTGGTTTTGTTGTTTTGGGGGAGTTTAATGTTTTGTTTTGGGGGTGTTTATGATGTTAAAAAACAGGAGGCACTCCGTTAATCGTCCACCGACACCAGATGTATTGGATGATCGAGAAAAAGAGCCTTCGCTTCCTGAAATTATCAACATAAAGGTCCTCTTTTTTATCTTTTCTAATCTTTGTTATAATGGTTCGGAAGAAAAGAAGCCGCTTCGAATTTTTTTCAATCTCTAAAGTTTCTGATTATGAGATCTTAAATAACTGTTATAGATTGGCTACAAAATTTAATTATTCTTTACTTACTGGCCGTCCTGTGTATTATTAAGGTAAAAGGTTTTTTTCTTTTTAAGCATGTTAAATCTGTACCTGTGTTGATTGGGCAAGCACTTTAATCCTTTGTTTGAGCAAATATTTCTTTCAGAAACTGATTTAGTTAGACAATCCCTGCTTTTCTTTTATCAAACTTTCTCTATTTCTGTATGCTAGTTTTAGATTGTTAAATTGTAGTGAATAGAAAGATATAAGATTAAATATCAGCTAGAAGGAAGAACTTGATTTTGAAATACTAGCTGGAGTGTTGCATTTCAGTGTAGTTCTGATGTTGGGTTTTTATGTGGGGTGTATTATGGAATTATCTTCATTGAAGTTGGATTTTGGGTTTTTAATGACTTTGATTAATTTAACTGACTTTTTAGCTGATCGAGAGTGGGGAAAAAGAACGGTTGATGGAGCTACTGAGGGAACGACTAGCCGAATGTGGGTGGAAGGATGAATTGAAAACACTTTGCAGGTTTCCCCCCTCGTTCTTTTTCTGTTTTCCCCTTTATTTCCTAGCTTCAGGTGCAATGTATGTGTCGATTTTTTTATGGTCTTTATTCATTACCCTTATCATGGATTAAATTTACTGATATTTTTTCCACAAAATTGCCTAAATTGAGCTGGACCAAATCACTTAAATGTTACCATACAATCTGTCTCAAACAAATAAGTAGGAAATATCAACTAATAGAGGTATACTTTCCTCTTGTATTTGGGAACTAGCTCTAACTAAGAAGTTAGACAAGTTGGAAGACTCTTAGTTTGACACCACAAAAGCACATCATTGGATTGAGCGGGAGCTAAGAGTTGCATGGACATTTGATTAGATGCTGAGAGTCTGAGACATTGTTCAAGACCATCAGACCATTTACTTGATAATAATGTCAAGACTTCCTCTTGTTGGTCACATCATGCTTCTCAATGTGCTTGGGGTGGGGGTGATATAGGTGGGGTGGAGGAGTGGGGACATTGAAGGTGCTATTAAGCATAGTGACTTTACCGGATACACTTTTGGTTCATCTGGAAAGATAAGACGTTTTTCTAGAGTAGTAATAATCTTAGTTCCAATTGAAGTTTGGTATCGTTATAGCAGCATTATATTCTTTATCACAAGAGGATTTGGAGTTAGGGGTATTATCCGGGGCATCCATGTAGTTCCTTTACCTGTTACTCACATATTCTTCCCATAAGTTTGCTTCACAAGTGAACCGTGCCACATATGCCCAATGTACTTGGGTTTAAACTGTTTTCTTGTTTTAAAAAAAAAAAAGTAGTATGGAAACATATGCTAATAAATCTGAATATATTTCTCTTTTATCTTTGGCCTCCTCTTTTTTGTCTAAAGTAACATATGTTTTCTTAAATAGGAAAAAGAAGCTGAAGGGGGCGCCACCCAAATACACTTAATTATCTTGGTTGTTTCTTCAGACAACTAGATTCAAAATGAACTTTTTAAACTTGAAACTGCAATTAGTTCCCAAATAAGTTGCTCAAATTTTGATGGTGAATGCTAGTCTTTAGTAGCTTTTAGGAACCTGGTTTAGAGTCTGGGTTTTTCCCTCGAAGTTTGTGCGCCCTTGTGCATGTGAGTGTGCTATTCTGCATGTATGTGTGTTTTTTATTTCCATCCGAGGAAAGGGTAGGTAGGAGGAGAACCGTTTGTGCTATTCTATGCATGTCAAGTTATTCTGAAGCACCACTAATGTAGTAATTGATGTCCTTCACTTTTCTTTTTCTTTTTCATAAATGAGAAGACAATAATATCCATTGTAAAACCTCTGTTTCCAGGTCTAACAACTTGGACAAAGTCATTTTTTTTTATGCAAAAATATTTTTCATGAGCAATACTTACTGTTTGGTGCCTTTTGCAAAATTTGAGGATCTGTTTTAACAATGGCTTTTTTAGGGCATATATAAAGAAGCAGGGGAGGAACAACGTTACGGTAGATGACCTTGTACATGTGATTACCCCTAAAGGCAGAGGTAAGGATTTTTCATAACCTTCTGTTGCTACTAGTAATCTGCGAACATGAGTTTCTTTCCTTTCTATATTGAGGCTTTTGGGAGTTACTTCCCTCTCTAAGGAGAGGATTATACAGGTTGAAACTTTATTGACGTTACTGGGAGTGATAACACATGGATAAATTAGCACAACATGACAGTCTATCTAGTGGCTCATCTTTGTATCAGGCCTATGCTGTGGAATTTCCAGGAAAAGCAAGGAACTGTTAGAGATAGTTCTTGGTTCACTGCCTGGAAGATTTTTGGCCCATGTAGTTGGAGGACCTTATATGCAGTTTTTTGATTGAGAATTACAGAGTACAATTTGATGATGTTCTGTTTTCTTTCTCGGGCCTTAATATCTAGGTGTAGAAGATCAAGTAATTGTTTTGTAAAGTTGATACCTCTTAGATCCTTCATTTCCACTTTTACCCTAACTGATTCAGCCACTAGAGTTTGATGTGTTTTCTGGATTGGATGGTATATTATTTTATCTTGGAATACTAATATTATTTAATTTTATGCTTTTGTGCTAAAATTTGTTATTAGGCTACTTGTGCTGGTCCAGTCTAAAATTAGTTGGTCAACCAACTCCCTGATTGAAGATAAATCTATTTGGTTGTTGATGGTTCTAACTATTGAAAGTTGAAATTACCGTACTTGTTTATGATACGCTCTTCTTTACCTTTGCAGCTTCAGTTCCTGATTCCATAAAGGCTGAGCTGCTGCAAAGAATTCAGTCCTTTCTCGTCACTGTTGCGCTCTGAACATAGACCTGGTGTAGACTGGCAGCTTGAAAACAAACCTGAGATCAGGTCCCGTGTCATTTTTTGTGTTTGAGTCAAGTCCGCATTAGGTGTGTGTTTTTGTGTGTTTTAAAGGCTTCTCCTAGGCTGCTGCTGCTGCATTTTTCGACTAAATCCAGTGATGGAAAAAAAAGCACTACCTTTCCGGGAACGATGAAACCATTGATAGGGGTTGATTTGTCTGTTAATAAGTTTTACGGGAAGCCCCATCTTCCTGTTGAACAAAGTCGCTAGAGGGGACGTTTAAGCTTGTTTGGATTTGACGTTGGTTCTTGGCGGCGAAAAGGCAATCGACTGAGTGGTGAGTCTTCAGGGAATGAGAAGTTCCATACTATAGTAGCCATCCTTGTGTTTTGAGGAAAAATTTTAGTGTTGTGTTAGTTGCGTCGTCTTATGAATCTCAATTCCTGCCCTTTATCTGTTATCCGTGTTTTGTACCATTGGCTCCAAAGATGACTTCAATTTTTGTAATCAAGGAATTATCATATGATTCATGTGACCTAATTCCAAAGTTCTGGGGACTTCGGAGAAGCATTATGCTATGTTTGGATTGGAGTAATGAAGGAATGACTCATTCCTATGAAATAAAAAAAATTTATATTAAGTTACGACTTGAATAGATTGAACCATTCTTATTTTTTTCAAATTTATGAATTTTATTTCTTGAGAGAGGGAGAGTATGGAATGAATCATTTCAACTAGAATGGAATGAGTTATTTCACTCTTCATTCTTTCAATCCAAACGTAACATTAGAGTTGGCTTTTTTTTGTGCATGGGTGGAAAAGTTGTTCATTTTCTTAAAAAGATCATACTCAATAAACGAACAAAAATGCTCACTCTTTTTATTCCTGACAACCAAACGGGGAGGGCATGCTGAAACTGATGATATAGTGATTGGTATGCAGTCACACGAGCATAATCAGTTCAAAACAGCAGACGCAAAGAAGAAGAAAAACTATATTTGCAAAATAAAAATAAAAATAAAAATAAAAATAAAGTATATAATTCTGATATAATGAACAATGTCTAAAACATTATGTAATAAAAGGCTAAAAAACCTTTGAAACATGTGAATGACTGTAATTTTCCATTTTAATTTATATCCTTGAGTTATTTTTAAATGAACTTTTTTGTATTTATGAATAACACTTCACCGCTGATGATTTTGTGAACAAATTTTTTCATATAAAATAGTTAAATATAAATTAAAAATCATTTAGTAAATATAAATTAGTACCAAACTACCAACAAATCAACAAAAACATCACCTAAACTAGTCACAAAACCCTTGAGTATGCAAAATAAAAATACTAGCAAAATAAATATGCAACTATAGTATGAGTACTCAAAATTTCCAGTAGTTATTAGCTTCCCTTCATCCTGCAACACACATTTTAAATTATTAATTATTGTTTGTTGAAATTAGATAATGAAGGGAGATTGGAAACCTTCTTAATAAGTGAAAGAAGGATAATTCCCTGTCTCTTCCATTCATTAAGTTAGCATCATATATAGTTGTTACAAGCTTGATTCTTGGAAATATTTTAGGCACCAGTTGTGCAATTATTCCCTAATCAAAGACTATTGCTATATTTAAGGACTATTGCTATACTATTGCTATATTTAAAGACTATTGCTATATTTACATTTATTTACATAAATATATTCTATCACACCCCCGCAGTTGAAGCGGGAGGTTGTCGTACGCTGAGACTGTCCCGAAACTCTTCAAAAAGAACCAATGGAAGACCTTTCGTAAAGATATCTGCAATTTGAAAGCGCGATGGGACATGTAAGACACGAACTTGTCCACGAGCAACCTTTTCGCGAACAAAGTGAATATCCATCTCAATGTGCTTAGTGCGTTGATGTTGAACTGGATTCCCGGAGAGATAGATCGCACTAACATTATCACAATAAACCAATGTAGCCTTCTGCATAGGACAATGAAGCTCCAGAAGAAGGTTTCGTAACCAACAAGACTCAGAAACTACATTGGCAACTCCTCGGTACTCGGCTTCGGCACTGGATTTGGATAGGGTAGCCTGTCGTTTTGAGGACCAAGAGATTAGATTATCACCAAGAAATACACAATACCCAGAAGTCGAGCGTCGGGTATCTGGACATCCACCCCAATCAGCATCTGTATAAGAGACAAGGGTGGCAGTCGAAGATGGATAAAGATGCAAGCCGTGATCTAGAGTGCCCTGTATATAGCGCACAATGCGCTTAAGTGCATGCATGTGTTCCTCCATGGGGTTATGCATGAATAAACATATCTGCTGCACAGCATAAGAAATGTCGGGCCTCGTGAATGTCAGATATTGCAGAGCTCCTGCAAGGCTGCAGTAATGTGATGGATCATCATACGGTGTGCTAGATGTAGCACTGAGTTTCGGTTTTGTATCAACCGGTGTGGGAGATGGCTTACAAGATGACATGCCAGCACGATCTATGATTTCTTCTGCATATTTTCTTTGTGATAAAAATAATCCACCTGCATGACGAGTTACAGCTATACCCAAGAAATAACTCAATGGCCCCAAGTCTTTCATAGCAAATTCGGAGCTGAGAAGAGTCATGATAGACTTGCGAAGCACATCAGAGGAAGTAGTTAAGATAATATCATCCACATACAACAGAATATAAGCTATAGCAGTACCTTTACGGTAGATGAAGAGAGAGTGATCAGATTTGCTGTGAGAGAAACCAATAGAGGAAACATAATCTGCAAAACGTTTGTACCACGCTCGAGGAGCTTGCTTAAGCCCATATAAGGACTTCCGCAGCAAACAAACATAATCAGGATGAACGGGGTCCTTAAAACCCATGGGCTGATGCATGTATACTGTTTCCTTTAGGTCTCCATGCAGAAAAGCATTTTTAACATCAAGTTGATGAATAGGCCATGCTTTAGAAAGAGCCAAACTTAGCACAGTACGAATAGTAGCCGGTTTGACTACCGGACTAAAAGTCTCGCCACAATCCACGCCAACCTGTTGACCTGCACCATCACCTACAAGACGGGCTTTATGCCTCTCAAAAGAACCGTCAAATTTTTCTTTATGTCTAAAAATCCACATAGACCGAATCACATTAACAGCAGGAGGACGAGGCACCAAATCCCAAGTCTTATTTTTAATAAGAGCATTATATTCATCATCCATGGCCATTTTCCAATTCGGGTCTTTAAGGGCAGACACGGGATTACGAGGTAAGGGTGATTTAGTAACATGGGTGTGAAGACCATATTTCTTGTTCGGTTTGAAAATCGCATGCTGACTACGAGTGACTGGCCTGTGTGCTGGAATTGGGGTTGGTGGTACAGGAGAGGGGGCGATGGGCTGACTCGTGTTTGGGCTTGATGCATGCGGTCCAGCATCAGGAGGAATAATAGAAGGGGAGGTATGCTGCCGCTAGACTGGTGGACTTTGAGCTGAGTCGGTGGTGGGGGCTGGACTGCTCAGTATGGTAGGTGAGCTGGGCTGGGCGCTGTGTTGTGAAGTGGGTGATGTATGAGAAGGAGTAGGCGGGGTGAGTTGCACTGCAGATGGGCCAATGTTTGAGGTCAGCTGGTGGACCACATAATGGGATAGGCCAGCATCAAGGAAATCATAAGTATGAGGCAAGGGAGAATGCAGTTTAGCAAAGGGAAAATTTGATTCATCAAAGATAACATGGCGGTTAATGATGATTTTATTCGAAGATAAATCGTAACACTTATAACCACGATGATTTGATGGATATCCCAAAAAAACACACGGAGTAGAACGGGCTTGAAGCTTATTTCTGGTGGGAGAAGGAAAGAGTGGATAACATAAGCACCCGAACACTCGAAGATGAGAATAAGATGGGTCTTTTTGGTAAAGAATTTTGAGAGGGGATTGATAGGCTGAATTTTTGGTTGGAAGTATGTTGAGAAGATATGTTGCCATGTGTAATGCATGATGCCAAAATGATGGTGGTAGAGAAGCATGGACAAGTAGGGTTCTAACAATGTTGTTAATTGTGCGGATTTTTCTTTCGGCTTTTCCATTTTGTGATGATGTATGTGGACAAGAAAGGCGAAAAGATAAACCATTAGCTTTGCAAAAATCCCAAAATGGCCCATTATCAAATTCTCGACCATTATCGCATTGAATATTTTTAATTTCCCGTTCAAATTGAGTTCGAATGAAGGCTCGAAATGAGAGAAATGTGGCAAAAACTTGGGACTTTTTAGACAACGGAAATGTCCACAAAAAATTAGAGTAATCATCCAACAATATAAGGTAATACCGATGTCCCGAAGAGCTCAAAACGGGAGATGTCCATAAATCACTATGAATAATGTCAAAAGGCATAAAAGTGCATGAATTAGAAGCAACAAAAGGCAACTTAACATGTTTTCCAAGAGGACATGAGTGACAAAAATGAGAACTACGAGTTCTATTACACTCAATAGATTTATTTAGCCTAAGGGAGTCTAAAACAGGTGCTCCCGCATGACCTAAACGTGCATGCCATAAAGAAGGTGCTAAAGCTGCAAAAGGTGATGGTGAGATGGCTCGATTTTTGGTGGTGCTGGTGATGGGGTATAGCTCGCCACGACTATCACATCTCATTAGTGGCATCCCCGTCTGAAAATCCTTCACAGAAAACCCAAATGGATCAAATTCAACAGAAACCGAGTTATCAGTAGTAAATTGTCTGACTGAAACTAAGTTTTTAATCAATTTAGGGGCATGAAGGACATTCTTTAAGGTCAATGGTGGGTTCGGGGGGGACAATTTTGTATGACCATAACCACGAATTGGAATGGAATGACCATTTCCGACAATTATACCACGATTATTGCTCAAATTAAAATATGACGAGAGATTACCTTGCGAAGATGTCATATGAGACGTGGCACCGGTGTCCATGTACCAGTTTGCATCGGGTGGAGTGAGCCCGAGAGTGTGCATCGCGGCCTCGATGTCAGTTGGTGTTGCTGTCGCTGAATAGGCCTGCTGTTGGTGAGGACGGGGCCCAAGAATGCCGGCCTGCTGCTGCTGCCTGTGCTGTGGACTGGGCTTGGCCCATGGTGCAGTTGGATATGGACATGGTGGGATAGCCCATGGCCATTGCCAAGGCAGCTGCTGCTGTCCACCAGCCCACGGTGGTTGCTGCTGCCACGGTGGCTGCTGCCACCATGCCTGGGCCGACTGCTGCTGTTGTCCGCCACCCCTACCGCCGCCGCCGCGACCACCACCCTTAACACCGCCGCGACCACCACCACGATTTTTACCACCATTATTGGTCTTGTGTTGGCGATTTTTACCACGGTTTTGCGACATATTTGCAGAATATGAGGAATTGTCATCGAACTCCTTATTCGACGCAGCAATCATGGCGGAATTAGATACAGTGGCGGCTTTCTTGGCAAAACCCGCTTCTTCTAATATGAGCATCGAACGGGCTTGGTAAAAGAGTGGGAGAGGATCTTTTTGACGGATGAGCGTAGCCACACCACTATAAGCATCAGTGAGACCGGCAACCATCTGTAAAACGAGCCGGTTGTTGGTGACCGGCGACCCGACGTTCTTAAGTTGATCAGACAATAGTTTTAACCGTTGACAATATGCGGATGCATTAGGGAAATCCGCCATGTCAGTGGTTGAGAATTCTTGTTCAAGAGTGACGGCACGAGAATTTTTATTGTCTTGGAATATGTCACGTAACCGATTCCAAGCCTCCATTGCTGTCGAGTCGGGTTCCATGATTGTGTGCAACAAGTCACTAGAGATCGTGGAATAAATCCACTGGAGGACTGCTGCATCAAGGGTTAGCCATAAATCCTTTTCGTTATCGGTTGTCGGCACCTTCTCCTTGCCTTTTTCCGGTGGGATTATGTGGTCAATAACCCTATGTGATCTACAATGAATTTTGAAAAGCTCCGCCCACGTCGCGTATTGGACGTTCTCCATCTCAAGGGTGATGGGGATGAGGGACTTGATGTTCGAGACAGCAAATGCGGGATGAAAGGAGGAGGTTTTTGAGTCAGACATGGCTGATTGAAAGAAGGAGAAAGAAGGTTGTGAGAGGAGGCGGAGCACTAGGGCACAACGGAAGATGTGGAGCACTAGGGCTCTGATACCATGAAAGAAGGATAATTCCCTGTCTCTTCCATTCATTAAGTTAGCATCATATATAGTTGTTACAAGCTTGATTCTTGGAAATATTTTAGGCACCAGTTGTGCAATTATTCCCTAATCAAAGACTATTGCTATATTTAAGGACTATTGCTATACTATTGCTATATTTAAAGACTATTGCTATATTTACATTTATTTACATAAATATATTCTATCAATAAGAATGACCATTATTCGTTTCTGCAAGTCAAAAAATAATACACACACAGAGAGACATATATATTATACATACATATACATATTGGAGAAACCCATTAAAGATGAGGTAATTTAGACTTGAAGAAAGAAAATCGAATAAAATTATGAAGATATAACTCGGTTAATTCAAAAGATTTACCTCCTTCAACCATAAATTTATCAATCTAAAAATTAATTGGTGCGCAAGACCTAAGTTTCTAAATATGCAAGAAATAGAACGTCTGTGATAGGAAAGAGAAGAAATGAGACGGGATGGGATCAAGAAGGTAGATCGTGATGGGGGGGGAGTGCTGGATATAGCAAGTAATTGTTCAAAAGTGAGAAGACATTTCAGTAAAAAGCCCATTGAGTGGCCGAAGTAATTTTGTTCCATTCAGACTACCAAATCATTCATTCAGAAGCTATCAAACAGGCTCTAAGCTGGCTTAGCTTCCCATTGCTGGTTGGCATCCTTTGTTCTTCATGGAATTTTCTCGACTCCACTTATCAATTACACAATAAAAGTGTAATATATTTATTGTCAGCTTAATTCTGATCTTGTTAGCTTAATTGTGCTAACATGATAATGTGAGTGATGTTAAACTTTCAAATAATCATATATTTGTAGACAATGGGTATTTGTATTTTGTAACCTCCAAGTAACTCCAGCTTTGCAAAAGTAGTCCTATATATATAATATATATTTCTTCATATCAAAATTAAGCAAAACACAACTAAAATTAACATAAGAATACCATGCAGAAAACTTGCTTACCATTGCACAAGATAGAAGAAACACATGAAAGTGGTGGTCATCTTTTGACGACTTCACCATTACACAACGATCGTTCACTTTAAGTTGTGTCTACAGATAACTTACAGGATACCCTTCACACAACACCGCTATATTATTTGGCTGCCACAAAAACCCAACCCTACTCTCACTTCTCCCTCAAACCAGATTAACCTCCCAAGCTTGCGCTTTATGGAAAAGATCTGTGTGCTCAAAGCACGCAACACCATAAAACCTACCCCATTCACGTTTACTTATGCTGGATGGTCTTTCATGTCAGCATTGCGCTCTAAACACCAGCTTGTTCACATAGATCAAGTAAGTCTAGCGTCTACAAAACCAAACAGGATTAAAAAGTATTATTTTTTTTGGGGGGGAAAAGCTTATGATGGAGGAAAAACTCTAAGATATTACAGAAGAATGTAAGTTTTCAACACACCTCAGGGACTGAAAGCTCAAGACGAAATTTTGGGCCATCATAGTGATGCAGTACAGGCCTAAAAGCATCTTCCTCCAAGGCCTTGCAAATTTTTCTAACACGGATCCTAACCTGATTTGGAAGAGAGATGAAATACAGTTGGTTAAAAGGTTCAGGGGCCCTTCACTATAAGAAAACAAGATTATAATATCCATTTATACATCACTTACCTGAGCAGGAAACCTTGACTCGCCTTTGCACTTTTTATCTTCCCAAGCAGTTGCATCGATGTTAGAACCCCCAAAACTTGAAGCCTATATACAAGGAAAGTTCAAGAAACACTTGTGCTTAAGAATTTAACAAGGTCACAAACATATATCAGCAAAAAAAAACTTGAAGCCTTTCCTCAAATGAAAAGGTATAAAACATAAATGAGGGAGAATTTTAATATGGGTTGTTCATATGCTAAAGCAATCACATATAATAAGACGCTTGTCTACTTCCTAGATCTAACTAAGGTAGTAATTTTGGAATAACACCACAAGAAAAGCATAGTAGTTAGAACCATATTTAACCGAAAAGTAAGCGTTCATCATTTATATTTGTTAACCACAGTAGCTTGTGGGATAATGATTGCATTTCTCAACAAGATATATACTGAACAACAATAGAATATATATAGGGGCAGCATAATCACAAATACTTCCTGATTAGAAAAAATTACATTTTCCAAGAGTAAAGTTAATCAATCAGAAAATCCAACAAAAATTGGACAGAACAATGACAAAACCACCACAGAGCCGAATGTATAAGTTGTTGTGTAGATGTTAGATGAAAAATAAAGGAAGAGATAGCAACAGACCTCAAAAATACCATGCAACTGGTGAGTGGTGTAGTTGTAGAGAAACAGAGGTAAGCCTGGTGTTATTGCCCGAACAGAGTCCCTATATCTTGGTGGTAAACCTACAAAATAATTAAACAATTAATATGCAAAAGTAACTAGTAAATTATTATTTGGATAAATTGCTCATAATTAGCCTATAGCGATACTTCCAATTTCTTAGTCAATCTACAGCCACATTTCTCCTGGCATTTGTTATTTGGTAGTCCATAGAAACATGTTAAATTTAAGTCGTGTTCACAAGCCGTTCCATCGATTATTTGAGAAGTCCACCGAGAACAGAGTAATAATAAAATGGATTATCATATAAAACTAGACAAACCAATGTTCATTACACAAATCAGAGAAAGAACAAATTATTTACCAAATAGTTGACGCTTCAAATCCTCCTGCATTGTGTCATTATTGCAAACAAAGATATATCCGCCAAGAACTTCATCTCGCGGGAGCGTCTCTGCTGCAGGCAAGGTCTTAAACCTTTTGTCAACACCACTGTTCGAATTGGCATTCTCATAGTTGTTGCTGTTGTGATTGTTGTTGATAGCCTCCTTGTTGTGGTTGTTACCATTATACTTTGTACCATTCATATTACCAATGTTGCTGAGATTGTTTTTCTGATACACAGCGTTCATATTGTACATACCACTCCTGAGAGAACTTTTCGCAACGGTTTCATTCATTTTGGTGTCCAAATTTACCATGTTGAAGCTGAGGCTTTCAAATTTGTTATCTTCCTGGAACCCAACGTTATCCCTAGGCCTTGTTTCAACTGATCCTTTTGAAAGATCAAGATTGTTCCTCCGCTCTACCTTAGACCTTGTCTGCTCAGCCAATCTAGAAGCAGCCATTAACCACTTGTGCTCCTCAGAGACTTTCAATCCTCGCAGCTCGTCACCCAATTGCCAAAAGTTATCCATCCTGCAAAATGCTATGGTTAACATACTGTACAAATGCAACAGAACTTCTCAAACATTAGCATGAGAAATATGCATCTGGAAAAAATGTCTTCTAGTGAAACACATAGTACTCCCTCTATCTGGAAAAGAAAAAAAAAGGTACCATTTTACATAAATCATTTGAAGTGCATAAACAGCAAAGCTTGGCATGAGGGAAATTGGGGGTGAGAGAGGGAAGGGGGAACAGAAGAACACATAGGAAGTAGCAAAATAAACTTCAAACCATAAATATATATTAATTGAGGGGGATCCCAGTCACTTAAAGAGAGATAAATCCAAGCCTGTTAAGGTAGTAAAATGAACTAGTGAATAACATAGATTCACAAAAAACAATACCAATACCAATACCAATACCAATACCAATACCAATACCAATACCAATACCAATTTATAAGATGAAACTCCTACTAGACTCCATTTACTTTGAACAAAATCTTTCAGGCAAAAGTTAATAGTCTATTCCTGCTAGCAATCAAGATACACCTTCGCAATGCTCGTGTAATAGCAAATTTGTTGATTTTCCAAAGCCTAAGCTTACAATATAGCTGGAGATAGATGGTATCGTACTAAATAACCAAAATATTCAAGAAAATTCTGCAAGAGAAAACTCCAAAGCCATAATTGAGAAGGAAATGGAAAAACCCAACACAAATTCTGTAGATTATAGAAACTTAGCCTACACATTACTCTAAACATTAAACAGGAATTCACAACCACTAAGCAAAAATCAGTACTAACAAAATTTACCACTTTAAATAAATAAATAAAATACAAGTGAGGATAAGGCAGGAGTAGTAGCTTTGGACTGACCTGGATAAATTCAGCAATCAGTCAAAGGAAGAAGAAGCTTCAAAATCGGGCGTTTAAGATAAATATATTCAGGCCCTTAAACAAACAGATCAACAGAAATATAAACGTTACAAAAGGAAGAATGAAGAACCCTAGATTTGGGGATCCAAAACTATAGCTAGAGAGAGAAAGTAGAGAAAAGATAGCTAGAGAGAGAAAGAGAGGGTTGTCTTGCGGCTAAAGAGGAGAGATGAGTAATGGAGATTTTTGGGCTGGGCATTTATGTAATCTACTTTACAGAATTTTCCCTAGAGTTTAAACTTTATTACATTATTGCCACCATTGTTTTGAATAATTTTGTGCAATTGAACACAACTTTCCACGCGCTTGTACAGTGTGTGACTGACATTTAATCGGCAGTTTAGTTTTCTTTAGGAGGGATTGTATAAGACGCGAGTTTGAGGCAAGTGGAATCACCGGCTAGATATGGTCTAAAACAATGTGTGTCGTGCACTCGTGCTGGCGACTGCACATGTGATGACATTTAGAGCTGTCGGTTGAATGATTGTGAACCGTAGGATCATTAGATTATAACTTCAAATTAGAATGGGAATTTCTCTTTTTTTTCTTTTTTTCTTTTGAAACAAGATTATAATTAGAAGTTTTGAGAGTATTCACGACAATTTCTTTATTTTTATCTTTATTCTGCAGTGTTATTGAGTCATTCTATAAGATAGAAATTTAATTTTTTAACTATGTACCCAACAGATTTCTTATATTGATTCCTTAAATATTAAATTTTAAAATTTAAATATTAAAATTTGAAAGTTTCAACAATCAAATCATGTTTTAACCGTTGTAACTATTTTTTATTTAAAAGTAATTGTTGTTTGAATTTAAAAATTGTAATTATTTTAATTTAAAAATAGATGTGGCTAGAAATCAAAAAGTGCAACGATCATTATGTGTTTATGAGAACTAAATCAACATTATTTTAGTTATAAAATAATAAAATTTATAATTAGTAGTAATATTTTTTACAAAAATGATCAAAATTAAAATTTAACTAATTTTTAATTTTTTATAGTTATCTTTCTTTTCTAAATCCTCTATTTAAAAAATAAAAATGAGTGAATTTTATAGGCATACCCAAATCAGCAATTAAATGAGATAAGATCATTTAACCAACATAAAATCGCAATAAATAGGGTGTGAAGTGTCATTTTACATAAATAGGGAACCCTCTTTTGATTCCCTCACCCTGAGGAGTCAAATCATATATAGGGATTAAAATAGAGAATTATATAAGGAAAAGGAAATTGTTGAATACTAATTTATTGATATATTATTTAAATATGAGGATAGAAAATTTATTGAGAAAACTGTTGTGAATGCTCTGAAAGTTGAACGTTGTTGGTTCATTGCTTATAAATTAGCAACTGGACCGAAAAAATAAGTAGTCCACTAATTTAGCCGTGAAAGGTTGGGGACAGATCAAAAGGTCCATGAACTTTCACAATCGTTCCGCATAATTTTGAATTACCTCGGTCCAATTGTCCAAGGAGTTTTATTTTAATTTTTAAATATTAATGCACAATATTTAAATTTCATATTAAAAAAATAATAAATTTGGGGTATATATATATAATAAATAGAACAAAATCGACTCTCAGCCCTAAATTTTAGGATAATGATTTTCAACCCTAAAATTTAAGAATAAAAATCTAAAATTTAAGAAAAGAAACTATTTTTTTTCATTTATGTTTGATTTTAAAATCTTTTTATATATATTCTTACTGTAATAATTATTTACATATCACAACATCTTATTCTTACTATCATAATTATAATTTGCACATAGTATCATTAAATTTAAATTTTATATCAATTTAACACCATATTGTTTAAAATAATATTTATAAAGAAAATTAAGTTTTCTTTATTAAAAGTTGGGGTCTTACAATACATCAATAAAGTTTAAAGTTTTAATTATTCATTCTTGATTTCTTGTAAATACATGTAATTAGTATGCATCTTCAATGAATAGAACTAGTTAATATATTTAATATTAATAATAAATTAGTTACTTAGTTGATTAAATATTAATAATAAGTTAGTTTATTGTAACTACTAAATTACTAACATTTAACATTAAAACGTTATAAATATTTCTTGTTATTTTAATGTTAAATATTAACATTAATTTACACATCAATACACTAACTTTTAGTATTAAATGTTAATAATAAGTTAGTTTCTTGTAAATACTCAAGTTTTTCATTAATTTGGATATGCTAAATTCTTAGGGGAATTGTGATTTTTGTTATTTTCAGGTATTATGTTGTAGCAATTTAAAGAATAATTCAATGGAGCAATTAAAAAATTAATTAAAAATAATACTTGAAATCTAACTGTGTAAGTGTTTAATGACCATAAAGAAAAAGATATATCTTTATTTAAACTTTACAAAATATATGTTCAACCGATTCTGGTACTAAAAAAAATAAAAATAAAAACTAACTTTATATTCAAAATATAAAAGTTTAATCTAATGTAAGTCAATTTTATTTTGTATCTATAGTCAGAAGTATCGGAGTAGATTGTATTCAAATTATATATTCTATGAAGACAAACAGTGCGTAGTAGATATACATTTAGAAAATCAATTCACTTTACATTTCAGTTACATCTAAATTACGTTTTTCTTTAATTTAAGAGAACTATATTTATTTTTGTTATAATCATCCAACTAATATTAATGTGCAGTAGAATATTAAAAAAGCAAATTTTAAAAATCTTGCATCATTTTAACAAAATTTTATTAATTTATATTATTAATATTTAATATTTAACATTAAAAGAAAAAAAAGGGAAGGACACGACCTAGCTTGCGAACCTAAATAAATCACAGTCCAACGACCAAGGCTTGACCTGACCTGACAGGCCTAAGTCAACGATTTAGCCTGACGTGACCTAGTTAAAACCCAAATCCTAGTAGGGCAAGTCAGGGCAGACTGTTGTGCATGTCCAATACTATTTACCTTTTTAGATGTGTTACTGCAAGAGTACTACTTGTTAGATTTATAAAATGTGTTCAAATTTAATATGTACAACAAGTTATCAAACTCGAAATAAATTAACAATAAAAAGAGTTGACCCTTTTTGTAAGACCCCAACTTTTTATGAATAAGATTTAATTTCCTCTATATATTATTTTAAAATAGTAAGGTGTTGATTTGATAAATGTGGTAAGTTATGGGTGGAATGTGCAAATTTTACAAAGTAAGCAAGTGGTTATAAAATTTTCGTTGTGTTGGAGAATATTCATTTGGTCGAGTAATATTCTTTTTGTCGAAGAATATTCGTACGACAGCCCAGTCATTGGTGGACCCCACAACGGAATGAATGTCGGATATAGAAAGCGACAAAAGTAACCTTTTTATAAAAATAACAGCAAAACTTTTACCGTTAAACTGTTG
This sequence comes from Panax stipuleanatus, assembly GCA_020205555.1. Taxonomy (NCBI): domain Eukaryota; kingdom Viridiplantae; phylum Streptophyta; class Magnoliopsida; order Apiales; family Araliaceae; genus Panax; species Panax stipuleanatus. Next base: position 19,820,191 of record CM035117.1, read on the forward strand.
AAATATCCGGTGATAAAAATACAGTAATACGCGTTGTTGCACAGTAGTACACGGTATTGCACAGTATTTCGAATTATTGGTCCCTTATGTAAGAAGTCACTTACTCAATAATTGTTACAGTAATTACTGTTCAATATTTTATATTATTGATTCAATAATTACTACGTTGATATTTTATATTATTGATTCAATAATTGCTACCGTTGATATTTTATATTATTGATTCAATAATTGTCACAGTAACCACTGCACAGTATTTCACATTATCAAATCAATAATTAATATTATTTGAATAATATTATTAGACAGCATTATTGGCAATGTATAGGAAGTTCTATCTATGAAATGGGTTAGTTAATCTAATTGCGCGCCAGTAAGGAGAAATCCTTATCGGAAAACCCCCTCTTTTTCTGGGAATGACCTGATTATCATTATTGTGATTCTGTAATATTATTTGTGAATAATAATTAGATATTGATAAAAATGATAAGAAAATATTTATTCAATTGAGATATAAATGGAGAATTTTTAGCAAAAGAGACAATTGTTGAAAGTTAATATTTTATCTTTTTCGATAAAATAATTCATTCAAATATATTATTATAATATTACATGATATTAATGTGATAATATAATAATATAATTTTATGGTATAAAAATAAAATGAGGTGGAAGAGAGAAAATGGAATTGAAAATTCTTTTAATAATTATAAATATTTTAATATAATATATGTGTGTGTGTGTGTGTGGAGGAATTGATGGGGAGAGAGAGAAAGGGAGAGGGAGAGGGAGAGGGAGAGAAGAGAGAGAGTTAGTGGAAAATGATGGGGGAAAAAGAAAGAAATTGAAATCTCATCCGTATGTAAGTTTGGGTCATTTTTCGTTTGGAAGTTGGAAAATCTTTCTTCTACAAAGTTGTACAGAATTAAATTTCATATAGAATGTGTTGGGTTTGTACGAAATCGTGACGCAATCAAATTGCAAAAATTAGCTGAAGCATGGTATATCAGAGTTTAAATTTTTTTACAAAACCATCACCCTGATCATCATTTATACAAATTATTAATTTAAAACGATAAATAAGAAGTTATAGAATCATACCCGTGTAGAACGAAGCTTTCACAGGTACGAGTTCAACTTCTTGTTCTTCGTGATCTCCTTGAATTTCTAGGTTAGATTCCTTCCTTTGATCAACGTTAGCCACCCAAGTGTTTGGCCTCTAGAGGTGATCCACCAAGGAAGATGAATTATCAAGAAGGAGGTTGGTTGGTTTAGTTTTTTATCCTCTATAGAAAAGGAGTATTCTCCAACAATTGGAATTGCATCAACTGATATCTATTATAAGACTCCTTTTATATAGATATTGGTCAACCCTTCTAATCCTATTAGACATGGGATTTCATTTAATTAATTAAACTCTTTTAATTAATTTAGGCTTCCCACCACATTGGGAATAACTAATTAAATTCATTTAATTAATTTTTTTCCTAATCTTATTAGGAATAAATGAGAGTACTAATATTAAATTAATTACTAAACTACTTTAGAAATTAAGATAATAATAATTGTAATAGTATTAATAAGACTCCTCTTATTAATTTATATTTAATATTTTCAAAATATTAAATAATAAACATTAAGCAATTTAATTTATTCTATCACCATAGATTAAATTAATTACACTTAATGCAGTATTATGATTATGCCATTACCTTCTTAAATAATTATTCTTCATTTTATGGTATGACCCTTTAGGTTCTCCATATTAAACCGGTTGTGAATAAATCAATTAGACCAATTCTAATCTTATTTAAATAAATAAATTAAACTAATAATCTATTTAAATAAATAATATTTATTCTACAATAGGGATAAGCCTCCCTAGCGATCAACGACTTTTCAGATAATATAGATTTCAACATTAATCATAAAAGAACCTGTGAGTAAATAGTTACCGTACAATTCAATCCTTCCATCATACAATGTCTCAATTAAATATAAGACATAGATTTACTGTCAAGTCTTATTTTATTTAATTATATGTACTTCGATTAGAAAATGCACAACTCCAAATAATGTAAATTAAAAACTCCTTTCTAATTTCATTCCACCTTGGCCAAGGATTCCTGGGTTGTCATTTAACGAATCACATAAGACATATCTCCTCTTTTACTAGAGGTGGTAAATTCTTTATTGATCATTCATTATCTCCATATGTAACTCATTATACCCAAGCATACCCTATATATGCCTTAAAAGGTCTTAAGGAATAAGTCAAAGTATAATTTGTTACATACAAGATACTATGATGATCTCAAGTCCAAGGATCACTTGTACTACTATCACATTAGAAATTTCTATTGATAGGCGAGTAAAACTCCTATTAGATATTCCATAGCGAGTCACATTCAGTGAACTTATTTTTCAATAAGCACCTACATACTTGCTTTAGTGTCTCCACACAAATGATCATGAGATCAATCATCCTCATCCAATAAGCAAACAACATATGTACCAATCTATCCGGATATACTAATATTCTTTTTAGTAATCCCACGATTGAGAACTATTTTAGTTTTAAGCTTTCTAAAAATTTAAATCTCATTAGCATGATCAACATCATGATTCTAAAAGCATTGCTTAAAACTATGAGTTATTTACATATTATAAAAACAACACCATGTAGATAATTAAATGTCTTTAATAAGTTAATACTTTTATTAATAAATAAATAAGATCGTCCCCAAAGTATATGCTTTATCATCATACATGATTGGACTTGTATGCATACTACTTTTAGAATGGACATAAGGTTCGTATTTTTTTGATAAATAGGCTATTTATTATGAATTATTAAAATTTTTGAATATTGTTTAAATTAAAACACGTGTGGGCCCCACTTGTCTTTTTGTGTGTGAAATGTGCTGATGAGTGTTGATCTTTAGAGGTGGCTGCTTGATTTTCAAAGTTGGGTGCTGAGAAGCCACCGTAGAAAAATTTGTCAATTCTGGTGTGCTAAGCATTTCCTATAAATAGGGTGCTTAGTTAAGAAATAAAAATCACACCAGAATCAAAAAATTTGCTCTCTATAATATCGAGTGTATTTCTTGTGAGTATAAGGATAGTTTGAGTGTGAATTACGGTGCAAGATTTTTCTCAACAAAATATCCGATATTTCAGTCAGATCTAGTATTTTACTAAGGTAAAGGATATTATTTTTCTCGTAAATAATGTTATTTCTTTTCAATATTCATAAAAAATATTATTTTCTTTCATATTCCATATTATGAAAGTGATAATAATTTATTTCATACTCCTAAATTTGAACTTACTACGGTAAGTATTGCTTCTATAATTCCTGAAATGATCAAAATTTCTTTGAGTTTTGCGTTTCATCTAATATCATTTCACTGGAATATTGGTTTGAACTTTCTTATAAAATTTTTACCATTTTATTATGGAGTACTATTCATTCGAGTACTATTCACGAGTTACTATTCAAGTTAAAAAATAATATTTTTTTATCTAAATTATCTTTGATTGGATCCATGTTTTGATCTTCATTCTTGAATTTTGCTCCACAATCGGTTATTATTGAACATTCTTGAACTTGGATAGATTAAATTACGAATCTCTAATATTTCTCCTTTATTTCACTTAATTCGTTCTTTTTCATCATCCTCAGTCTTAAATTGTGAAAAATATTTTTGGGCTGTAGTACAAAGATAATGATTAGTTGACGAATATCTTTGGCCTGTAGTGCAAAGATGAATGATTACTTGATGAATATCTTTGGTCTGTAGTGCAAAGATGAATGATTGCCTGATGAATATCTTTGGCCCGTAGTGCAAAGATGGACAGGTGATAAGTGGTTTTTATGACCACTTATTCAGATCCTTTCTAACTCATTTTGTTGCTTAAACTTAAGTATCGTTGTGCGTTTAATGTGTTTTTGCTTTCTTTTGTGATTTGTATGTTTTGGAACTCCCTTGGTGCTTAATGAGCTAAAAAGGACAAAATGGTGCCAAAAGGAGCAAGAATGGAATGATGGCATGACAATGGGAATGAAATGCAATCCAGACATTGTTTGGGGGGTTCATGTTCATTTCATGTTCTTGGATTGGAGCTTGGTACATATTGTAGATCGTTTTCTAAGCTTTTCGGAACATCTTGAATCATTCCAATCGGAGTTCAGAGGCGAGAGTTATGCCCCGTATGCCAACGGAAGTTAAACTTCACGATTTTGGATTTTTATTGCACAACTGTCACTTGGAGCTCAATTTCAGCCTTCATCCCTCTATTATTTCTCAATGCTCAAAGAATGAAAGTTGTAGAGCTCCTCGATAGCTTCGTTTTGACAGGTGGCAGGACTCGTAACTCCTCCCGGATAAGAAGTTATGGCCATTTTCCCAACAGATGCTGTAACAGAAAATTCCAGAAAAGTGCCCGGCATCGCGGCGCCCATTCCTAGTATAAATCTGGCGCTGCAGCGCCAACTAGGCAGCAAATTTGCCCTGCTTCAGCGCCGCAACGCTCTATTCAAGCCAAATCCTGGCACCACAGCACCCGGTCGCGAATTTTGACAGATTTCAGCCTTTAAATGCTCAACCCAATGACCCATTACACTATATACTTCATTTTCTTTTCATTTTACCTTCATCTTAGCTATCTAAAGGGAAGGAGGAGAGGGGATATTGGCCTTAAGCCTTTTCCCTAGTTTTCCATTTCCTTTCCCTTTCAATTCCTTGTCTAGTATAGATTAGGAGTTGATTAGCTTGGGGTTAATTAGTAGTAGATTCTAGGGTTTAGTTAGTATTGAAGATAGAAGCAAGTGAATTCATCAAGATCCAAGCTTGGAGAAGGATTACAGATTTGCATTCTCTATCTCTTTTACCTCTCCTTATTCTCATTTGTATTCGGATGATGTATATTCTACTTGTGGATAATATATTTGAGTTTTCTATGACTTAATTTGTATTTTGAGGTTTCAATGGAACCTAATGAGTTGTTGTATCAATTTCTCTCCCTTTTACTGTATTGACTCATGTGTGGATGGATTGTTGCACTTTATGCTTATTGATTGATTGCTTGAGGCAGTAATTGGTATGGTTTTAATGGATATTGAAAAATTGATATTATGACCTAACTTTAGCGTAACAACACTTGTATTGTTCATGACATGTGTTTATGAGCGATTCTTGCATGATAGAATAGGAATATCTCTATTTGTCTTATGTAATCAGTGAGAACGGCTCTTAATGACCCATAGTCTATTTATTTTTACCATAGAATTGATATTATGACCTAACTTTAGCGTAACAACACTTGTATTGTTCATGACATGTGTTTATGAGCGATTCTTGCATGATAGAATAGGAATATCTCTATTTGTCTTATGTAATCAGTGAGAACGGCTCTTAATGACCCATAGTCTATTTATTTTTACCATAGGAATGTGATGATTTATATAGCTTAGGGATTGCATTTGATACTCGGAAGAGGCCCATGTACACTGTTAGTTCTCGGTTAACCACTATTTATTTTTACCATAGGAATGTGATGATTTATATAGCTGAGGGGATTGCATTTGATACTTGGAAGAGGCCCATGTACACTGTTAATTCTCGATTAACTATTCATGTAAGACCCCAACTTTTATGAATAAAGATTTAATTTTCTTTATATATTATTTCGAAATAGTAAGGTGTTGATTAGATAAATGTGAAAAGTTATGAGTGAAATGTGCAAATATTTCAAAATAAGCAAGTGGTTATAAAATATTCATTGTTGTCGGAGAATATTCGTTTGGTCGTGGAATATTCTTGTTGTCGGGGAATATTCGTACGACAGCGCAGCTATTTGTGGGCCCCACAACGGAATAATTGTCGGATATAGAAAGCGACAGAAATAACGTTTTTATGAATAACGGTAAAACTGTTACGGTTAAAATGTTAAAATATCCGGTGATAAAAATACAGTAATACGCGTTGTGCACAGTAGCACACGGTATTGCACAGTATTTCGAATTATTGGTTCTTACGTAAAAAGTCACTTACTCAATAATTGTTACAGTAATTACTGTTCAATATTTTATATTATTGATTCAATAATTGCATGATATTTTATTGGTTCAATAATTGCTACGTTAATATTTTATATCAATAATTGCTACTTTGCTATTTTATATGATTGATTCAATAATTGCTACCGTTGATATTTTGTATTATTGATTCAATAATTGTCACTGCACAATATTTCACATTAACAACTCAATAATTCATATTATTTGAATAATATTATTAGATAGCATTATTGACAATGTCTAAGGAAGTTCTGTCTAGGAGGGGTTATTTAATTGCGCGCCAGTATGGAGAAATTCTTATCGGAAGGCCCCCTCTTTCCTGGAAACGACCTAGTTGTCAATATTGTAGTTCTGTAATATTATTTGTGAATAATTAATTATTAATTTATATAATAAAAAAATATTTATTTTGTGGATATAAAAGAAGGAATTAGTACTGAGATGTTTTTATCAGTATTTTGGTGTGAAAAATCATCCGTTTGTGGATTTCAGCTATTTTCGGTTGGGATTTTGGAAAAACTTCCTTCTACAAAGTTGTAGAGAATTAAATTTCCATGAAAAGAACATATAATCTATATTTTTCTGATAAAATAGCTATTTATTATAAATTATTGAAGTTTCGAAAATAAATATTTTTTTAAATAAAATGGTGGGGTCCACTTTTGGTTGTTGTGGAAACTTTGCTGAATTTCAATGGTGGTGTACGTGAATGGTAGCAGGTAAAGCCATCAGGTAGCAGGTTAAGTCTGCTTTGGCGTTCTAGCATTTTTCTATAAATAGGGTGCTTATGATAGAATTGAAAATCACACCAGAATCAGAAATTTTCTCTCTCTATAATATCGAGCGTATTTTTGTGAGTATTTAGATACTTTGAGTGTTACTATTCATTGCAAGTTTCCGTCGGTATTATATCCGATATTCCAGCCAGAAGTACTATTCTTTTAAGGTAAAGGATGTTATTTTCTTTCGTAAACGATGTTATTCTTTTCAATATCATTATACCAAAATATTGTCATAGATTTTATTATGAAATTCTTACTTTTTTCGTCGGGGTTACTATTCATGTATACGGCACTATTCACGGAAAAATTAATTTTTCTTCTATTTGTCCAAGTTGCTTGTTAAAGTTCCTATCTTTGATTGGATCCAAGTTTTGAGCTTTACTCTTGAATTTTGCTCCACAAAGTATTAATATGGAGTATTTTTAAACTTGGATAAACTAAAATACGAATCCTTAATCTTTGTCCATTATCTCACGAAATTCTTTATTTATATTATTTTTCATTATCCTCAGTCCTAAATGATGATATAACTGAATATATTTGGCCTGTAAAGCAAAGATGAATGATTATCTGATGAATATCTTTGGCCGTAGTGCAAAGATGGACAGGTGTTGAGATGAACATGACCACTGATGATACAAATGAATATTTTTGGCCCAGTAGTGCAAAGATGAATATTTGATTTGAGATATATATTGATTGATGTTACAGGGATAAAATATTAATGATGGACTTTTAAATCATAAAAGGTAGTAGACTTCATTCTCTACTTAACTCTTCTAATGTATTGTTATTTTCGCTGCGAATATTGATCTAAAACTTGTTGTCCATAATATTTTATCTGAATTGTTGAAGACTAACGATAATTTATTTTTTATTATCTTAGTCATAATATTCTTTACTGGGCTAGTTGAGCTCACCCTTTTCATCTATTGTCCTCTTCAGGAAATGAGAATGTCGCAGGATCTAGTCGGGGGACAAAGTGATGGTCCGAGTTAGAACAGTAGTAGTCCTCGCTATTTTTGTAAAATAGTGGGATAATAATTGTAATGAGGACTTAGTTTGAATGTTAATATTTTTTATATATTTGTATTGACACTCACAGTTGTGTGGTCGTATTTTGCACGACCGTGTGATATAAAAGATTATATTTGAATTATGTACCATGTATTTGGCGACTTAGAATGGGTTGGGTTGACTGGATCTATTCTGGGGGACGTCATAGTTGGTATCAGAGCTTAGGGATATGATCTCTGGTGGAGATCGGGGAATAGAACTAGGAGGGGAGAGACGAGTAAATTCTTCACTAGTATGTCCTACCTAAGCTTATGTGGTATTTAATTGGTCAATCGGAGCATAGGGTTAATATGTGGTATGTTAATTTGTTTAATTAACCCTTGTTTTATAACAGTATTTGAGAATGGCAACTGAGAATGTTAACAATGGAGTGAATGAGACCGTGGAGATACCTTTAATCACCAACCAGGAGAACGTGCAACAAGAAGGCAATATTCATTCTGAAAACAACGCTGATCAAACGATAAACGATGAGATGTTTAGAAGTTTTTTGCAGTTCATGCAAAACCAGACGAGAGAGACTCCTGTTCATAATACAGGTGGAGATAATAACAACACGCGAATTGTCACTGCCAAGTAGTTCAAAGAGTTGGGACCACCAGAGTTTCAGGGAAAGTATGATCCAATCAAGGCTGAGACGTCGGTTAAGCAAATTATCAAGATATTTGATGTCTTGGGATGCACGGAGGAACATAAAGTTCCATTCGCCACCTTTATGTTCCGTGGAGAGGCAGATTACTGGTGGGAGTCTGTGAAGCGTACCCAGCCTGCCGCACTCAAGATATCTTGGGAAGCATTCCAGAAACTGTTCAATGACAAGTACTTTCTTGAAAGTATTCGCCATATGAAGGAGGTAGAGTTTATCAGACTAGAACAAAATAACATGACTGTGTCCCAGTACGAGGCTAAGTTCGCGGAGTTGTCCAGGTTTGCACCTCATTTGGTAGAGAATGAGGAACGTATGACGCAAAAATTTCTGAGAGGTCCCAGTTATTAGAACGAGATAGTGATTATATTCAACCAAGGGACAACAACCAAGGTCGTACCGGTGGCAGCAGTCATCGGAGCAATGACAATCAGCGGAGAGAAAAGTATAACAGAAGCGGTAACCACTCCAGTGGTAATCGTGGCCATGATAGTAGAAAAAGCGAATCAGGAGGAAATTTCAAGAAGAGAAGGTATAACAATGAGAACGTGATGACGTCGACATCAGCACCACAATCAACTTGTTTCTAGGGGAGGAGAACGACCACCGGTCGTATGCTATAAATGCGGGAAAGAGGGACACATCAGTCCAAACTGCCCACAATAATTCAAAGCATGCTATAACTGTGGAAAAGAAGGAAATATAGCTCGAGATTGTCCTATAGCGAAACCAAGTCCAGCGGGGGTGGTAATTCCAAAGGCGATTTCGGACAAGTTAAAGTCGGTGATTTCTGGAAGAGCGTTTGTCGTGACAGCTCAAAACGCGAGGAACCCACACGAGGTGATTACGGGTAAGCTAATCATAAACTCTTGCGAAGTTTACACCTTGTTAGATACCGGTGCTACCCATTCTTTTATTTCACCTACTTGTGCTCAACGTTTGAACTTGACTTCTGATAAATTAGACTTTGACTTATCTGTTGAAACTCCGTTGGGTGAAACCTTTGTTACATCCACAGTTTACAAATCTTGCATGATTCAGATTGGTACCCTTACCTTACCTGTTGATCTTATATCTTTGAAAATACTTGCATTTGACGTGATTTTAGGAATTGACTGGTTAACCACTTACCATGCCAAAATTGATTGTTTTCGTAAGGTTGTTAGTTTTTATATTCCTAATCAACCTGTTGTGCAAATCCAAACCACTAAAATCAGTCAATATCATTTCAAGTCACAAAGCTATTCGTTTATTGAAAAACGGATGTCAAGCTTTCTTAGCACATGTCACTGATCTAAACCAGAATACGTTAGGTTTGAATGATATTTTCGTTGTTAATGAGTTTCCTGATGTATTTCCCGAAGAACTTTCCGGTCTACCCCCAGAACGTGAAGTTGAATTCTTTATTGACCTTGAACCCGGTACAAAACCCATTTCTAAAATTCCATATCGAATGGCTTCTATTGAACTTTAGGAGTTAAAGGTCCAATTACAGGAATTGTTAGACATCGGTTTTATTCGTCCTAGTACGTCTCCTTGGGGTGCTCCTGTTTTATTCGTAAAGAAGAAAGACGGGAGTATGCGACTTTGTATTGACTATCGGGAGTTGAACCATGTCACCATCAAGAATAGGTATCCGCTACCTCGTATTGATGACCTGTTCGACCAGTTACAAGGAGCACAATTCTTTTCAAAGATTGATCTTCGTTCTGGATATCATCAGCTGAAGATTAAAACTGAGGATATTCCGAAGACTGCCTTCAGAACTCGGTACGGGCATTATGAGTTCTTAGTCATGTCTTTTGGATTGACTAATGCTCCTGCTGCTTTCATGGATATGATGAACCGTGTATTTAAGGAGTATTTAGATCAATTCGTTGTTGTCTTTATTGATGACATTCTCGTTTATTCTAAAAGCCGTGAAGATCATGAACACCATTTGAAGTTAGTACTTCAAAAGCTTCGTGAGAACAAGCTATATGCTAAGCTGAAGAAATGCGAGTTTTGGCTTGAGGAAGTAGCATTCCTTGGGCACGTGGTATCGAAACGTGGAGTATCTGTGGACCCGGCGAAGATTGAAGCAATACAAAGCTGGGAGCAACCTAAGTCGGTGACCGAAGTACGAAGATTTCTGGGCTTAGCTGGTTATTATCGGAGATTCGTAGAGGGATTTTCTCGAATCGCTACTCCATCAACTCAGTTGACTCGGAAAGATACGAAATTCGTTTGGAGCGAGGAATGCGAAAAGAGCTTCCAAGAGCTCAAGAGAAGACTTATCTCAGCACCTGTTCTAACAATACCATCTGGTTCGGATGGATTTGTTATCTACAGCGATGCTTCGGGCAAAGGGTTAGGATGTGTTCTCATGCAACATGGGAAAGTCATAACCTATGCCTCGCGACAACTCAAAGAATATGAGAGGAATTATCCTACTCATGATATAGAGTTGGCAGCTGTCGTTTTCGCGTTGAAGATCTGGAGACATTACCTGTACGGGGAGAGAGTGGAGATTTATACGGATCATAAGAGCCTTAAATATTTTTTCACTCAGAAGGAACTCAACAAGCGGCAACGACGTTGGCTGGAGCTGTTGAAAGATTACGATCATACCATACAATACCATCTCGGAAAAGCGAACGTGGTAGCTGACGCGTTGAGTAGAAGATCATATGCGGGAACGAGTGCGATGATGTCAAGTATACGCGTAGAACCAACTTTGATTGATAAAGTTAAAGCCGCTCAAGCTACGGATCCGGAGCTGATGAAGATGAAGAAGAAGGTGCAAGAAGGTGCCATTCTAGAAGCAAGAATCGATGAAGAGGGAATATTTCGAGTTAACTCCAGACTTTGTGTTCCTAACGATTCCGACTTGAAGCATAGAATCATGATGGAGGCACACAACACACCGTTTGCAATCCATCATGGCAGTACCAAAGTGTATCGTGATCTTCGACATACATTTTGGTGGAGCAATATGAAAAGAGAGATCGCGGAGTTTATTTCGAGATGTTTAACTTGTCAACGTGTAAAGGCAGAGCATCAAGTGCCGAAGGGTCCATTGCAACCACTAGAAATTCTGAATTGGAAGTGGGAATACATTACGATGGATTTCGTTATGGATTTTCCCAAGGTTTCTCAAGGCATAGATGCGATTTAGGTTATGGTTGATAGATTAACCAAGTCTGCTCATTTCTTGCCGATACGAGAGACTTATTCCCTTGAACGTCTTGCTCATATGTACGCGAATGAGATTGTGAGGTTGCATGGCATGCCAGTATCTATAGTTTTGGATCGTGACCCAAGATTTACTTCACGATTTTGGGTTAGCTTGCAGAAAGCTATGGGCACGGACTTACGATTCAGTTCGGCATATCATCCTCAAACGGACGGACAATCGGAAATGACTATTCAAACTCTTGAAGATCTATTAAGACTCTGTGTTCTAGACTTCAAAGGGAGTTGGGATAAGTACCTACCATTGGTGGAATTCTCCTACAATAACAGTTATCAGGCAAAGTATAGGCGTAGCTCCATTTGAAGCGTTGTATGGGAGAAAGTGTCGTTCTCCAGTATGCTGGGATGACGTGGGTGAGGCAACATTATTGGGACCGGAGTTGGTACGTATGACTACATAAAAAATTCAAATGATCCGGCAAAGGATACAAACCGCAAAAGATCGACAAAAGAGTTATACGGATCTTCATCGAAAGGACGTGGAATTTAATGTTGGGGATCATGTATTGTTACGTGTTGCTCCATGGAAAGAAGTTACGAGATTCGGGAAGAGAGAAAAGCTCAACCCACGATTCATTGGTCCATTTGAGATCCTTGACCGAGTAGAAAATGTGGCCTATAGACTCGCTTTACCTCTAAGCCTGTCTCGTGTTCATAACGTTTTTCACATATCCGTACTTCGCAAATATGTGAAATACCCAAACCACATTATTGAGTTAGAACCAGACGAGATAGCCGAAGATTTAACGTACGAGGAGGTACCTGTCAAGATCTTGGATAGGAAGGAGCATGTCCTACGCTCGAAAATTATACCTCAAGTTAAAGTTTTGTGGAGAAACCATGCAATTGAGGAAATGACCTGGGAGTTGAAATCGGAAATGAAAGCGAGGTATCCTCACCTTTTCGACATACCAGGTACGTACGTCAATTTCGAGGACGAAATTTCATAAGGAGAGAGGTTGTAAGACCCCAACTTTTATGAATAAAAATTTAATTTTCTTTATATATTATTTCGAAATAGTAAAGTGTTGATTTGATAAATATGAAAGTTATGGGTGAAATGTGCAAACATTTTTAAAATGAGCAAGTGGTTATAAAATATTCTTGTTGTCGGGGAATATTCGTTTGGTCGTGGAATATTCTTGTTGTCGGGGAATATTCGTACGACGGCGCAACTATTTGTGGGCCCCCACAACGGAATAACTGTCGGATATAGAAAGCGACAGAAATAACTTTTTTACAAAATAACGGCGTGGTTGTTACCGTTAGTATTGTTGAAATACCCGGTGGTTAAAATACAGTGATACACGGTGTTGCATAGTAGCACACGGTATTGCACAGTATTTCGAATTATTGAGTCTTACGTGAGAAGCCATTACTCAATTATTGTTACAGTAATTACTGTTCAATATTTTATATTATTGACTCAATAATTGCTACGTTGATATTTTATATTATTGACTCAATAATTGTTACATTGATATTTTATTGACTCAATAATTGCTACGTTGCCATTTTATATGATTGATTCAATAATGGCTACAGTTGATATTTTGTAGTATTGATTCAATAATTGTCGTTGCACAGTATTTCACGTTATCAACTCAATAATTCATATTATTTGAATAATATTATTAGATAGCATTATTGACAATGTCTAAGCAAGTTCTGTCTAGGAGGGGTTATTTAATTGCGCGCCAGTAAGGAGAAGTCCTTATCGGAAGGTATTCTCACGTTTTAGACATACCAGGTACGTACGTCAATTTCGAGGACGAAATTTCATAACGAGTGGAGGTTGTAAGACCACAACTTTTATGAATAAAGATTTAATTTTCTTTATATATTATTTCGAAATAGTAAGATGTTGATTTGATAAATGTGAAACGTTATGGGTGAAATGTGAAAATATTTCAAAATAAGCAAGTGGTTATAAAATATTCATTGTTGTCGGAGAATATTCGTTTGGTCGTGAAATATTCTTGTTGTTGGGGAATATTCGTATGACGGCGCAGCTATTTGTGGACCCCACAACGGAATAACTGTCGGATATAGAAAGCGACAGAAATAACCTTTTTATGAATAACGGTAAAACTGTTACGGTTAAACTGTTGAAATATCCGGTGATAAAAATACAATAATACGCGTTGTACACAGTAGCACACGGTATTGCACAGTATTTTGAATTATTGGTTCTTACGTAAGAAGTCACTTACTCAATAATTGTTACAGTAATTACTGTTCAATATTTTATATTATTAATTCAATAATTGTATGATATTTTATTAGTTCAATAATTGCTACATTGATATTTTATATCAATAATTGCTACTTTGCTATTTTATATGATTGATTCAATAATTGCTACCGTTGATATTTTGTATTATTGATTCAATAATTGTCACTGCACAATATTTCACATTAACAACTCAATAATTCATATTATTTGAATAATATTATTAGATAGCATTATTGACAATGTCTAAGGAAGTTCTGTCTAGGAGGGGTTATTTAATTGCGCGCCAGTATGGAGAAATTCTTATCGGAAGGCCCCCTCTTTCCTGGAAACGACCTAGTTGTCAATATTGTAGTTCTGTAATATTATTTATGAATAATTAATTATTGATTTATATAATAAAAAAATATTTATTTTGTGGATATAAAAAAGGAATTAGTACTGAGGTGTTTTTATCAGTATTTTGGTGTGAAAAATCATCCGTTTGTGGATTTCAGCTATTTTCGGTTGGGATTTTGGAAAAATTTTCTTCTACAAAGTTGTAGATAATTAAATTTCCCATAGAAAGAACATATAATCTATATTTTTCTGAAAAAATGGCTATTTATTATAAATTATTGAAGTTTCGAAAATAAATATTTTTCTAAATAAAATGGTGGGGTCCACTTTTGGTCGTTGTGGAAACTTTGCTGAATTTCAATGGTGGTGTACGTGAATGGTAGCAGGTAAAGCCATCAGGTAGCAGGTTAAGTCTGCTTTGGCGTTCTAGTATTTTTCTATAAATAGGGTGCTTAGGATAGAATTGAAAATCACACCAGAATCAGAAATTTTCTCTCTCTATAATATCGAGCGTATTTTTGTGAGTATTTTGATACTTTGAGTGTTACTATTCATTGCAAGTTTCCGTCGGTATTATATCCGATATTCCAGCCAGAAGTACTATTCTTTTAAGGTAAAGGATGTTATTTTCTTTCGTAAACGATGTTATTCTTTTCAATATCATTATACCAAAATATTGTCATAGATTTTATTATGAAATTCTTACTTTTTTCGTCGGGGTTACTATTCATGTATACGGCACTATTCACGGAAAAATTAATTTTTCTTCTATTTGTCCAAGTTGCTTGTTAAGGCTCCTATCTTTTGTTGGATCCAAGTTTTGAGCTTTACTCTTGAATTTTGCTCCACAAAGTATTAATATGGAGTATTTTTAAACTTGGATAAACTAAAATACGAATCCTTAATCTTTGTCCATTATCTCACGAAATTCTTTATTTATATTATTTTTCATTATCCTCAGTCCTAAATGGTGATATAACTGAATATATTTGGCCTGTAAAGCAAAGATGAATGATTATCTGATGAATATCTTTGGTCGTAGTGCAAAGATGGACAGGTGTTGAGATGAACATGACCACTGATGATACAAATGAATATCTTTGGCCCGTAGTGCAAAGATGAATATTTGATTTGAGATATATATTGATTGATGTTATAGGGATAAAATATTAATAATGGACTTTTAAATCATAAAAGATAGTAGACTTCATTCTCTACTTAACTCTTCTAATGAATTGTTATTTTCGCTGCGAATATTGATCTAAAACTTGTTGTCCATAATATTTTATCTGAATTGTTGAAGACTAACGATAATTTATTTTTTATTATCTTAATCATAATATTCTTTACTGGGCTAGTTGAGCTCACCCTTTTCATCTATTGTCCTCTTCAGAAAATGAGAATGTCGCAGGATCTAGTCGGGGACAAAGTGATGGTCCGAGTTAGAGCAGTAGTAGTCCTCGCTATTTTTATAAAATAGTGGGATAATAATTGTAATGAGGACTTAGTTTGAATGTTAATATTTTTTACATATTTGTGTTGACACTCACAGTTGTGTGGTCGTATTTTGCACGACCGTGTGATATAAAAGATTATATTCGAATTATGTACCATGTATTTGGCGACTCAGAATGGGTTGGGTTGACTGGACCTATTCTGGGGGCGTCACAGTTGGTATTAGAGCTTAGGGATATGATCTCTGGTGGAGATCGGGGAATAGAACGAGGAGGAGAGAGACGAGTAAATCCTTCACTAGTATGTCCTACCTAAGCTTATGTGATATTTAATTGGTCAGTCGGAGCATAGGGTTAGTATATGGTATGTTAATTTATTTAATTAACCCTTGTTTTATGGCAGTATTTGAGAATGACAGCTGAGAATGTTAACAATGGAGTGAATGAGACCGTGGAGACACCTTTAATCACCAACCAGGAGAACGTGCAACAAGAAGGCAATATTCATTCTGAAAACAACGCTGATCAAACGATAAACGATGAGATGTTTAGAAGTTTTTTGCAGTTCATGCAAAACTAGACGAGAGAGACTCGTGTTCAGAAGTACTATTCTTTTAAGGTAAAGGATGTTATTTTCTTTCGTAAACGATGTTATTCTTTTTAATATCATTATACTAAAATATTATCATAGATTTTATTATAAAATTCTTACTTTTTTCGTCAGGATTACTATTCACGTATACGGCACTATTCACGAAAAAAATTAATTTTTTTTTTATTTGTCCAAGTTGCTTGTTAAGGTTCCTATCTTTGATTGGATCCAAATTTTGAGCTTTATTCTTGAATTTTGCTCCACAAAATATTAATATGGAGTATTTTTGAACTTGGATAAACTAAAATATGAATCCTTAATCTTTGTCCATTATCTCACGGGATTCGTTCTTTATATTATTTTTCATCATTCTCAGTCCTAAATGGTGATATAACTGATTATCTTTGGCCTGTAGTGCAAAGATGAATGATTACCTGATGAATATCTTTGGCTCGTAGTGCAAAGATGGATAGGTGTTGAGATGAACATGACCACTGATGATACAAATGAATATCTTTGGCCCGTAGTGCAAAGATGAATATTTAATTTAAGATATATATTGATTGATGTTACAGGGATAAAATATTGATGATGGACTCTTAAATCATAGAAGATAGTAGATTTCAATCTCTACTTAATTATTATAATGAATTGTTATTACCGCTGTGAATATTGATCTAAAACTTGTTGTCCATAATATTTTATCTGAATTTTTGAAGACTAACGATAATTTATTTTCTATTATCTTAATCATAATATTCTTTACTGGGCTAGTTGAGCTCATCCTTTTCATCTATTGTCCTTTTCAGGAAATGAGAATGTCGCAGGAACTAGTCGGGGGACAGAGTGATGGTCCGAGTTAGAGCAGTAGTAGTCCTCACTATTTCTAATAAATAGTGTGATAATAATTGTAATGAGAACTTAGTTTGAATGTTGATATTTTTTACATATTTGTATTGACACTCATAGTTGTGTGGTTGTATTTTGCACGACCGTGTGATATAAAAGATTGCATTTGAATTCTGTACCATGTATTTGACGACTCAGAATGAGTTGGGTTAACTGGACCTATTTTGGGGGCGTCACAATTCATGTGAGTCATTACTTATATTTGTAGAGTTAGGAGATCGTCGAATCATTAGGAGAAATTAGAATCTCATGTCTTCTTTATCTGATTTTACTCTAGGATTAGTTATTTTATGTTTAAATTTCTTGTCTAGTTTAATCAAAACTCTTTATAGCGTGTTTAAATAAGATTGAAATGATTACAGGCTAGTTGTTTGGCGACCTTTTATCTGTTAATTCTCCGTGGGAACGATATTTACTTATTTTATATTAATTGTTGAACGCGTATCCTTGCGCGTAATTGTCATTATATAAATCGGACAACAACAAGTGTTGAGATGAACATGACTATGAGACCCCAAAAATTTTATGAATAAAGATTTAAATTTTTTTTATATTATTTTAAAATAGTAAGGTGTTGATTTGATAAATATGATAAATTATGGGTGAAATATGTAAATATTTCTAAATAAGTAAGTGGTTATAAAATATTCATTGTTGTCGGGGAATATTAGTTTGGTCATGAAATATTCTTGTTGTTGGAGAATATTCGTACGACGACGCAGTCATTTGTGGGTCTCACAACAGAATAACTGTCGAATATAGAAAGCGACATAAATAACCTTTTTATAAATAACGGTAAAACTGTTGCGATTAAACTGTTGAAATACCCGGTGATAAAAATACAGTAATACGCGTTGTGCACAGTAGCACACGGTATTGCACAGTATTTTGAATTATTGGTTCTTATGTAAGAAGTCACTACTCAATAATTGTTACAGTAATTACTGTTCAATATTTTATATTATTGATTCAATAATTGCTACATTGATAATTGCATAATATTTTATTGATTCAATAATTGTCATTGCACAGTATTTTAAATTATCAAATCAATAATTCATATTATTTGAATAATATTATTAGATAGCATTATTGACAATGTCTAAGGAAGTTCTGTCTAGGAGGGGTTGTTTAATTGCACGCCAGTAAGGAGAAATTCTTATCGAAAAGCCCCCTCTTTTTTGGGAACGACCTGGTTGTCAATATTGTAGTTCTGTAATATTATTTATGAATAATTAATTATTGATTTATATGATAAGGAAATATTTATTTTGTGGATATAAAAGAATGAATTAGTGCTGATGTGTTTTTATCAGTATTTTGGTGTGAAAAATCATCCGTTTATGAATTTTGGCCATTTTACGCTGAGAATTTGAAAAAACTTTCTTCTACAAAGTTGTATAGAATTAAATTTTCTATAAAAATGATATAGAATTTGCATTTTTCTGATAAAAGAGTTATTTATTATGAATTATTTAAGTTTCAAAAATAAATGTTTTTATTAAAAACATGAATGGGCTCCACTTTTGTTTTTTTGTGGTGTATAATGCTGAAAATTCAATTTCAATAAGTGTGGGCGTAGGTTTTTCAAAGTTTGGTATGCTAGAGGCTGCAATTGTCAATTGTGGCATGCTGGGTCTTTCCTATAAATAGGTTGTTTAGTTAGAAATAAAAATTACACCATAATCAGAAAATTTTCTCTCTATAATATCGAGCGTATTTCTTGTGAGTATTTAGATACTTTGAGTGTTGATAACAGTGCAAGTTTTCGTCCACATAATATCCGATATTCTTTTCAATATCATTATACCAAAAAATTGGCATGAATTTTATTATGAAATTCTTACTTTTTTCGTCGGGATTACTATTCACGTATACGGTACTATTCACATATACGTAAGGCTGTAAACGAGTCAAACAGTTCGGGCTCGAGTCGAGCTCGATTCGGGCTCGACTTGAAAAAATACGAGCGAGACTCGAATTCGTTAGTAATATGATCCAAATCTGAGCATTAAAAATAGTTCGAATAAAAATATGAGTAGAATCTTGGCAAGGTTATAATCGACACGTTTAAAATTCAAACTACTCGAATTCTTGAGTATGATTCGATACATGCTCGATTGATACAAATTCGATTAAATACTCGATACATTCTCTTATAATATATACAAATTTAAATCAAATTAGAATAATTAATTATTATTATTATTATTTTTAAATTTTAATTGTGATTTTATATTTGTAAAGTGTAATAGTAAATATATTTTTTCATTTCTAAGTAAAATAACAAATTTAATTTATAATTATATTTATTATAAAACTAGTTATTATGTAGAGACTCGAATTCGAGCTTGAATTTGAAGCTCGCGAGTAGTTTGATTATAATTCGAGCAGAGTCGGATCGAATTCGAGTAGTAAAGATTCGAATCGAGTCGAATCTGAGTAAAAATTTTCAAATACAATTCGAATTCGAGTCGAATTTGAGTACGAATTTATCATTTCGAGTCGAATTCGAGTAGCTCTCTGTTCGCTTCGATTCGACTCGTTTACACTCTTACGTATACGACACTATTCATGAAAAAAATTAAATTTTCTTCTATTTGTCCAAGTTGGCTATTATGGGTCTTATCTTTGATTGGATCCAAGTTTTGATCTTCATTCTTGAATTTTGCTCCACAAAGTATTATTATGGAATATTTTTAAGCTTGGATAAACTAAAATATGAATCCTTAATATTTGTCCTTTATCTCACTGGATTCGTTCTTTAAAATATTTTTCATCATTCTCAGTCCTAAATGGTGATATAACTGAATATCTTTGGCCTGTAGTGCAAAGATGAATGATTACCTGATGAATATCTTTGGCCCGTAGTGCAAAGATGAACAGGTGTTGAGATGAACATGACCACTGGTGATACAAATGAATATCTTTGGCCCGTAGTGCAAAGATGAATATTTGAATTGAGATATATTGATTGATGTTACAGGGATAAAATATTGATGATGGACTCTTAAATCATAGAAGATAGTAGATTTCATTCTTTACTTAATTATTATAATGAATTGTTATTACCGCTGTGAATATTGATCTAAAACTTGTTATCCATAATATTTTATCTGAATTGTTGAAGACTAACGATAATTTATTTTTCATTATCTTAATCATAATATTCTTTACTGGGCTAGTTGAGCTCACCCTTTTCATCTATTGTCCTCTTCAGGGAATGAGAATGTTGCGAGAACTAGTCAGGAATCAGTGTGATGGTCAGAGTAGAGCAGTAATAGTCCTCACTATTTTTATAAAATAGTGTGATAATAATTGTAATGAATAAGGTATGAATTTGAATGTTTATATTTCGTATTATATACGATTTGCATTGAAATTCATAGTTGTATTGTCGTATTTCTCACGACCTTTTTATATAAAAGATTTGTATTTAGAATTCTGTACCATGTATTTGGCGACTCAGAATGGGTTGGTATTGAATCTATTTTGGGGGCGTCACAATGACCACTGGTGATACAAATGAATATCTTTGGCCCGTAGTGCAAAGATGAATATTTGATTCGAGATATATATTGATTAATATTACAGGGATAAAATATTGATGATGGACTTTTAAATCATAAAAGATAGTAGACATCATTCTCTACTTAACTCTTCTAATGAATTGTTATTTCCGCTGCAGTTGTTAATCAAAAATTTATTGTCCATAATATTTTATCTGATTTGTTGAAGACTAACGATAATTTATCCTTCATTATCTTAGTCATAATATTTTTTACTGGACTAGTTGAGCTCACCTTTGTCTTCCATTGTTCTCTTCAGAAAATGAGAATATCGCGAGTACTAGTCGGAGAATGGAGTGATGGTCCGAGTTAGAGCTGTAAAAGTCCTCACTATTTTTTTTTTTATAAAATAGTGTGATAATAATTATAATGAGAAATTAGTTGAGTGTTTATATTTTTTACATGTCTGTATTGACACTCACAGTTATGTGGTCGTATTTTGCACGACCATTTAATATAAAAGATTATATTTGAATTCTGTACCATGTATTTGACGACTCAAAATAAGTTGAGTATTGAACCTATTTTGGGGGCGTCACATTTTTCATTATATATTAAGTATACTTTTTCAAAATATTTGATATAAAAGTTATATATTACTTTGTCGGCCTCACAAAAGATGTTTAAAATGTAAAAAAAATTATACACAGTTCAAATTTAAAATATTATACGAAAACTTTTTACCCACAAAGAGTACTTAAGAGGTGTTTCACTATAAAAGAAAAGGAAACTATATTGTACTTGTGTGAAATTCATTGTGGATAGGATTGAAACATTAGATTCTTTAACCTCTACTTTAACTTTTCTTAATTTATATAAAATTTGTATTTTGATCCTAATAGAGGGAGTATAATATCAATAGTAAAGAAAAGTTTTGACTATGCCTACCATACCAAGATGTATTATTATTATTATTATTAAACATTAGTCATCTGAAGGTAAAAGTTAAATAATAAGAAGTTAGGAGAGAGTAAAAATAGAGAGGAGTTATATAATTTTAATTAGATAAATTATTACTCAAAATAATATTTATTATTATTAAAGATAATATTTATTTTTTATTTTACTTGATTACCCAACTTATTCAAAATGACTAAATCCCTCCCCCTCTCCCTGTATAACATGGATTACTTTATGTTATCAAGCATCTTGTGTGTTTTTGATGTGGGGATTTTGAGTCTAATTGTGATGTTCCCTGCCCTGCACACCAGAAAATCTTTAAGTAACATTCTTCATGTTGCCTTATCAAATAGGAGTAGTTTATTTGTTGGATTGGCTCTTTTTATTAGTAGTCTACCTATTTTTTATACTCAAGTGGGTATGTATAGTAGTAGAGGTTGGTTACTATTAACATGTGTGGAGAAATCTTGTGTTTGCCATTATTATTAGATTGTAGTAAATACACAAAAGATAATTGCCTTAATATATTTTATTAGCCCTTGTGGCACATGCATTGGACGTATGATAAAACAAAAAGATAAAAATAAATAAAGCACAAAAGATATATATATATATATATATATATATATATATATATCAAATTTGATCAGGTCCGGACTCCCGGACGGAGCAAAATCCGGACCTTTTTTTTTTTGTTTTGTTTTTTTTTTAAAACAACTAATAAAAAATGTATAATATTTTATGGAACTGGAATTTTTCCATAAAACAGTGTTTTGGGTCTGTTTTGTTATATGTATTTAAATCACACCCAAAACACTGTATTATGAAAAAATTACAGTTTCATAAAATATTATACATTTTTTATTAGTTGTTTTTAAAAAAAAAAGCAAAAAAAAAAAAAAAAAAAGGTCAGGATTTTAGCAAGGTCCGGGAGTCCGGACCTGATCCGGCCTCGTATATATATATATATATAAAGTAATCAAACTTACAAGGGCAAAAGATATATATAGTTAAGTAATTGAACATTTATTGACACAATTAGGAGAGCTTTGTAAAATTACTTGATAAAATGTTTGCGTTATAGTGTGTGACTCGGATGTCTTGGGATCGAACACCATCATCAACAATTTGTCAAGGTCAAAAAATGGTTTATGAGGTCACGGGGACGCGGGCATAAGCCCGTATAAAAAAGCTGATCTGGGTTCTTAAAAATTAGTCCAACTGTATTTGAGAAACTCCCGATTATAAAAAATAAAAAAAAATCATGCAAAAGTTAGCAATTTGCATCTAATGCTTCAAGTGGGTCGCACTCATGAATTCTCACGTGAAATCAATTTATGAAAACATTGGGTGGCTAAAAGGTAGTTCAAAAGTGATAAGGTGGTTATAAAGAGTTTAATGGTCCATTAAGGAGTATTGTTTTTGTTATTGCACTAAGTTGTCCTGGCACGGCCCACAAGTAGTAAGGTGAACAAATTATTATTTAGGTGGTGTTTGATAGAATTGAGCTTATTGAAAAATTAAATTTAGATGAAAGATAAAATAGTAGAAAAATAATAATTTTGTTGTTTGTGAATTTATAAAAAAGGAAAAGAAAGAGAAAAACTTTTATCCGTACAAACAAGAGAGTTACTTTAAAATTTTACAAACAGGAGAAATGGATTAATTTTTTTAATTTTTCATCAATTCTTTTAGGCTGTTTTATATTCAAAAACACAATACAAGTTATTTTCATAATTTTTACATTTTTTTGTAAAAAATTCTTTTATTGGGCTGCAAAGTATAAAAAAGTCTTGGTGTGCTGTTGGGCCTTAGTTTGAAGCCGACTCATGACTTAGCCCAGAGGTTTAAGTAATAGCCCATAGAATTCCTTAACTTTTTCACGAAAACATAGAATTCCTCTATTTCATACTACTAACGCCGTAAAATGAGCAAATAGTTCGGGTTTAATTCGTATTCGTTTGACTAAAAGTTCGATTCGAACTAGACTCGAAATATTTGATTGAAATATGAGCAAATTTTAAAGTTCAATAAATTACTCAAACCTATTCAAATTATAATTTTTTATTAATACTCGGATCATATTCGTTCGAAAAATTTAAGTTGTTCAGACTTAATTCGAAATCGTGCTCGACTCTATAGCTAAACGAATCTCAATCAAATTTTAATTTATATTTTATAAATCAAACCGGGTTCATTTACACCCTTACATACTACTAGCACTAGTCCTCTAATACCAGCGCGTGGAAATTGCGTTGCAGCACAAAAAAAAGGTGGATTCCCCGTGTAATAACATCGATCGTGTTGAACACGCCTTGCTACTTGGATTTTGGAACTCCGACCAGCCTTAGGAACCGCTAAAGCAAGAAAAAGGGCTTAACCGTCGGCTATTTCTTCTTCGTCGTCTTCTTCAAGTAAAATACAGTCTGCAATTAAGGAGAGAAGAAAAAAGCCCTAAAAGTGCAGAAAATCGTTTATTCGATCGTTAATTGGTAAAGTTGGTAGGATTTGAGATGGAGATGCAAGGAGATTTCGATCGTCTACTCTTCTTCGAACACACTTGCAAAGCAGCCGAAGCCTCCTACGCAAAAGATCCCCTCAATGCTGAAGTTCGTTTTTCCTCTCTCATTCACAACACAAATACATATATGGTTTATTAATTTCCATTTGTTTTCCATATTCGTATGCATTTTATATAATGATAAATCAATGGATTATAGATCGCCTGACATTGGAAAAATGTTTACTACTTAACTGTGTACAGAACCTGTTACGGTGGGGAGGGGCGTTGCTCGAGTTATCACAATTCCATAGTATTCCTGAAGCTAAGAAGATGATTCAAGGTACTTACAAATTCTACCTATTCATCACACCAAACATACATATTTGTATCGTGTCTCTTTAGTTATTAGTGTTGGGTCAACAGAAAATTTGAGTTTGTAAAAAGTAAATATAAGGATATCTGTGATTTGGATTTTTTTGAAGTTAAACCGTTACTTGGGAAAATATTAATGCACATAATGCTGAAGTTTCAAGGCGGTTAAGATGTTTAAATTTGTTTTGTTTTTTAATAACTTTTTTTTTGTGTCGTCTGATGATTTATTTGATTGTGTAGATGCGATGTCGAAGTTGGATGAGGCATTGTTGATTAATCCAAAGAAGCATGATGCTCTTTGGTACTTGGGGAATGCAAATACTTCTTATGCCTTTCTGACCCCTGATGAAAATGAGGCTAAGGCTTATTTTGACAAGGCCTCTCAGTTCTTTCAGCAAGCAGTTGATGAGGTAAATCTAATTATGTAGATAAGTTGCAACCAAGTGTCTTGTATGTTATCTGTGTTGGTACTTGTGGTGTTTGACCTGCTTCATTTCATATTTATATTCAATGTGTGGCTTTCGAAATGTAACTTTTAATTTATATTTCTTGCAGGATGCAAGCAATGACCTTTATCGCAAATCTTTGGAAGTAGCTGCTAAGGTATGTTACCCTTATAGTTCATTTGTTGCTACCTGTATACTTAACTGTGACCGTACGATATCCTAATACTGATCAGAATTGAAATTATTTTAGCTAATTATTTCGCCCATGTTACATAGACTATTCACTTTGCCTGAAAACCCGTGTTCAATAGGACACTCCATTCGAGTTCATATAATTGAGATTTCGCTTAATTACTTATTATAATTTATTGGATGCGTGATATAATTTTGACATAGAGGCTGCAGTGGGTTGTCAAAGCCCATTACTTCTCGAGGGCCTAACTGTTTTTCCTTGTCATTTATATTGTATACTATTTAAGTATCTGTCTGTATAATGTTTTTCTATGGTAGCATGGGCACTATTATGCTCTGCTGTTAAGAATAGTCAGCAAGAAAAGGTTAAAGAACACCGAGGTCCGAGATGGAAGAAGGATATGAGTGGTGGATATGTTATGGTCTTATGGGTTTCATTGCTAGTTTGATGTACTGAAGTTGTTATATCTGTTCCTTGATTTTTTTCATGTTTAACATGAAAAAAATCCTACTTTATGCGTTCTGAAAGATATAAAAAATCGTGGCAAGTAGGGTTGTTTTAGGGCTGTGTTATGCAGTGAACCTATACACTTAGAAGCTAAGAGTGCATCATAGAGTTGTGAAGAGTTTGATGATCGGGACATGATTAAAAATGTGGAGTATATTAATATGTGAATATGCTGTTTACAATCCAACATATCTTTCAGCTAGTAAAGTTCTTTCATAAGGGCGATCATTTTAGTTTTTCTGATAGATAAATAGAAAAAGTAATATTAAAGCGCCATAATGAGGGAGTTCCCATGTACTCTTGGATTTTATTGGAGTGCGGAAGTGGATTGTTGCAAATCAGTTAAGGGAGACTAAGTTTGCCACATTTCATTCTATCGTGTAGTATGTGATGAGGACGACAGTCCAAAATTCAGAATAAATTTATATTTATTTTATGAAAGTTTTGTTATGTATTATTTGGGAAAAATTGATGTTTTTATTTATTCATTAGTGGGGGATTTAGGACATTTAATAATGATTAAGATTTTAATATTTAGTAAGAGTATTTTAGTGGTTTAGTTATTTTATTGTTCCCCAAGTAATAATAGGATTTTGAATCTCTATAAATATTGATATAATCTTCACAAGTTGAGTAACATATTAGATTGTTGATTATTGATACATAGCTGTGAGCTACTTTTCTTCCTTTGGGTAGTGGTGTGCGGAGCACCACCCAACTCCCAAGTAAAAGATCATTAGGAAGTGAAGTACGGAGCCTCACCCGAGTTAATTTTCCGTGTTATATCAATGATTGTTTGTCTCCAAATCTTGTTCTACATCAGTATATTTTAGACTTTCAGGCCAACTAGCTGCACTAGTGGGCCATTTCTTGGTTGATTGAATCATTCTGAAAGGTGTAATTGAAAATCGTTGAAAACCTAGACAAAAAAATGATGTGCAACAGGATTTTTCTGATGTTGTTTTGAGGGAAAATGGTCAACTTTGAGAACCCAAGAGCACGGCCCTCGATGGTCTGACTAGAAGTATGCCAAGAGAGGTGAAAAATAGGTAGGGGAAGGTAGCAATGGAATGTTGGTTTTGAGACACAGGGAGTGCCAGCGAATATCAACTAAACACAAAATTAACCAACTGGAAAAATTAGTTAAGCATTCAAAATTGCATCTTGCAGACAAAAAAAAGTGATAAGTTTGCAAGAGTGGTGTTCCACAATTTCAAATTCCAGTTAGTGTATGTTTAAAACATTTAGTTGATAGTCATCGTTATTTTGTTGGTTGAAGCAGTTGCGGCATTTTTATTTTTGAAAGATTGTCGGTGCTTATAATGTTGCTACATGTATGATTCAAAATCTATCTTGGTTAATTTCATTTTTCCTTCATTTTAAATTTGTTGACTTTAGTAAGTATTGTATTTATAGGCTCCTGATCTGCACTCAGAGATCCATAAGCAAGGTTTTGGTCAACAACAAACCTTGGGGTCGGGGCCTTCAACTTCTACAAGCGCGAAGGTGATCTACCTCATCCCTTTACTTTCACTGTTTTTTTTTTCATGTTTAAAGCTGTATGATTGCGATTATTGTCTTGTTTATGCATAACCGGCATTGAATTCTTATGAGTATAAGGAGTGGGACGGGTGAGGGAATCAAATATTCTTTACGGGATTGGCAGAGCACATATTTTCTAGTCATTCTGACTCTGAAGTTTTGTGTTGATAATCACAGGCAAAAAATTGGCTTTGTGTTCTCTTTCTTTTGTGGGGTACATATAACAAGGGACTAACCGGATAAAGGATAAGTGCAAAGTTGCCTGCTTTTTTTGTTTGTTTGTTTGTTTGTTTTTGTTTTGTGGAAGACAAGGGACTAACCAGATAAAGGATAAGTGCAAAGTTGCCTGCTTTTTTTGTTTGTTTGTTTTTGTTTTGTGGAAGAGGGTGCTTAGTCTTTGTCGATTAAGCTGAAATTTATGTATAGGGACTTGGACCTGGGTTGATTCTTTGGCTGGGGAATATGTTGTTGGCCGGGAGAATTTGCATTTTCTCTCTCCTTAAATGCAAACACAAGCAAGCACATCCTTGCACGTGTAACTAAGGTTGCCAAATTCTTTTTTTTTTTTTTTCAATTGCTACAATTATGATTATCATGTCTAACAGTCTAGGAAAGTGTTTTAATTTATGTGTGTGTGGCACTTGTGCATGATTAAGTTCTTTATTAAATGGTGAATGCTTGTTTTTTGTTGATCAATATTATTGTTTGCAGAGTGGAAAGCCAAAGAAGAGCAGTGATCTTAAGTATGACATATTTGGATGGATAATCCTTGCTGTTGGCATTGTAGCATGGGTGGGATTTGCGAAATCAAACGTGCCTCCACCTCCTCCAAGATAAGGGGATAAAGTTTGTCCGGCTTTACGTTGCCAAAATCTAGAATTACCATTTGCTAGTTAAAATTTTTGGCTGGAGGAAAGGCTTTTTTTACCAATGTGAACAGATTAATAAGAATTATAGGTTCTTTTCAATGCATTTTTTCCCCGTAGTAAATTCCAGTAAAGCTGCTGTTCCTGATATGCTTTTTGCCTTTTCTACAACATAGAATGCTTCTGTTTACCATTGGTCTTTGCTTTTAAGCTCTATGCTTGGTTCCTTCTCTTCAGATTGTCAATTAGTTTGGTTTCCTTGGGTGTAGTTCAAAAATATCAACTTGTGTTTTATCAAGTCAGTCGATAAAATTATAGTAATGTTATTTTAGTTTATGACCCCAAAAAATGGCAAAGATTTCCGAGCAGTATGAGCTATGAAACACTAATTGAATCGAACCGAATCGTTTTTATATTTATGTTTACTAAAAAAATTAGTTTGATTCAGATTTCAGAGCATAAAAGATCAGGGTTATGCTTCTTGTAGAGTTGAACAAGATTTAAAAGCTCCGTACCCTTGGGCCTTGAGTGACAGTCCAGTCCTCACAAAATCTCAAAACGTGCCTGCCTTTGTTCATTTCATCATTCTGTTCTGGTTCTCATGAAATTAGGGGGCGCCTAAATGAACCAGTCGAGTATTGGGTTATTCAGATTTGGTTCACAAAATTTATCGAATATGAAATAAAGTTTGATTGAGATTTGTTTAGTTACCGAGTCGAGCACAATCTCGAATTGAGTCCGAACAGTTTGAACTTTTCGAGCTAATAGAAAATTACAATTTGAAGAGGTTGGAGTAATTTATTGAACTTTAAAATTTGCTCA
The DNA here is from genome assembly GCA_020205555.1 of Panax stipuleanatus. Taxonomy (NCBI): domain Eukaryota; kingdom Viridiplantae; phylum Streptophyta; class Magnoliopsida; order Apiales; family Araliaceae; genus Panax; species Panax stipuleanatus. Next base: position 19,849,259 of record CM035117.1, read on the forward strand.
TATTTCAATCATTTATATTTCGACTAATCGAATTTTTAATCGAGTGAATACGAATTGAATCAAGATTGTTTGGTTCATTTTACGATCTTACTCATGATGTTAGTGTTCTTCTAGTTTTACAACTGGAGAAATCTCTAATATGGCATCTAGACATGGCAAACGGGCCGGGCTAGAAGCGGTATAGCCAAATTTGGGCCGGGTCAAAAATGTCCCAGCTTTTCTTGGGCTGGAATTGTGAGGCCCGTGGCCCGGGTTGGGCTGGCCCGCTGACTTTTTCCTTTTTTTTTGCAAAGTTATGCTACACAATTTGTCAATTTAAATCGTGATCATTTCATCAAGTACAGATGGATGTCGCCATAGCCAACACGAACTAGTTGTGGATTGATGTAGGGATCATTTAATTAGTTTATATTATAAACTTTGGTAATTTGTTGGTCAGTAGATAATTTCAATCAATACATATTCTCCTAAGAAACAATTGTACCCTCTAACCAGTGGAGCAAAAACGACTAATATTAGCCAAGGAGAATACTATGGAAATGGCAGATATGCAAGATTATTTGTTGTCAGTAGAGTTATTTGGCAGAGTGAATAAATATATATATATATGACTAGTTTATTCCAAAAAAATAAAAAAATTATTCAAAACCATAATGAAATCTAATTTCGAGAGGAGGGAGTATTATATATACTAGTCGGTAGCCCGTGCAATGCACGGGTTAGTTTGAATAATGAATTTAATAATTTGTTCGACATACATATCAAAAAAAACTCGAAGTACACAATTCATGTAAAATAATTACGCCCTTCAAAGCTTCTTAATCAGTTTATGGGACAACACAAACCATGTATGAACTGATGTTTTTTTCCTGATAAAATCCATCATTGTAGAAACCATCACTATCTAAACATGTGTAAAGCAAACCATTTGATTCCATAAGTTTCTACACAAATTTCTTTGAATAAAACTTTTGACATTGTTCAACAAAATCATCACTACAACTGCAACCAAAAGAAAAAATTCCAGTAACAAAATTGAGCTGGGCTTTTTTCTCAACCAATTGAAGTGCATTAATGAAATTTGTTTATAGAACGAAGTGGAGAGAAGCCCATGGGAGGAATTGTCAATCAAAGATCAAAATAGATAGGAAATCAATACATCCAAAAACATCAGCGCCTCGGTAGCTTAATGGTCTTAAACAAATCTTCACAAATTAGGAAAGTTATGATAGTAGTGTGCATACAAGCCAATCATGTATGATGATAAAGCACGTACTTTGTAAACAATCTTATTTATTTATTAATAAAATATTTATTTATTAAAGGCATTTAATTATCTACATGTTGCTGTTTTTATAATATGTAAATAACACATAGTTTTAAGCAATGCTTTTAGAATCATGATGATGATCATGCTAATGAGATCTAAATTCTTAGAAAGTTTTAAAACTAAAATAGTTCCCAATCGTGGGATTACTAAAAAGGGGATTAGTAAATCTGGATAGATTGGTACATATGTTGCTTGCTCATTGGATGAGGATGATTGATCTCATGATCATTTGTGTGGAGACACTAAAGCAAGTATGTAGGTGCTTATTGGAGAATAAGTTCACTGAACGTGATTCGCTATGGAATACCTTATGGAGATTTACTCGCCTGTCAATAGGAATTCCTAATGTGATAGTAGTACAAGTAATCCTTGGACTTGAGATCATCATAGTATCTTGTATGTAACAAATTATACTTTGACTTATTCCTTAAGACCTTTTAAGGCATATATAGGGTATGCTTGGGTATAATGAGTTACATATGGAGATAATGAATGATCAATAAAGAATCTACCACCTCTAGTAAAAGAGGAGATATATCCTATGTGATTCGTTAAATGACAACCCAGGAATCCTTGGCCAAGGTGAAATGAAATTAGAAAGGAGTTTCTAATTTGCATTATTTGAAGTTGTGCATTTTCTAATCGAAATACATATAATTAAATAAAATAAGACTTGACAGTAAATCCATGTCTTATATTTAATTGGGACATTGTATGGTGGAAGGATTGAATTGTATGGTAACTATTTACTCACAGGTTCTTTTTGATTAATGTTGAAATCTATATTATCTGGAAAGTCGTTGATCGCTAGGGAGGCTTATCCCTATTGTAGAATAAATATTATTTATTTAAATAGATTATTAGTTTAATTTATTTATTTAAATAAGATTAAAATTATTTTAATTGATTTATTCACAACCGGTTTAATATGGATAACCTAAAGGGTCACACCATAAAAGGAAGAATAATTATTTAAGAAGGTAATGGCATAATCGTAATAATGCATTAAGTGTAATTAATTTAATCTATGGTGATAGAATAAATTAAATAGCTTAATGTTTATTATTTAATATTTTGAAAATATTAAATATAAATTAATAAGAGGAGTCTTATTAATATTATTATAATTATTATTATTTTAATTTCTAAAGGAGTTTAGTAATTAATTTAATATTAGTACTCTCATTTATTCCTAATAAGATTAGGAGACAAATTAATTAAATGAATTTAATTAGTCATTCCCCATGTGGTGGGAAGCCTAAATTAATTAAAGGAGTTTAATTAATTAAAAGAAATCCCATGTCTAATAGGATTAGAAGGGTTGACCAATATCTATATAAGAGGAGTCTTATAATAGATATCAGTTGATGCAATTTCAATTGTTAGAGAGTACTCCTTTTCTATAGAGGATAGAAAACTAAGCCAACAACCCTCCTTCTTGATAATTCACATTCCTTGATGGATCACCTCTAGAGGCCAAACACTTGGGTGGCTAACGTTAATCAAAGGAAGGAATCTAACCCGGAAATTCAAGGAGATCTCGAAGAACAAGGAGTTGAACTCGTACCTGTGGAAGCTTCGTTCTACAAGGGTATGATTTTATAACTTCTTATTTATCGTTTTAAATTAATAATTTGCATAAAGGATGATCCGAGTAATGATTTTGTAGAAAATTTTAAACTCTGATATACCATGCTTCCGCTAATTTTTGCAATTTGATTGCGTCACAATTTCGTACAAACCCAACAAGTTACTTTCCTTTGAATCCAGATTTATGAAATAATAATGCTTATTTAAGAAAATAGTCAAAAGATTCTAAATGCGACTATTACCAGCTGTGTCCCAGAGGCCTAAGTTGACAGTAGTGCCTTCAATTACCACATTTGCACTTATATTACGGTACAAATGCCGTTGCCTTTTTCCAAAAAATTTACATCAGCTTGAAAATGAAGACCAAGAAAGAATTTTGTGCAGACTGGGGGGAATGGAAAACATTATCGAGTTTAAATTGATAAGTTGTGCCTTTCTTAAAGCATTTAAACATTGTACCTCTTTCGTTAAAAGGACCATTTGATTTTATTCATGAATTAGACCACCATAAGTCTACCGAATATCTAGATACATATAATTACAATACTGTATATCATCAAGTTTCTGCATCAACATTGTGAAGGTAATTACATAACAATAAAATCACGATATTACATTGATGCTTGCAAAAGAGAGAAGGGAGGGGGTATATATCATCATGGAGATAGTGGTGAAAGGAAGTTATCAAACCTTAGCATGCACCTCTTCCATGTAGAGGCTGCCAGCAGGTAGTGGAGGAACGGTGGCCTTCTTCATTAAGGAGCCAACCCCAACTTTACTATATGTAGAACTGTCGTATATACAAACACGGCACGTAACAGGAGTTGTGTCATCCAGAAATTTCAGAGGTAATTCCGCTTTACACAAAAAATACAAAGTGAACTTATAAGCATTAAATATCCAGAAACCATATAAATTATGATACCTTCTCCATCACGGAAGCACTCTGTGTATTGAGTAGAAATCGGGAAAGTAAAAGACATCCCCTACAATAAACATAAATCAAACACCTCCCAATTGAAAAGGACTGAAAGGAAAAGCAAGGGAGATTAAGTAGTGGCTAAACATACTGGATAAAACAGTGTGTAGACACCTCTATTTTGGTCATAAATCCCAGGAAATGTTGTACCAAAAAGAGCATATATAGCTACGAAGGTAGCTAAAGTGGATGGCCCTCTGAAATTAAGATAAAGTCAGGTGCAATAATTAAAAGAGGTATTAAGAATCTAAGGCTGATTTCAGGAAAAAAGGAGCTCGCCCAATCAAAGAAGTAGCATACCGCATTTGAAGACTTATATCAAATATTTCAATAAGGCGAAGCCTCTGATATATAACAGAGTTAACGTTAATCAAACTAATTCATTTACAGACATCTAAGATCAACATGGAGGAGTTCAAAAGTGGGAATTCAGTTAATTAAGAGCAGTATGATGCACTCTTATGAATCTCAGCTGAACTTTTTGAACTACTTTCTCTTCAGTATTCGTAATTTTAACCAATAGCTCCAGGCAGAGAAAAGAATCAAGAGCTAAAAACTAAATCCGTCGGGAAAAGATTGCCAAATGAACAAAACCTAAAGAGAACAGATATTACTGAATGCAAGGATCAAAACAATACCTGTGATCAAGGATCAAAACGAATATGAAAGCCGTGATCTGGGAAGCTTATAACAATATCCAGCTTCAAAGGCTTCTACAGAAAATAAGCATGAAAATGAGGGATGAAGTTGATCATGTGGAATGCTTAATTGCTAGTAGCTAAATCAATAGCTAATAGTGTGTGAATCAAACACCCAGAAAATTGAAAAGAAAATCATACATAAATAGTTGAATTTGACTTCATGAATAAACTCACTTACGTTCCTGTGAAGGTGGAAAAAGCGTACCTCAAATCTTACATTTGAATGATGATGAGTGTATCAATTGCAGCAGCCAAAAATGCCTAAAAAATATTTTAAAAAATACAAATTCAGCCATTTTTATATGTAAAACAAAAACATAAATATATCAAAAAACCTGGGTTTGGATCGAAAATGCTTACTGAAATATATGTCCCAATTAGATTCTTCTAAAGGGAGTGCAAGAAAAACCATTATGTGAGGAACAAAATTGGGAGCAATACTCAATTAATTCAGGTACACAACAACATATGAAAAACAACCCAATATTTGACAAATTGATGCTACATTAAAGAGAGAAGAAATAGACAATAATCCATAAACACAAATTATTAACACAACACGATAATATGGTGTTAAATCGAAGAAATGAATTCACAAACCTGCTGCATTGTTGACAAAACCTCTGCATCTGCTTCCCCATTAAGGCCTTAGTGCCATTACTATGGAGACATTGTCGGATACCTGACCTTGTCCCAGACAAACCTGCAAGCATGAAGTTCAAAACTTTCAATTTAAAATTCCTTATTTATAATAAAATCACTCATCAAATCCATTGCCACTTATAATAACATGGTAAGTTACAAATCAACAGGAACCAACATCAAGCTTAAACTTTTATGTTCAGATCAGATTCACATTTAAACTATGAACCATATAAAACAGATCCAACATATACACATAAATACCTTAATTGTGATATTGAGTGGCTCATCAACTGCAATAAAAGAGAAAAACAAAAAATAAATGTTAGGGTTCTATAAATCAGAATAAGATGACCCCAAAGTTATATATTCCAAAATTAAAAATATATTTCTTCTTCAATTCTGTTTTTCCAATTCAATTTAACAAAACAAACAGAATATGATTGATCAGCTTGATATCAAGAGTGTTACCATACAGACAGTTGAACCTTGTGGGTATAATTAAATTATATATTACATACAGTGCATGCCAATCTGGGTCATTGATGGAGAGTAAAGTGAAGGGAAAGATAGTAAATTTTGTAATTAATAATTTTTGTTATATACTATACAATTATAATTTGGTATAAGTTATGCTGAAGCCTGAACGGAAAGGAAGAAAAAATATTTTGAAAATTGCATTTAAAATGAACAGTTGTTGTATTTTAGTTAGTTTGAACTCTCATTTAATAACTTGGAGGTCTTGTGTTCAACTCTCACAAATAGCATTGTTTTGTTTTTTTAGAAAATAACTCATGGCCATGGGCCGGGCCAAAATGGCCCAACTTTACATGGGCTGCAATAATAAAGCCCATAATCCATCTTTTTGCGGGCGGGTCTGGTCGACCCGCTGACCCGAGCCTCTTTTGCCAAGTCTAATAGCATCAAATATTTTAGGACAAATATATCCTTATTTTAACTATTTCATATATAATACCCATATGCACTGATGCCGTGTAAAATTTTTATAATAAAATTAGAGGTACATTTGTAAAACTAAAAATATTTTTATGATTTTAAATATAATATTGATATGTAATGCTAGGTATGATTAAATTAAAAGTAAATATCTAATTTTGAAATGGACTAAAGAAAAAAAATGTAATATCACAAATTTTGAAACGTATGCTGTAATTCAAAACGAAACTTGCTCAATGTGGGTTGGTTTCGCCTTGCAAAGAAAGAAAGGTTTGAAAGTTGAAAACAAAGTTGTTTTCAGTTGTAATAGAAATTAGAATAGACTAGACTAGTGGCTCCAAAATGGATGCCCGCCCAAACTCAATTTCTTTTTAAATTCTAAATTAACACCAAATGATGACAATTACAATCATATCCTTATATAGCTTCCCTCGCAATCAAGCTGAGTTAATTGATGGAAAAGTTTGAAATTTTGATCACGAGATTTGAAAATTCAAAGACTTCCGTATCTTTCACCACAAGCTTTTCAACACTTTCCAGAAAAGCCATTCATCCACATCAAATTTACACTACTTTATTCACCTCATAACAAAGTTAAAGAGAAGGCTATAGTGGTAAACTGCCAAAGGCCTTTATTATGAATTTCCAAAATTGCCCCATCCCAAAGTTTAAATAATTCAAAATCACCCGCCCCTCCTACCCCTTATTAAAACCCTTCATACCCCTCCAGTAATCCTCATCCAACGACCTCTCTACTATATTCTCCCAATTAAAAACCCTAGCTCTCTCTCTAAAATTCCTAAAAATGCCGGCAATTCCAGAAGAGCCTTTGCTGGCCCCAAACCCAGATAGATTCTGTATGTTCCCAATTCAATACCCCCAAATATGGGAAATGTACAAGAAAGCCGAAGCCTCGTTCTGGACCGCTGAAGAAGTCGATCTGTCGCAGGACAACGTTCACTGGGAAACCCTAACTCCCGGCGAGAAGCACTTCATCACTCACGTGCTCGCATTCTTTGCCGCCTCGGACGGCATTGTTCTGGAAAACCTCGCCGGTCGATTCATGAAGGAGGTCCAAGTCGCGGAGGCGCGTGCGTTCTATGGATTCCAAATCGCCATTGAAAACATCCACTCCGAGATGTACAGTCTTTTGCTCGAATCGTACATAAAGGATTCGAACGAGAAAAGCAGGCTATTTCGCGCAATCGATACCATCCCTTGTGTTGAAAGGAAAGCCAAGTGGGCCCTGAGATGGATCGACGGCGGAGAATCGTTCGCGGAGAGAATAATCGCTTTCGCCTGCGTGGAAGGGATATTCTTCTCCGGGAGCTTTTGTGCTATATTTTGGCTCAAAAAGCGCGGGTTAATGCCGGGATTAACTTTCTCAAACGAGTTAATCTCACGAGATGAAGGACTACACTGTGATTTCGCTTGTATGCTATTCGGTTTGCTAAGAATGAAGCCGAGTGAGGAGCGAGTTAAGGGAATTATCGCTGATGCGGTGGAGATAGAGAGGGAATTTGTATGTGACGCGTTACCGTGCGCCTTAGTGGGAATGAACGGTGATTTGATGGGTGAATACATCAAATTTGTGGCTGATAGATTGCTGGTGGCATTGGGATGCGGGAAATTGTACAATGTTCAGAACCCATTTGATTGGATGGAGCTAATTTCTCTACAGGGGAAAACTAATTTTTTTGAGAAGAGAGTTGGGGAGTATCAGAAAGCTTCTGTCATGTCTAGCATTAATGGGAATGGGGACGACCATATTTTTAAGCTGGATGAAGATTTCTAAGTCATAACTGAATTATGATTGTTTGTTCTGTTATAGTACTAATAATAATTTTGTATGGCGGTATGTTTTAAATTTGTTTGTTCATTTTCCGTCAAACTAAACGGACTGAATCTATAATATGACTTCTCTTTTGTATAATATTCACCATCTTCTTCTGTTTTGGGTTTAATTTTGTAAGCAATGGTATTAATAAGAGGCTTATCAAAGAAATAGAGATGATTGATAAAGTAGTCTTTTTGACTTGATTTGCTAATATTAACATTGAATAAATAATAATTTCTTGCATCTCGTAGTTAATAGTGTAATTTAAGTATTCCCTGTGGAAAAAATAGAGTCATCTGTTCTATTTCTGGTTGGCTGAATGAAGCTTAATGTTGAGCGTGTATATATATATATAAAGTATGGTTGAACAGTACCCAAGAATTAATTTGATAAGCGGCCTTTGGGCATGGATCATCATCACCCACACCTACGTACAATCCATTCCGAGTATAAAGAAATCAGTTTCACATGACATAGCTATGAGAAGTTGGATTAGAATTCTCTTTATTTTATTGTTCAGATTTAAAATGTGCGCTCTCTATTGTCAGTATAATGTCACGTTCCCTAAATGTGAACCATAAAATAAAAAGTGAAATGAAGGCTGAAATAGAGAGGATTCTTGTCCGAAAAGTTGAGCATAGCATAACATATATTACCAAAATGTTTATGTTAAAAATAGCGTAAGGTCGACTTGGTTGGTTTACCAGCATTGGAAACTCCTCCATGCAACAACTGAATCTTTTTTCTTTCTTATTCTACTTTTTTTTTTTAAATTGTAGGAGAAACTCCATTCTCAAAATGATAAATAAAAATTACACAATTCGATGTATATATATATATATATATATATATATATGTATATGCTAACTCTAAACAAAAAATAAAATTAAACCACAAAATTAAATTTCCAGCTTAAAATTTAGCAAAAACTGGTGCTACCAATATCATCATCATTCATTTTGGCCGGTGGAATCTCAAAATGCCACAGCCTACCTACGGCCTTCACTAAATACTTCTTGCACAAAAACTCTTCCGCATACGCCTTCTCAACCTTCCTATTTACGTCATGAAGAAACACGTGCGTCACCCCCGGCCGCTTCCTCTCCCTCGCCATCACCGCCGCCGAGAATATCGCCGACATCCGCCCCGGCGCAGCCGCAAAGTAGCCTCTCGGCGCGTCAATCATGATCACGTCCCACTCCTTACCGTACACCTCGTTCGGCAGCTGGCTCAGCGCCAACCTGCACCGGGTATTACCGCCTAGAGAAACGCCCGGCGGCAGGCACTCCTTGACGGACTTGTAGGAGGAGAGGAGGTCGTCGGCGTCGGAGAGGCGGGTGTCGTACCGGACGGCGTGCACGCGCAGGAGTGGCGCGTCCTTGAGGACCTTGTGAACCCACTGGATGTCTTCCTCGAGGAATATGGTGGCGCCACGTGTGTTGAAGGAGGCCCACATGAGGGAGTCGTGGCCGAGGCCGAAGACGAGGAAGTTGCAGGGGGCGCGTGAGCGGAGGACGTTGAAGGAGAGGGTGATCTCGGCGTGGCTTTGTTGTGGGACCACTCGCGACGTGGCGTAGTGGAGGAGAGCGGTGAGCTGGATTGGCGTGGTGTAGGAATTGGGCTGGGCCGAGGAGGAGCCCACGTAGGTACAGAGGAAAGAGGCGGTTTGGGTCAGGGTGGTGATGGTGAGGGATCCCGTTATTATGACGGCGATCACGACGGTGATGAGCAATCGCTTTTCCAGGCCCACATTGCCGCCGCTGCGACTAATATTCTTCAACGGCAGGCTTCCTTTCATAATTTCTACTATTTTTTATCTCTTGTAATTTTTGGATGCTGGTGGTTCCTTGCTTTTGTTTGTGCGGAAATGCGAAAATGGGGGTGGGGTGAAACTTGTTAGAAGCTTAAATAATGGAAAAAAGGTGATGAAGCTCGATTCTCTCAAATCAGTGGGGATGTTTTAGATAAAAGTCCTCCTAACATTTACCTTTAATTATAAATACATACTTCAAGATAATATTTTTTTTAATTATGTGTATATTATTTTAATTTTTATATTTATATTAAATTTAAAAAAATATAAACATAATTCAAAAAAATAGCATGTGACCCTAAAGTAAAATACATAAATTTCATTTTATAAAATCAGTAAATTTAAAATCTTTTTACTCTACTTTATTTTTTTAAAATATGTGTACATAAAATAAGTTGTGAAATATTTTGGCGAGGCGCGCATAGAATAGAAGGTGTGAAATTCCTTTCACAGGATAAGGTTTAATTCCCCATCACTCTATCTCCATACACTGCATTTCTCCGGTGTAAGCACAACGAAACCTAACAAAATTCATCAACACTCTGCTTATAAATTACGTATTCTAATTCGTTCTTCGGTTTTGCAGATTAATGGCGGCGACCGCCGTGAGTTTGAGTTTAGTAGGAGCATTTAAAGGACTGTCGTTAGGTTCTAGCTCTTCATCTTCTTGCTTCAAAGGAGACTTTGGATCGATTCAAGTTGGCCACAAAGTATCAGTGTCTTTTCCGTTGAAATCTCCACTGACGATTGAGTCCGCCCATAAGAAAGGGGCCGGAAGTACGAAGAACGGTCGAGATTCCGCCGGAAAAAGGCTTGGCGTCAAGATTTATGGTGATCAAGTCGCCAAGCCTGGTGCCATTATCGTTCGCCAGCGCGGAACCAAGGTATAATAAAGCCTGGATTAGTTAGTTCTAATTAAACCTCACTTTTGAGCTAAGGTAGAATTTGTCACTAGTAATTCTTTATCAATTAACACACTTTTATATCAGTTTTGAAAAGTTGGTTCTTGTGAGTTATATGGTGTTTGACTGCCTTTGATGACTCTGAAATTTTCTATTTATACATTGCATCTGCAGCAGAAAAAAATTAGTTTAAAGCTCTATTTAGGATATGTTTGGAATTAAGAAAAGGAAATAGAAAAATAGATTGTTTGGAATTAAAAGCTTTAGGGTTTGTTTTACATTCCTTTACACTAAGTTTTAGAAATAGTTGAAAACTTGAAATTAGATTGTTTAAAAGTAATTATGATTTAATTTGTGTTGTTAATATAGTTTTTCTATTCTTAGTTTCTCTCTTTCCCTTGCATTTTCAAAGTGCCAAGCTTATTGGTAAAATTAAATTTTAGTTGATCACAAATTTACAACCTTTGCTAGGCTAAGCTGTTTCACTCAATTCTGCAAGTTCCTTTACATACTCCTGTGGTTTATCTGCAGTTGGTTTATACTATGTTTGCCTAATAGTGCCAATTAGTTCTGCAATGACATCCTTAAACAGAAACTCCAAAGTGAAAGTAATTAGATTTCGTTACTGTATGGAAGAGGATAATTGTATCATATATACATCTTTACTTGAGTCGTTTTTCTTAGAACTGCCAACATCATTGGTGTACCTCAAAGACTAACCTTCTTCCTGTTACTAAGAAACTCAATAGTGGTCTTTTTGTGTGTCAGAACATACAATTCCTGAATAGAAAGATGTTGCTGCTCCTCATTGTTATATACATTGAATAAGAGCTGGAAAACACTATAAATCAATTGTGTTTCTTTAAAAAGATAACGAAACTCCATCCCCGACAATGGTTGACTTGGCAATCATAAAGAACTAAGAGTCCTCCTCTCTGACTACTGATAAGCTTTATTAGCCAGTTTCTGAGATTGACTGTTTTTTGCTACATTCTAGGCAGTCATATATTGATTTTGATAATTAAAAAATAGAGGTTTGGTTGCCAAATTTTGTTAAATTAGATGTTGATGCATAATAATCTTAATTTCTGTCTTGATGTGCATAGAGATTTTATAGTTTCCCCACTATTATCTCTGTTATTGACAGGTGGTGCAAAATATTTGGGCTCATGTATTATCCAACTTTAGAATCAGTTGCTGTTTAAAACCCAGCTGCTATTGTGTCATATCGGAATAATATTGGGGAACAGAAGTACAATCTTTGTAGTAAATAAGCTTGGACATGATGTTTTGTTTAAAGTGAGAGGACCTATACAATTATAGACTTTTTAGTCCTTGGAAAGTATGTTGCATTCCATGCATGTAAAAATGGGGTAAGCTAGGGTAAGTCGGGATTAACTTCAAGATCGAGAAAGTATGGGAATTTAGCAGTAGGGGGGAAATTATAGATTTTTCTTACGATATGGTGGTCAAAATTATATGTTGATAAAAGTTTGAGACTTGTTCTACTTGAAGGCATTACATTACATGTATGCTAGGTAAAGAAAGAATTTTCCTAAAGACATGATAGACGATGCTAAGAATTTTTCTTATGGTACATGTGGCTTCGGCCCTGCTTAGAAACATTCTTTAGATATGCAATGAATGGCAAAGTTGTCTTTTCATTCTTACATTGCCACTCATTCGGTTACTGCTCCAGAACCCTGTGTACTCGGGGCTGTTTAAATGTAGGTAGTTCAATTATCACCTGTATAAGAGGCAGAAATCATGTTCTGGCATTTTGTACATTGCTCCTAGAAGAGTGTTTTTTAAGAATAAATTTTTGGTTACATTTCTCCCCACAGGGTTGGAAACTTGAGCATCATCTATTGCTCTAACCTGATTCTGAAGCCTAATTATGAATACTGTAGCAAATTATTAGCCCATAAATAATGCTAAATTCTTCTTCTCAAATCTTCAGTAGTAGTGACTGCTGGATGCAAGCTGTAAAAGGTATTTACCGATCCATGTGGTTGGTTTGATTGCCTCATAGTTGGCTAATAGTAGTCTTGGTGACAAATAAATCAATAGTGTGAAGTTATCAAGATGTTTGAGAACATGAAATTTATGAAACAATCAGAATTGAACCTGGTGTATTGAAATTGTATTTTTCATTTTCTTGCTGAGCAATGGGTTTGAGGTGATCTTGCAGGTCCAGATTGGTATCTCGCCTGGACATTTTAGCATTTAAACCTTCAATAATTGGGCATTTGCTAATTATTTTCCTGGCTTGTAGAATTGATGTTGAAGAGATATGATAGGAAGTCATGTAGAATTTTATTCAGAAGAGTTAATGAAGTAGGAGTTGCCATATTTGAGAGTAGTATAGGTGCCTTGCATAAGTTGACAAGTTGTATTGTCTACATGAATAGTAGAGTTCAGCTTCAATGAACATTTTGTGCTAGGTTACTGGCGTACTGCACTTCAGTAGTTGATCTATCTAAACTTCTAGCATGTTGCTCTTTGCAGTGAGTGAAATATTCACTTATGAATCACTGTCACAAAGTACAGATCAGTGCTGCTTTAAAATCCCGCTAATGATTTTTCTCTCCTTGCAACTTCCAGTTCCATCCAGGGAAGAATGTTGGACTAGGCAAAGATCACACAATCTTCTCTTTGATTGATGGATTGGTCAAATTTGAGAAGTTTGGGCCTGACAGGAAACAGGTGAACATGAAGTTGTAAAAAGCTTTCAGTCATTGCTTCGGGCACAGTTCACTAACAAGATTGCTGTTTTATGTAACCAGGTCAGTGTTTATCCTCGTGTTGTGCAACCTGAAAACCCTAACAGTTACAGAGCAAGGAAAAGAGAATCCTTCAGACTACAGCGTCAACGCAGGAAAGCAAGAAAGGAGGGCATTGTTTCTCAACGTCAGCTAATATTGGCTTCAGTAACTGATAATACAGAGAACAAACCAAATTGCTGATGGTGTAAGGTAACCTGAATCTGGGCTTCAATACCTGATTTTATCATGTAACTAACTCTATGCACACCATATTGTAAAAGGTTGTGATGAGCTTTTTAATTCGTTGCTTGTGCATTCTTTTGTAAAAGTTGTTACTGTAGAATACTGAAGCTTTACTTTGAAGTTTGAAGCCTAGTGAAAATTCCATTCATGGATTTGATAATTATTTGACTCAACATCTCTCCCTCCCGTTTACAAATACAAGGCCACAGGTTTTAGGGATTTCAGTGTCCACTGGTAATATTGTTGAAGAATTAGCAATGCTTGTTCCAGTTTTCTCACTGAAAATATTAAGGGACCTGGTCATTCTTCAAACCCACATTCACAGGTACTTTGCACCGGACAGAAAACCCTAAAGAAGGTGGGAGGTAGACCAGGGTTGTGCTACTCAGGTGTTCACTTGAAATATTGAGGCTAATATATATCATGCTTCAAACTGTTGAACAATGTGTTATACTGAAAAGACACCTAATCAGATATGCGGACATATTCCCTCTCAATTGTAACATACAAAGAGTTATAAAAGAGAATTAAACTTTAAAGTGAAATTTTATTTACTTTACCATAGTACACAAAAAAACCAAATGAAACTAATTTTTCTTCTTCTTCTTCGTTTTTTTTATATAAATTACACTAGTACCTAATATTTGGACAATTAAGCTTTAGATTAAATCATCTTTTGACAATTAAGCTTAAATCATAAGCCATTTGGACAATTAAGCTTAAATCATAAGCCATTTGGACAATTAAGCTTAAATTGTCACTTACAAATTTATACATCTTTATCTATGTACTACCTCTGTATCAAAATACAAGATCTAGCATGTTAAACTTTAGATATCACATCATGCCAACAATTAACCAATTTTCTAAACATCAAGTTCCAAAGAAGTAACCAAAAAGTTCAGGAGGCTCTTAGCTAAGAGTGTTGTGACAAAAAAAAATTGATCCCGCTAATTTACTTCATTACAGGGCAGATAAGACTACCATTAAAAAATTCAAGATTACAAAACTATAAATTGAAACAAAAAACGGACTGCAAAAGTTATATTCTAGGAGGTACACAGGTATTTTGTCTTGCAAAATCCTGCAGTACAAAGTATTCCTCTCCGAACATCCACCTTGCATGATAATACATGACCTGTAATTTAACAATCAATCAGTAACTTCAAAACATGAAAAAGAAAAAAAGTTATAGGCAAACTTAGTAGCTAATGCATTTAGTCACCAACTCAAGAAGCTAAATCACTCCCAGGGCAAAATATATAAATAAAATCTTGGATAAAAATTTAATAAATTATGATGCTTTGAGCACATAAATTAAAACTATATGTATTTCATCTCCAGGCACTCCTTTGGCAGAAAGCTACACACCAAGTTTCAAGATATTAACCATTATCACAAGAAAATATAGGGTAACAGAAAAAGAATGGAAGAAGAAGAGTGGAGGAGATATCAAAATATTCAAAATCAGATCATGTCGAGTGTTCGAGTGTTTGTAACTATATCGAAAACTACTTGGTAGGTTTGTGGACAATGGGAACTA
Source organism: Panax stipuleanatus (assembly GCA_020205555.1). Lineage (NCBI taxonomy): Eukaryota > Viridiplantae > Streptophyta > Magnoliopsida > Apiales > Araliaceae > Panax > Panax stipuleanatus. The sequence continues at coordinate 19,864,561 of CM035117.1, forward strand.
GAAGAAGTGTTGGACAAGAGTCCATAAAATGTAAATCTGCCACTTGTGAGTACAACCTCCTAGCAAATGAATCATTGACCTAATGTTATCACGTACATTTTTCTTTTGATAGAATAAGGCTATTACTTGCTCTTTTAGAATCATCAAAAATATGTCTTGCAAAGTCGTCAAATTCTAAAAATCAAAATACACCCTATGAAAACCCTAAAAACTTCTTTCATATGATTTTTGAAATTCAGCAGACATAAAGAGTGATAAAATTATATACCAAATCTATATCTCTAAGTTGGAGATTACAAGATGGAACTAAGAATGCATGTCATAGATAAAATGTATAAAACAGATAGTATCACTAAATTTAAAGCCACCAGCTAACTAAATTTCATGACAAAAGCATTTAGCCTAAAATGACATTGATAAAGGATTAAAGGAACTACTGACTCAATTTGTTAGCATTTAGTCTAATAGCTAGTAATTACCAAGTAGCATACAAGAATGACATTAACAAAAGAAATACCGACTCAATCAACATATTTGAGAAACTGTCAATTGTTACTTACATAAACTAAACACAGATTAAGCAATATCATCATAAATTGCAAAAACTATCAACCGAATAATCAAACACCACAATCACGATAAAATTCATTAGATCAAATCATGCATGAGCGTATATAAATATTCAGGATAATAAAAGATGACCTCAAGCAGATCCAACGATGATGTTGTTAATAGGAATGAAGATGAGCTTCACGAAGAACCCTACGAATCCCATCACTACGAAGCCGATCGCTGTGCGAAACGCCACCTTCGTGAATTCTGTTTATCAGTACAGAAAATCCAGTCAATAATCATAACAATTTGAATTTAGAAAAACACCTCAAATTGGACGGAAACAGTTTGAAATTTACCTTTGCGATCAGGTTTGTGGCACCTCTTGACCAGGCGATAGCTGTCCTTTGAGAACTCCCTCAGTGGATCGAATATTGAATCCAACGCATCCATTTCCTTCTGTAGTTTCTAGAGAGAAAGAGAGAGCAGATCTGGAAAATGGAGATCGAGACGGAGGAAGAGACGAAGAAGCTATACGATTTACAGACGAGGAGAAATGAATATATTCCACAACTTGACTTTAGGAGAAATTAAATTAGATTTCTACGTAGTATTGCTGAGTCAGGTACCTAGCGGCCATTGTGATTGGACGAGTTTATCCACGCAAGCTCCGATTTGCGTCATCTATAAGGTAACGAGAATCAAACGACGCCGCACGATAGATTCCAAGTATCTAACAAGTCCAACTCCTTTGATTATTTTTTCTTTTTTTCGGGATGATATTTTCATTGATGAATTTACAATCTACCACAAATGTACAATTTAATATACATTTTACAATGAGATATGACTATAATTATAAATATGTGATGCAATATAATTGTAAATTGTTAGACCATCAATATTCGGTGTTAAAACATCATTCCCTATTTTTTAAATTAAAAACATTTTGAATTTTTAAAATTAATAAATAAAACTCAAAAAAATTAAAACAAACACGAAATTATATAATTTTCATCTGTGTTTTAACAATGGTGAGATAATATGAGATGCATTAAATCGGCAAAAGTTGGTAACATATGCAGTTGAAATTACAATCAGCTTATTTTAAACATAATTTATTTAACTCGCAAACACAACACTTCAAAAAATAATGCATTACAGTGCGTTTGGACCCCAAACACACCAATCGCTTTTTAAATGCCGGTAACCGAACAAATCCTATAAATTTATAACATTGCTAATGCACGAGAATCAAACACTAGAAATAAAAATATCCAACAAAAGCAAGAAACAATTTTTTCACCAGTACATAATTCAATAAAACAACTTTTACCATCAAAACTTTAATCCAATGATACTGAAATTCACGTGGACCAAGGAAGAAACAAAGAAGCCAAAATTCCAAACATAATATATCTTACTTCAATCAACAATGAGATGGCACCCAGCAGCAAATAAGAAGTTGGCAGTGGTGCCTGATTCTCACCATCTGGATGGCCTTCAGGAGTATGGATGCATTTATCATCTCTCTCGACAAAAATCTTCAAGAAGATGCAAGCTCTTCACTCTTGCATAAATTATACAAATACAATTGGTTTACATGTATAAAATCCATTTTACTTTACTTTCTGCCAAATCAAGTGCTAGATTTTCCATAAAGGTTTGCATAGACGACCTTAGTCCTGTATACAAGGATCATGCTTAAAATAACTGCAAGAATGCAGAGCCCAGACATTATCAAGGAAGTCAAGCAGAAGCAAACGGCACCATCACACGTGAGCGGTTCATCCATACCAAGAATGCTTGAAAGAATTGATCCCGAATTCAGTTGCTGGTGATGGTGCAGTTGAGCTTGCTTCTCTGCTTCGCGGTCATATATACTGCTCGCGATGAGACCTGAGAAGACTAGCGAACCAGCAGGGTTTGCAAGAGTAAGAAAATTGTACAGAGCCCCGAATTTTTTTAAACCGAACAACTCAGAGGCAGCGGCCGGGACAATTGCCCAGTGAGCTCCATAACCTAGCCCAATGAGAAGAGTACCAACATACATTGCCCCAGGCCAGCCCATGGCAATGAAGAAGTGACCAAATGCCATTATAAACTGGGCAACAGCCATGGCTACATGCCTTGGATAAGCATAGTCCCTGTTCAACAACATTAAGGTTGCATGAGGGAAGGGGTAAATACAAGACGCAGTAAAACAAGAAAGCCAACCACTATGAAGAAAACCAAAAAAAGGTAGTCAGCATCCAGGAGGGATAACATTAATAAATACCTGACAACTATCTCAGAAAAGTAACCCCCACCAACACGGCCTAGAAAGTTCCAGATGCTGATCAATGAAACAAATATATGTGTGTTATCATAACCTAGGGACTGGCTCATTTGCCCCAAATTATCAATGACAGTCAACCCAGATCCAGATCCAAATAAAAGTGAGAAGAAGATGAGCCAAAAATCTGCCTTTATCAAGGCCTGCATAAGCGTAAAATCTTCCCCTCTATGTGGACCCCTTCTTCTCTTGATCCTCACAGCTCCTTCAGCAGCTGCTTGAGCTAGTTTTACTTGCAGCTGGGCAATTCTTTTTTGCCTCTCTAAAGCCGGAAGCAAGTCTACACCCCTAGGTTTCTCATCTTCCAACTCACTAAATATAATTTCATTAGCATCATGTCCAGTTTTGACAGGTTCTTGTTTCTGTGACTCAGGTAGAAGAGCCTCATGTGCTGGATCTTGTGGCTCTTGGGAAAAAGTATACCAGATAGGAATCACAATAGGAACTAACAAAATAATGAATAAAATCACTGTGAAAATTATGATCACACTTTGGCTCAAATCAACTAGATCTTCAACAAGCATAACACCCATCAAATAAGCAGCCAATACGAGGCACATAGAGTAGATAAATGAGAAACTTGACCCGTCGGATGACCTCACTTGTCTGTGACCTCCTACAGGCCTGACAATGAACATAAGAGCAATAATCACCATTGCTGGCCCAACTGCCACCATGAATATAAGCGATGCATGATCCGGGGAATGGATTAGTGCATATATCTGAGTCAATATCGCACCACCCAACCCAGCAAATCCCTTTAATATTCCCACCACAGGACCACGGCTTTTGGGAAAGTTTTGCACGCACGAGACTAGTGCTGCTGTGTTGAAGTAGGTCTCACCATTTGTTCCCACAAATATAAGAACGCACATCTGCATAATAGCTTCCGTTAATAATTCAACTGATATAAATCTTATGCAACATTAAAAGTTGAATACTTTTCTTGGAATAAAAGAACATAGAGGTACAATCATAAAGTTTTTACAAATAAAAAACCTCAACTTGGAACACTCAACAAACAATTAAGCCACAGAAACCAATCATGGAAGGAATATATATGTTCTAATATATACCAAAACAGTCATCTATAGTCAAGAGTAAGTTAGCAATATTAATAATATTATGTTATACACATTTCACTTTTAAGGATTTGATGCTAACACTGTTCAAACCAGAAGAGGATCTTTCAAGTGTCAAAACCATTATCTGGTCTTCGACAGGATAGATCTATTATATTTTCAAATTACTTCTCCAGGCACTTAGCTCCAGTTCTAGAAATCGCACCATTAGTCAAGTTAAATGGGATCTCATAATAATACATCACAATAAGTTCCTAATATCTTATTTAACAGTTCGTCAAATGTTAGTATAAATAAAAAACAAGATTCTTTAGTCACAAGCATTTACTCTGAAGTATGCAACAAGTACAACAGAAAACATAGATATGCTTTATTGTCAATGTGATGAATCCCATGTTATCGTCAAATGTTATATTTTATTTTATTTTCTAAAATCAACTATCAGTGTAAATCAACATAAAACAAAGTTTAAAGATGTTAATATTGTTACAGAGATTGTAAGAAAGAATTTTAATAACAAAAATAGGTCTTTCGCTTGTATAGGTAACAGAACATATATATTTTCCAGCACAGGATAGAGTTACCAGGAATGACATTAGCTACACAAATGTTGTTAAGCAATGTCATGCCCAACTCCACAGTTCAGTATGGTTATAAAGATTTGAACATAATATACCTAATAGTAATTTTAGACAATGAAATACGTCAGAGATTCTAAAACATCATAAAACCAATAATTTTCCTTCAATCTCATTCTTTATTACTTCACTTTCTTTAATTTCAAGTTCAGTGACTAGACTTTAGATGTCACCATAGCAACTATTACCTTCAAGGATCATCTGGAATAAAGTTGCATTATTTCTTCACCAGAAGAATGACTTGACTGTGGGGGAAAGAGAAACATTTACACTACAAAAGATTCATAACTTTCATGTTCATATAGTATTCATAGGATGATTGCAAACATTTCCAAATCAAAAAAATATTGTATAATGTGAGGGGAAATAAGTACAACTCCCTCCGTCCCATATTAGATGTCATAATTTCCTTTTTTGGATGTTCCAAAATAAATGTCCTATTTCTATATTAGTAACTATATTTATCATATTTTTCCTCTTATACCCTCATAATCTATTTAATGTACTTATTGAAAATGTGAGAGTTACAAGAAAAATGTATCTAGAGAATTAAATGACGTATGAAAGAGCAATTATTGGGGTCATAGAAAAGTGAATAAATACTCCAATTAATAAGTAATCAAAAAGGGTAATTTAGGTAAAAGAAAAATTTATTAATAAGCGTGCCGAAACTAATTAGGACGTTTATTTCGGGACGGAGGGAGTATATAACATTGAAACAAGAATTCTTGATTTATATTAGCAAAAATGAAGAATCATATTGTTTTGGCAAGAAAAAGTTCCATTGTGGATAAGAAATAATACCAAGATATAGCTTCAAGTATGTTGGTCATCGTTTCGTTAAATGTTTAAAGCTGGGATACAACTTGGAAAGATATCGAGTTTCTACTTGGTTAACAATTGTTTGCTTTACTTGCATATTCTGGGGATCTTCATATAATAAAGCTTAGCTTGGATTGGGCTGGGCTGGGTTCCTAAGACGCCTCAATGAATCGCACATAGAAAATTAAACTCACCCTGACACAATTATTGCAAAGGAATATGAAATAAAGGAGAAAAACTAGGGTTCACTTTACAGGCATGACAGATAAAAAAATGCCACAGGCATAAAGATCTTGATAAAGATGATATATTTGAGAGAAAAGTACAATTCAACGAGCAGATCATTTGGTAGGTAAACCAATTTCACACGGTTAAAAATGTTGAATATCCACTAAATCAATACAATAGGAGTAAATAGAGTCAATAGACAAACAGACAAGCAGTTGATTCATCCAAAGTCAAGCCGAGACATCTTAGATATCAGATGTTACATAACTATCAAATTTATTCAACCCACTTCATGTAACTATGCACTTGTCCAATCCTAAAGAGGTCAAAGGTTCAAAATTAAAGAAATCGGAATTCATGTTATTCCTTTAGAATCAGAAACTAATGTCTTGTTGCTTTACTTAAATTTTGAAAGTCAATAAGCTTTCAACACCAAAAAAACAACACAGAATAGGGAAGGAATTGTGATGTGAAGAGAAGTGGAAAGATGAATCCTAGTAGAGAAAGATTCAGAATATACAAGCAAACAAATCAGAAGAAATGATTGTTACTTGCTTGTTTCAAATTGACATAAATCTAAAAAATTCAGAATCACAAGTATTCCCTAATCATAATGTTCCCATCAAAATTTCAGCTTGATCGGGAGGGGAAATAGAAAAGCATTCTCCAGCCAGAACTGAATCCAACCAACAAATCATGTTCTGAAATTTCACCAAAAACTAAATCTTGCAAGTACTATCATATATATTACTTTAACTTATTAATATGGAAAAGAAGACAAAAAAAACATTCAAGATAATAATCCAAAAGAGATGAGCCAGATCATCTAAAGTATCATCGAGAGAATAGAGATAGATACTCACAGCCCACAATGGCAAAGTGGGAGCTCGACCCGTAACGATGAGCCAAACCCAACCATACCCAAGAAAATTCTGAACAACACCAACAAGAAGAGCAGCCCACATGGGCAAAATCTCACACAAACTTCCAGCCAAAAGCCCAACACTGTCCCCAAGATCCTTAGCCACACCCAATCTCGCAATTTGCTTCTGATTATAATTCAATGAGCTCTTGATTGCAGGTGAAATACTCCCAAACAAGTACCCAATTCCCGCACAGGATTGTATCCACATTGCAGCCACAAATACCAGCCATCTGTTGTTGAAAAACTCACCTAGTTTATCTTTCAAACGAATCATCGTCGCCCCAAACAGGGAGAAATAAGGTTGTTTACCCTTTTAGAATTTAAATTATTGAAATGGGTTTTGAAGATCTGTGAAGATTAAAATGAAAGAAAAATGAATATTGATTGACGTGCTTTGCTGACTTATGTGTTTGGTTTTTAGAGAAAAGAGGTCGGCCCGATGATGATGTGCTTGATGGGAGTGGTACATCTTTTTTTTGATAAGTCGGTTAATCAGCAAATAAAGTGCTGATATAAATGATAACATTTATCTATTTGTGTGTCAGTATTCTATTGAATAATTGATCAATTTATAAAAAAATAAACTTCATACTAACCGAATCCGCTCGATGGAATAGCTTCAGTTGTGGGAGATGGAGAAAATACCGTGTAACACCCTTATATTTGGAATATTTATGCAAATGCCATTGCCATGTCGGATTGTTGCAGTCATGCAGAGAGAGACAGGAAGCGATTTTGGCACCAAGCTGTATTTTTATTATTTAATCTATATCTACAAAAAGGGTCTCATAGGTAAAATATATAAATTTTAAATATAATATGTGTTTAATTTAATGTTTATTGATGATATGATAATGGAAATATATGTTTATACTTAAAAACATTATAAACTTTATTAAAAAAATTAGAGATACAATTTGACTTTTAAAATTAAACGATATATTAAACTTTTAAAATTAGTATGACTCATGAAAGTTTATAATGAAATAAATTTATAGATTAATAATTTTTATTATATACTTTATAATTATAATAATTGTATTAAATAAATTCATATCAAGTTCAATATGTCGTAATTTGATATCGAAGGTCAAATTGTATGTATAATTTTAAAATAGAGGGAGTATGTAACTAGTAAATAGGTGTCATTTTCCAAAATATTTTTTTTGTTAATAATTACTTTTTATGAAACCAATGAAAGTGTTAAATTATTCACACGATATTTCAGTCCAAATTAAGGAGGAAGGAATATTTGAATATTCAAACATGTTTTCCAGGTTGGGTTAGCTGGAGAATCTCTTCTCCTCGTGTTTCCATTAGCATATAACGTGCTGAGATTTCCTTTTATCTAATTTGATCCTTTTCTTTTGTACGCTATTGACTTTTCAAACCCGAAGCAATGAATTTGTGTTCTTTCTATATATTTCTTAAATTATATTTATGCCCTTACTTTTTTAAAAAAAAATAGTGGGTCAATCAAAATACAATATCATTATTACATAATTGTGACATTCATTGACTATTATGTGAGAAAAATCACGATTTTTTTCATGTAAAACATCAATTATAGACAAAGTTCAAAAATGTGAAAAGACTCTTCCTTGAGAAGGTTATTATAGGCAGGCATGGCAGCTACTCCTTCCTGTTTTTTAATATAAGTCGTTTTAAAAAAATATTTTTGTCTCTTAATATAAGTCGTTTGAGAATTTCAAGTAATCATTAATTATTTAGTTTCTAATATTACCCTAAATATTAAATATAATTTTAATTCTTTCACTATTATCTGTTCAATAAATAATTTTTTTTTTTAATACAAATTCAATATAAACAATTAATATTATATTTAATATTTTATAATAATTTCTTTAATAGTTGTGCACAAGCACAACTCTAGAATCACTTATACGTACAGTTGTTTGTTAGTGCCAATTTGGGAAAAAGAAACGGCGCTCCTCAACGCCAACGGTCGCTTATCATTTGCTTCATGTGATACACCCACCTGCCTTATCCATGTATAATGGTGGATTTATTTATATTTTAGGCCCAAGGTTTCCTAGACGTTATTTTTTAGGCACGTATTGGAAGTCGTCTGGCCTCAAATAATACTTTAATGATTAAAAGAATTTATAAATCAGAGATACAAAATGATGTATATAATTGTGATTGGTTATAATTATTCGGATTATGCATATATAATGAATAATAATCTACTAATTATACTTTGATAAATTATTTTTATAAGAGTTTTTTACTTTTTATTTATTTATTAATGTAGCAATTAATACTCTTAAATTTATAACACGTACGAACTAGATTTGTTATTTATTAATGCATGCTTTATGTTCGAATTCTATGATGTTTCGTTCAACTATCCTCTTCACAAGTGGCATCATAATAATTGACCGGGTATAATTCACCGACCTCTACATGTACAGAAGGCTTGGGTCGAGGGGAGCTTACCGGGCCCAATGGGACGAAGCCCAGATTGGGATAGCAGGGTTCGGGATCGGGTATCTGAGCTATTTGGGCAAGAACCCAGACCCAGCTGGTATTATCAGGATCTGACATCTTAGTCCACGAGACCGGGGCCCAGACCAACATAATGATGAACGGGATCGGATTACCGAGCCCTTCGGGCCGGAGTCTAGACCGAAAAGATAACGATCGGGATCGGACTACCAAGCCCTTCGGGATGGGGTTCAGACGACTTTGTAAGGTCCATACCGAAGGATATTTCTCGGTTGGAGCCCGGAGCAATAAGGAGTCTAAAGGATTAAGGGTCTTAACCCTAATCCTATCTCCATACTAATTCTCATAAGGCAAATGGTTGGATGACCACCAACTTGTACTTTCAAGAGAGATTGAGTTGGACCAAAACAATGGTAACTGCCATGTTTAGGAGTCCTAACTTGACTGGGACATGGACTCTAGAGGTGGTGAGAATGACTATAAATACAAGGCTTAACCTAATGGTAACGGGTAATCATTATTATTATTCACTTGAGCACTATACATTACGGCCTCCATTGTTAACCTTGTGATCAGCCTGTACTTATTCTCACACCGGAGCTATTACCCGGCGGCCCCAGCCGTCAAGCTTCGTTGGTGACGTGTTATTGTGCAGGTTTGAGCGCGTGGATTTGGTGATTGGACGCGCCGGCAAAATTTGGCGTTAACAATAATCAAAATCACCATTAAAGTGTACTTTTATTTGATTTTATACCATGAAAAGCATGCACGTTTTTTTGTTTTAATTGATAAGGAATAGTTTAGTATTCGAGCAATGATTTAAAAATGGATAATATTATGTGTACTAATTGTACATAAAAAATTGTGCACCAAGAGTAGGATTCATATATTATTTATCAATAAAAATATATAAAATATTTAATTGTATCTCTCACTCCCTGTTTTATCTTTTTTTTATCCTGTGTATAATTATGGTGCTAACATTACTCTTTAAAAATAATGACGATGAACAAGTAGATAAGTATGGATAAAATCTATTTGTACTATAGCAGATTTGTACAAGCGGTATCTGAAAATTTTAAGATCAATATAAGTAACACAGAGATTTTGAAATATTGAGGTCGATATGTCCGAGTGGTTAAGGAGACAGACTTGAAATCTGTTGGGCTTCGCCCGCGCAGGTTCGAACCCTGCTGTCGACGTTCTTAGCGCTAAATATGACTTCGGTCTTAGCCTCATTTCTTTTTATCAAAGATGCCACTTGAAATCAACATAGCTATTGCTTTAGAACACAACTTCACAAAAGAGCCGCGAGAACAAGTTTTTTTTTTTTTTTTTTCACTGCACTACAGCTATCAAAGATGCCACCTGAAATCATCACTGCACTTGCATTGGTCGTCGTCCGTATATTTTTTTTATAGTGCAGTTGATAGTTAAACCTTCATACAAAGATAACCAATTCAGTTTTATTAGATTATCAATTAATTATAAAAAACTTAAGAGTAATTTTCAAGTATTACCTGGATTTATTTTCTTCAACATGTGCAACCATGAACAGTTTTATTGGGTTCTGCAATGGTCACCGTCGGTACATTTTTTTTATAGTGCAGTTGATAGTCAAACCTTTATACAAAGGTAACCAATTCAGTTTTATTGGGTTACCAATTAATTATAAAAATTTTAAGAATAGTTTTTTAAGTATTACCTGGATTTGTTTTCTTCAACATGTGCAACCATGAACAGTTTTATTGGGTTCTGCAAAGGTCGACGTCGGTACATTTTTTTTATAGTGCAGTTGGTAGCTAAACATTCATACAAAAATAACCAATTCAGTTTTATTGGGTTACCAATTAGTGATTCGCTAGAAGTTCTGATGTTGATTCACCAAATTCAAATTGTCTTCTGCAATAATGTATCAGCAAAAAACTGTTTCCTCGAATCAGTCAGTTCATATCGGTAAGAGAAATTATTTAATCCTTCTTTTCTTTTCTTTGTTCTGGGTTATCTGGTGTATGATTGGATGGTTTCAGAGATGGTACAGAGCTATGGTTTTGGTCAGCAGTGGTTGGGGAAGGTAGTGGCTAGAGTTTTGATCGGCTGTTATTGTGGGTCAGAATAGTTAAGTGAATTTTCTCTTACTTTTTTCAATGTTTTTTCCTTTTGATCTCCATGCTTTTTGGTAAGTGTTACGTGATTATTGTGTTGCACTCTTTTTGTAATAATTTTATGGATACACTAATCTTGTAATTATTTTTTAATTATTGTATAATAGTGTAAAGAACCCATAAATATATGTGGACATGAAATGAGCTTAATTTTAACTCTAAGGTGTATCCCTCTCCTCCACTGTTCCTACAAAAAGGAAACGGATTAACTGTAAATATAGGATAATTCTATTAAGAATTTACAGTAATTCTATTAAGACGATATATGAGTATATACAATAGTAACTTCAAAATTCTAAAGAGTTTTAAAAACATGCGTCTAATGGCACTTTAATTTGACACAACATAATCGTCAAACTAAACATTATAATTTATTACACATGTATTGTATAACGTACGTAGAGTAAATATTGTCAACATAGTTTACTCGACATATAACGTATACAACGTAAATATTATCAAAATAGTTCATTTGACAAACACAAATATCCCACTAAATATGCAAACTAAGTTTACTAAGCACGTTTTATGTATGTATATTTGACAACACAAAATTATTATTATTGTTTTTTAACTTGGTACAACATATTTATGCGGAGAGTCTGACGTATACAACACAATTCGTTGCCTAATACAAACAATCTTACTAGATGTTTAAGAAGATTAATATAAACTTAAGCCAAAAAACAAAATTAACCTTGTAATTTAAAACGTTTAAAGTATATTTTTTTTATTTAATAATGCTTGAGGGCATTAAAATATTTCAAATAATCGTGTTGTCATTTTATTAATTAAGTACACATCATACAATTTGTTATGTAAAAAATATTATTAAATTTTGAATGACACATTATTTGAGATTAAAAATTTGAGATTCTTGCGTTATTTATTTTTAAAAAAAGTTTATATAGCGCCTCTAATTGGCTAATACATGTAGGCCTACCTGATTTTGATGGAGCTCACCACACACCAGTAAAGCCACACAGAGCTCCTCGTTAGCGTATTTATTCCAACAACGAAGGGAACAGAGACCACAAAGAAGGGAAGCGAGACGCCAGAGGCCCAGACCAGAAGACGGAGATAACAGAGTGACAGCAGCATAATTTGGCTCATAAAAGAAGAAAAAGAAAGGAGATGGATCCAGACGCCGTGTCGAAAGCCTTTGTGGAGCACTATTACTCGACGTTTGATGCGAATCGATCGGGCTTGGCTAACTTGTACCAGGATGGTTCAATGTTGACTTTCGAGGGTCAGAAGATTCAGGGCTCTCAGAACATCGTTGCCAAACTCACTAGTCTCCCTTTCAGTCAGTGTAAGCACACCATCACCACCGTCGACTGCCAGCCTTCAGGCCCCGCCGGCGGTATGCTCGTCTTTGTCAGCGGGACTCTTCAGCTTGCCGGTGAACAACATGCTCTGAAGTTCAGTCAGGTATTTTTACAAAAACCTTCTATATGTATTTGGGTTTGTGTATGCACCTTTTTGTGATTGTGTATTTGTGAGTGTTTGATGGATGGGTTTTTTTTTGCTTACGAACTATTTGGATTTCGTTATGTTTGTAGGTCTCGATTAGTGAATATTAGGCGTGCGGAACTTATTTAGGATGTGGATTTTTATAATTTGTAATGTAAATCTGTGAACTACTCGGTATTTGGGATTTCTGAATTGCAAATTCCATGAATAGTTAATGTTTCAATGGGATATATGCTGATATGTTTTGAGTTGTTTTTGAGATGGGCCTGGATTATTGCTGCAGAATTCTAATTAAACGAAGGTTGGATTTGAATGTGTCATTTCTGGAATTGAGGTGGCGAGGGCTGGTAATTCATATAGTTCTACAAGAATGAAGGTCACACTGATAACCTATTAGTGTTTCATATGCTTGGGCTAAATATGACCATGTTAAGCACCTTTGACTTTTATCATAGGCATATATGGAGAGAGTCTTACATTCATCTGAGCATGGTTGTTTTAACTTTTATCATAGGCATATACGGAGAGAGTCTTGCATTCATCTGAGCATGGTTGTTGAGGATTAATTGATGTGAAGAGGTGGTGGGGGATCTTGTAAGTGCTAAAAAGTTATTTTTTGATTGTCACACTTAGGGAAGTCACTAAGCATGAACCACATAGTCTTCTTAGTTTCAAGGAATTAGAGCTCTTGAAGGTTAGAAGTCAACCTTGATGCGGTACGGAAGAAGAAAATTAAGAAGTTTATTATTAATTTTGTATTGCTATTTAGAGATAAATATTGAATTATTAATGTAATTATTTTAGTAGGATATTCTAGAAGTTTTTAATTATAGTAGTAGGTTTTAATTAGGAGAGTTTTAATTATGATAGTAGATTTTAAGTAGAAGTTTTAATTATAGTAGTAGATTTTAATTAGGAGATTGTTTTCTTTTTAAATTAGAGTTTTTACTTAATCCCCAAGTATTGGGTTTTCTATTTAACAATTGTAATATTTCATTATTTTACATATTATTGAATGAATATATTTGAGATTGAAGTTGTGTGCTTTTGTGTGTGTTTCTTTACCGATTATCTGCAGGGATAGATATCTTATTACTTATTCCCACGTTGTCCTACATCAAACCTTGTGAATTTTTATGGTCATTGGCTTTGGCAAGCAGCTGCCACTGAAGCTAATAAATGCTAGACTACTAAGTACTGATGTTTTTCAAAATTTGGTGCTTAGTCGTGTTATTAAATTTGATTCATCAAGAAAAAATAGCTACTAAACTGGACTTACCAAGAAAATAATGTGTATGTTTGAGTAACCAACGTCTTTAATTCACATCATGCTGGAAGCCTGGAATATTTTTGAGCTCTTGTGAGCCTCTTACAGCAGAAAGGTACTTGTTTGGTCCGTCAGTTGAACAAATATGATTTCCAGACTATAGTGATCTTGTTAAGTTCGGTGATAATACCATTTCTGTAATAGTATGGACATATTTACCAACATAGCTTTCACTGTAGTACGAGACTTGAGTTAGTCTCTATATTAGAATCTATAGAGGTTCTGGAAAGTAGTCATAAAGTTAACCTGGTTTGCGTTATTAGGCTTGTTCGTCTTATATCCTTGTATCATCTATATTAGGTTTGTATGTCAATGTTGAGTATAATTTTTTAATTCAGTGTTATTACTAAATAATCTTTAACTAGTTATGACTTTGGCCATTGACTATGTTCATGTTTTTGTAGGATGGCAAATGAGGTTCTCCTTCTATCTCTGTATTCCATATTCTTTTTTTGCTGGGTACCTAAAATTCTGTTTATTAACAAATTTGGTTGTTTGTGTAATTGTGTTAGTAAAATTTGTAAATTCTGCTTACAAATTCCGTCTCCCATACTGGAACCCCCATAATTATCTAATTTTCACATCCTGATAAGCTTGGTTGTATTTGTTTATTATCAAAATTAAGGGAAACTTTATACATTATTGGTTATTTATCAAAAGAAGCACAATTATGCTCTACAATGTTAGCTACGGGCCTACGTCTCTTAAATACTTAAATTTCATTCAACAACAAAAACAGTTTTTTGATGGATTATATTCTCACAAATTTTTATGGTTTAGTATTAGGTAAGCAAAACATAAAAACGTTTTTCTGAAGTATGAGTAGCCTGATATGTCCACTCAATGGTTGTTAAATAAGTCAGAAAATTGCTCTTTTAGGGCATTATCTAGTTGCAGCCATTTAGGATGTCTTGTTTATTTGTTTTCATGTCTGTGGCTTCTTGCATCCTTTTATTGCTTTTCCAAAAATAGGAGTTATGATATCATAAGGACCTAGCAAAGTCACTGAATTTTTTTAAAGTAATGTCATGCTTAACATATGTTTCATCCAATACATGTTTAATACATTATATATTTAATTGAAAAAGTGATTTAATTACTATTATGTAAACTAGTTTTAGCTATGTTTGACACCCTCGTCTAATGACCAGATTTCACTTGCATCTGATTCTTTACAATGATGTGGATTTAATTAATCAACCTCTTTTCCTTTCTGAGTTTGTATATACTTCAAAGTTCACACACACACACATATATATATATATATATATATGTGTGTGTGTGTGTGTGTGTGTGTGTGTGTGTGTGTGTGTGTATTGTGTGTGTGTTTCCTTTTGATAGGTACTCATGTTTGGAACTTGTCTTCTATGATTTCCTTTGTGGGTGGAATTTGCTTTGAGGCATCCATGTGAGGGCATGGGCATCTTAGAGAAATTTAGAGTGAAAATGCGGCACAATTGTTTCTGAATGTTTTAATCAGTGGCTACATATTTTTTGCAGTAATGTTCAGCAGCGTTTTTTCTGTGGCGACTCTACATAGTATTCTAAGATAATTGTTAAATGTGATTGTCCTTAAACTCAACATAAGAAAAGAATTTAGCATATAAGGGTATGTTAGTCTGTTTATATCTAGGTAGTTTGAAGGAGGAGAAAGAACAATGCTTGGCTTCTTTTTCAACACTTCTAAGGTTCCTTTCTTTGAAATACAATACTATCTGAAACTAGTAACTACTACATTTTCTCTTTAGAAGCATTTTGTATTGGTGCTGAGGGTTTTGAGCAATTTTAGGTGGTCTAGGGTGACGGAGAAAATTGAAGTGCGTTCAGTATCCTAGTGTGCATATGCTATTTCATCAATTATGAACGCTTCTATATCTGGCATATGTTATTTTTTTATTCTAGATGCACATGCTACTTCATCGATTAGACGATTATAACTGTTGATAATTTATTTATATTTATTTGCTCATTTACCATTGCTTACTTTACCTTTCTTCGGCCACTTTCTTGGTGCACAGATGTTTCACTTGATGCCGACGCAACAAGGAAGTTTCTACGTGTTGAATGATGTATTCCGCTTGAATTATGCTTGAAGTCGAGGGACAAATCTATATTGCAACCATTTTCTTTGGTTTGGTTTCCAGTTATTAAAAAGGTTTGCTAGAAACTTATATACATTTTAGGGAATTGAGAGATGATGAATTAATTTCTCCTGCATTGCCGTTTTATTAATTCAAATTTGCAGTACTTTATAATTTCCTGTTGTGAATCTTTGTGAATGAATGAATTGCAAATGGAACTTCCTGACATGAATGCTCTCATTCTCCCCCTCTCATGTTTTTTTGCCATCAAATGTTGTTTTGGAGAGAGAAACAATTTCATTGCTAATCAGGACTCAATTTTGATTAGCATGATAGCAGCCTGGGATTCTGCTAGAGGATGGTCGATAAATCTGTAGCATGCTGTTTTCCAGTTGACATTCTAGTTGATCCTAATTTGGCTTATGCCCTCTGTGCAAGTAAGATTGTGACAAATTATAAAGATAAGGAATTGACATTTCACAAGTGCAGGATAGTTTCTCAATGATCTCCTCACACGAATAGTAAGTGGGTTTCACCTTAATGTGAGAGAATACGTTGTGGAATTATCATTTTCACTTATAGAAATATCAATTTCTAAAGATAAAACTAGCTTCAAAATGTGATAAAATAATCTATTATTGAAATACTAGAGTGCTTGGCTTATTCTGGCATGCGATCAGATAGGTAAGAACCATTGAACACAAAGAATTAACAGTATGGTGGCATAGCTTACATCCAGTATAATTCAAGAACACTATCTATATCAACTTCTATTGCTAGCACTTGGACTTGGAAGCAAGCTACCTTGTAGTGCAGTCCTAATGAAAGCCCTCGGCAAGCAGAAGTCTTGTCCGATGATGTTGACTGATCTTCATGATTGACTCGATCATTGAAGAGCAAATTTAAGCAGCAAGAAGCCAAGTAAAGAAATGTTTAACCAAGAAAGAGATACAAAAAGAAGAAGAAGATACGAAGTTGAATGAAGAGGGATAGTAGTTGGCATAAGCAGATCATGAAGTATGTATGTGAATTCCAATTGCAACAATCAAGATGGTGTATATACAAAAGTATAAGACTGCGTGAACTAGAATGGCAATCCCACTGGTGTACATGTTCCCAAATTCCATCACTCTTGTCCTTGCCGGTAACTGGAATAGCAGCCCTGGTGATAACAGTATGAACATCACCACCGCCACCACCACCGGTCCCCAATCCGTGCCCATTCTCTCTCTAAATGTGTGTGTGTGTGTGTGATACACAGACAAAAACTCCCTTGAGTAATTAATGAATGTTAGAAAGGAAAATGATGGTGTTTTCAAATATGTAACTAATAATTTGCTTAGTGAAGAAGGAGAAGCTGATGCTAATCTTATAGACAAGAAAAAAGGACACTGGGATTAAAAAAGGAGGAAAGGTATATATATATATATTGTGGTAGTGGGGGCATGCTTAATGGAAATCTAAAGAACCAACTTTTCCCCCTCATAAACTTCCAATAATTCTTCCCTTGAGTGCTACTTTTACATTGCTTTTTTAGAGATTTAAGCAGGTAGTTGTCTCTATAAACTATTGCTTTGGAAAAAGCAGGTCCATCTGTAAAATTGAAGCTGCTAAAGCTAGGCGATCGGTTTTGGAATCCCAACTATCATGACTTCTCTTTATCCCAACGGGTGCTTTGTGAAGCTTAACAAGTAGAGCTCTTGATCTCATATTGTCCGATTATAAATGGAATTTATCATTCCCCCGCATACTAATTAGTCACGTTGCAAGATCAAACTTGTTGACAACAATCCTACTAAATAATACTCCCTCCTTTTTCCCGTAATATAAGACGTTTTTCATATATTTAGGATAATTAGTGAGGGGAATTATGTATAAAATGTGAAATGAAATGAAAAGTTACATGTTGGGCTCGCAAAATTGAACATCCCAGAAGTAATTGAGAGAGAAGAGACGAGTACAAGTGGGTAAAAATAAAATTTTACAGCAAAAATAATTATTAATGAAATTTTTGAAGAATAGAAAGACGAATAATCTCTCGTAGAATTATGTGTTTCATGCATTTATCCATTCTATTCCCTGCTTACTTATGTCTATTATCTAGTCGAGATTATGTCTTAAACGACTTAGGTAATGGAAAAGAGGGAGTATCTCATAAAGTGCAGCCCTAAATCAAGTTTGCATATATATTTTCCCAATTCAAACTTGCAAAATACAGTGAGCGTCAGTAAGTTGGTCAATATTCCAATTTCTTTATCTTTGACTTTTTTCTCCTTGTTTTTGTATTTTTCATATTTGATGAAATAAAGTTTTTAATGTTTATCAGCAAAATCTTGCAAAATACTACCAAATTTTAACAAAATTTAGCACAAATAAATGGGGAGCAATATTTTTTTTAGTTGTTTTGGCTATGCATGTCTCTCTTTTGTACAGTACAGTACATGCAAATGCTTATTAATGGGCGTGGGCTGATGAAGAAATAATATCAAGACCAAGAAGTCATTTTAAAGGCCAACGGGACCCCAAATTGGGTTCAACATGACCAAACCCAATGATACAAGATTGTTCAGTAGAAATTAGAATGGCCGACTTTATTCGTTTGTTCAACTTGTGGTAGAGTCCAGGTAACATTCAAATTGTTAGGACACATACCTAAGCAACTCTCAAACTTTCAGCTACATTAAAATAACTCCTTAATTGTGTCAGTCTGCAGTCTACACCAACATAGAGAGAGTTAAGTTAGAGAGAGAGGGAAGTGATATACTTTGGCCTCGTCACCATCTTCCACCAAGAGTTTTTCTACATGGTCCGATTTTGAGATTTTGGTGGTCCAGGTTGAAAAATAAAAACGAAATCATGTTCGAAACATTGTCTTCACTAAAAATAAATAAAAATACAATTTGTATTCAAAAAATTGTCTTTCTGGAACTTAAAACATAATAGTTCGACTACACCAAAATATATTTGAACTTCGACTACATCAAAATATATGAGAATACATTCATTGCATTGAAAGATACTTCTTCTAATATTCCTAGAGCTAAAATCTTCAATAAAATATTCAAAATCCTATATATATATATATATATATATAAATATAAATATATATAAAATAAAAAAATTGGGGCCCTTCTGATCGGGGGCCTAGGGCGGTCGACCCTCCCGCCCGTGCTCGAGAACGGCTCTGATGATCCCCTCTCACATTAAGGTAAAACCCACCTTCTTTAATGTGAAAGATGACTATGTGAAAATATCAAAAACACCTATGAAAATATCAGTTATCTTCCTTTTATGGCTTGTTTCTAGATTTAGTGTTTAAATTATCAACTATATATCGTGTAAACTGTATCTTTGTTTGTTCTACGTGGAGATAAAAGTCTGCCATCCATTCCCATTTACTTGATTTGCTGCAAGCCAAAAGTCGTAAGAACACAACAGGACTTCTAGACTATGGTCTTGTTAGGACTTAGGACTATTCATTTGATTCTTTACAAGGGATTCTAATTGCCATAGTTGTAGTTTTGTACCGATTCATGATATGCATTTGTCATTTCATTGTTTCGACTCTGTTTTTTTGTTTCAAGGTAATTCAAGCTGCACTAGTTCATCTTTTATCATCAACATATAGTTATTATTATGTTTGTAAATTAAGAGTAGTAGTAGTAGCATCAATAGGCTGGAAGGAACTGAGCTTGGCCTTGGCTCGGTTGAAACTCGAACTAGGCAAGCGTATCTATTGTGTTACACGACACCTTGGGTCCTTGAAGAAGGTTATAGCCAAATTATGGTCCACCTTTAGAATCTGTTTTAAGATTTGCTATAAATAATATGGACACGAATGTTTCTGGAGAAGGAAATCAAACGTTTCCCCATCATAATACATACAACTCAAGTAATATGGCCTTTCTCTGCTATATTCTGTAAGAAGAATATATCACCAAATCACAAAGTACATGTGCTGAAAGAAAATGGCCTACAAATCTCAATAATACCTATACTTGTCAAAAACATAATTTCAGTCTTTGATTGGCAGCCATCACAACTTTGGCACTCTATGCCAGGGCAAGGTAATAATACATTTCTTTGGAACTTACAGGTTTTGTTGTTTGTATTGTAATATTCTAACTACACCAATAATAATACTAGCCTCCTTTCTGGACACTCGATGCATGTCGCGGCTTCATGAGAGTTTCCATGCTGTATGAAGGAAAACATAAAGAGTATTGTTAATAAATCATAATGATCGTAACGACATATAGTCTGTTTATGTAAATTATAAGCAGCCAACATTTAACAATCAGGAATTTCATAGCACGAACAAAACTAAATAAGCCGACTTTAAAGATCATAATCCACATGACCTCAGAAACAAGCAAGGGGAAAAAATGTTGAGAAATAGGTTGTTCAATAGGAATAAGCAAAAATCAATAATACCTGATCAAAAGTACAAAGTTTCTACGACACGTCAACTCTTATGCCGAGCTCAAACAATAGAGAAGCAAAATCGGCAGGCCAACAATCTATTCTGGAACTCCACCAACACTAGTTTGCAATATATAGGAGGAGAATGCCGACAGACTATACGCTTTGATTGATAGAAGTTGGACCAGCAAATAAACTTCTATCACCAATAAAAAGGTTGAATTGTTCCAATTATGCACATTCCTATTCTTTCGAAAATTTTATTTTCTCTTCTTTGTTGGAGTAACTGATGTAAGGTAGTCAAGGAATTTAAGTCCTATATCCATAGTAAAAACACTACGACTAACACAGCATCACTGGCTTATTAACGTGTTCCACTTATCAACTCCACCACCAGAATATCTAATTTGTCTACAATCTCAACCATCACATGAGCTAAAACATTCCCGCACTAAAACTTCCACCATTGACAAGCTGCAATTAGCAGCAAAATACCTTCATTTCCTTAAAATATGAGCTCTAGCTGTGTTTGAGAAAATTCCAAAAACTAAATTAAAATCAAGGAAGATGATAGACAATTAATGTGTAAAGCTACAAACTTTTTAATCCAGTAAACCCTGCCTTAATACCAGTTGAAGAAATCAGTAAATCATCTGGTAGAATTCCTCAAAAAATCATAATTATTACATAAAATTCATTTACACCAAAGAGACAGATTAATACTACTACCTCCGTTCCAAAATTAGGGATACATCTCTTTTTAAAGTTAATTCGCGAAATCTTAAAACTCAAAATTGATATAATTTTGTTCAAGTTTTAGAAACAACAAAGATAATAATCAGTAATACTTTAGAGTTTATAGTTAGTACTAATTTGGTCTTGAAGAAACGGAAATACTCATCCAGCATCAACAAAATAACCAACTTCAGTTCAAATGATACTAAACTAGGATAAGATAAGATAAGAGAGAATTCTTATCTTATTGCAAAAACAATAACAAAAAACAGAACAGCGAAAAAAAAAATCAAATTAGTAGAAAAGCATTAGACAGACTAGAAGAAGAAATTAAGGATAAATGCAATATATGTATACTACATACATACCCTTGTGGGAGGAAGGTGAGGGAGAGAGAAAGGCGCGGCCCAAATGAGACAAACCGGAGAGAATAGCAGCAAAATAGAACAAAAAGACCAAAGCAATTACCCAAGGCATCAGTATGAACCCAATCACAAATATAACAGATCCAAATAACATTAACGCTATTGAAATCCCCAGAAATAGAGATGCAAAAGCCGCCGGAGAAACTTGTGAGGAAGAGGAAGCAGAAGAAGAAGAAGAGGAGGGAATTACAGAGGATGGGCCGAAAAGGGTAGGAAACGGAATTGGAAAAGGAGATGAGCCAAGAATGTGAATTATCATTTCACATAGCTCGTAAAAAACCCTATTCTGCTGATGATTACGATCTTCTTCTTCTACCCCCATCGGAAAACCCATTACGCCTAAATCACAACCGAATAATGAAAATAAGAGGATGTGAAGAAATATCTGTCAATTGCCCCAATTCATCACATAGTGATATTAAATTAAACCATTTATCGACTGCCTGTCTGCCTGAGTGAAGAAGATAAGAATAGAAAGATAGAAGGACGTTATGGAGTGAGGAAAAGTCCAAAGACAAAGTCATGATCATGCTGCATTATTGCAGGGTTGCCTGGTTTTTACTAAAATCGATGCCTAAAGATAAGCAATTGGGTCTCAAGCCCAGTCAAGAACTTCGGCTTCTTTGTCTCTCCTCTATTTATATGACAGAGCCAGAGGGGGATAGAGAAATTTGTCTGTGTAAAAACAAACACTGATATCATAATACCACACTATTGGAAAAAATGGAAATTTTAAGTTAGTATAGAAGAGAAAAATATAAAATTTGTGCTTTCTAATATATTGT
This sequence comes from Panax stipuleanatus, assembly GCA_020205555.1. Classification (NCBI taxonomy): domain Eukaryota; kingdom Viridiplantae; phylum Streptophyta; class Magnoliopsida; order Apiales; family Araliaceae; genus Panax; species Panax stipuleanatus. The sequence goes on from CM035117.1 coordinate 19,887,025, forward strand.
TATTGGGTTTCTAATAGAAAAGATAAATAAATTTATATTTTATATTCATATTAATTTTGTTGTGTTTATAATATAAAATGCATAATATGATTAAAAAAATTATTTATGTTATTTAGTCTTGACAGCACGCGAGAGATGAGAGTTAACTTATGCTTTTGCATCATTTTATAGTAACAATATTCTGAAAAATTATAAAAATATCATTTTGTGTATTATATAGAAGAGAGTGTATTCAATTATACAAAACGAGGTGGTTTTCCTTTTTTGCCTTTAGTTTTGTCATTATAAATTTTCATCCATTTTTTTTTCTTGGTCATTTAAAACTCAATAGCTAATAAGGATAAGAGAGACAATCTTGGAGTTTCTGGCTGCCATGAAAGATTGTCCTCTCGTGAATATTTAACTCGTTTCTAGAGAAACTTCAACATGGGGATGTAGCTCACATGGTAGAGCGCTCGCTTTGCATGCGAGAGGTACGGGGTTCGATACCCCGCATCTCCAGTTTTTGCAAGCCAACTAATTTGGGTCTGGGCCGATGTAGTGTCTTAAAAATCCGACACCGGGCCGCCTGGGCCGGCCCTTACTTCGGTTGTCACCGTAAGTGTCTTCATCCAATCGTGAAGGTAAGTTCAAGTGGAACACAATACATAGATCGAGTTTGGCTTATTTAATTAAGCGGAAATAGCTGCTTATTTGCGCTTTACTCGACAAACGAATTTTAGTCAAGTCGGCTTTTTTAAAAAAAAAATTATAATTGATATAAATTTATTTAAAAAACAAGACATATAAATTATATATATTAGAAATTATATTAATTTTAAATTTATTATATTATAATATTTAATAATAAATCATGTCAATTTAATTTTAAAATAATTTTAAGTAGATATTTATAAATTATTAATAATTTTATAATTTTAAACGAAAAAATTACATAAATATAAAGAAAGTTGCAAAATTTTAAACGATTATCACGATGTATGTAAGTTTCTCCCCATGTTTCACAAAGAGAGACCGTAAATAAAATGCAAAGTGACATTATATTCTTATATTACATATTACATTCCGGATACAACTATAGACATAAGTTTTATAAATATAGATTTCACTGCGGCATGTATTAAAAATTGATCTGAATTTATTTATTTTAAGAAAGTATAATTATGAAAATTATAAACTATCTTATATATTAGTAAATTATTAATTAAAAGATTTATTAGATTTAAAATTATAATTAATAATGTCAATTTTAAAAATTTTAAATTTATTTTTTAAAATAGAGGATCTTACATTTTGGAAGTATATATATATATATACACACACACACACAACAATGATCTTAACTATGATCATTAATTTCAACAACCAAGATCATAACAGTTGATCCTCATAATAAAAGGTTCAAATTATATAAAAGCAATTTAATCCTTGTCGCTACATCTTGCAGCGTCAATAATATTCTTTTTTTGCGGCAACGAAAATTACCAAAAAAAAACCTCCAATACAGCTTACTTGCGACTAAAAATATGGTTGTTGGAATAGTGTTTAAGGCAACCGGTCTTCACAGATGGGGACCTATATATATATATATATATATATATATAGTCCGACTCTCCAACGAACCGATTCAATAAAGAACTAACTATAGCGACACTTTCATCTGTTGCTATTGCATAGAAAGCCGAGCCATAGCTATGGCGACGGTTTGTACCGTCGCTATGGCTACTGTTCGACCCTCACTATAGCGACGGAAGAAGTGTGACTATAGTCTATTCGTCTTTAGTTTGTTTCTTTGGTTCGTTGGAGAGATTTTTTGTATATATATATATATGTATATATATATATCTTAGATGAAAACAAAAATTGGCAGCCTTTTAATTACATATATATTCATGGGATGATCATGATTATTATTATCATCAAGTAGTTACACAAAGCTGTGGACAATGCTTAAAGTAGCTAGAAAAAGTAACAAAAGGCTTAAACCATATATAATTATTAAATATTTTTCGAGCAAATTAAGTTTAGTACGTAGTAATATATATATCAATCTCAAGTAGTAGTACACTACCATCATTGAGTTTAAACGCTTAGACTAAATCGCTGTCGAACGCCGGAAATATAAGTAGCAGCTTTCATATCAATGCTTTCGTCTCCAGCGCCCACACCATACAGATGGGTGGGGCTACGATCAAACTTCCAATACGAGTCATGTCCGTTATTAATAATATCGGGTAGAACTGCAAACCCTACTGACGGAGTAGAAGAAGAAGCAATATTCTGCTTTGGTTGATCAGGGATTATTTGAGTACTACTGGAATTACTCTGATTTGAAGAGGATGTTCGATGAAAATTAGACATTGCCAGCTGCTTGGCCTTCATCATCAAACCCTTGCCCAGCTTGTTACTCGAGTACTCCATTAATTAATTCTCACCTACTTCTTTCTTCTCGTTTGTTTAGTATATAATCTGCAATATGCGAACTAGCTATATATATATATGCTTGATGAGGTTTAAGTACTGGGAGTGTCTCTCTCTCTCTCTCTCTCTCTCTCTCTCTCTATATATATATATATATATATATATATATATATATATATATATAAATATACTAGTTTGCTGGTCTTATGGTATAAAGCTAGCATTCTGATAGATATTAAATGAGAATGTGTGTGGTCCCACATTATCTGTCCACAAATATATCTCTTTTTCACTCTTTCAGATTTTTTAAGATTTTTATTGTGTTATACTCCATGCATATATGGTTAAAGATAAGTTCTAATTATTTGTTATGATTTATTTTTTTGAATATATACTTTTAAAGTGGGATATCAATACAAATATAAATAAATTATATAATTTATATCAGTTTAATTATATATATATATATAATATCGGTAAATTAATTACACACTCTATCGGTAATAGTTCAAGTATCACAATATATAAAAAAAATAAAGAAGAAAGTGTCACATTAAAGAGAGAAAAAAAAGTCCCACCACAAATAATACAAAGTCACACAGCGGTACAAATTGGACAAATTAGGCTTCTCTTGTTTTTTCGTAACTATGTTATTGTTTTAATCTATGTTGATGTTTTAAACTATTAAAAGGTTGGGTTTTTTTGGCACTTTAACTGTCGATTTTTTTATTACGAGTTATGTAAATAAATCTAATTGATAATACTTTTATAATATATTTAATACAGTGGGTTAATTTTATAATATTATTTAATTATATATATTAATATACGTCGCAATCGTAATTCGTCTGAAATATTCGCAATATATTGAATTGTTTGTAGAGTTTATATACATCAAGAGTTCTCCCCGTTGAATTATTGTTCTTGAGACTTTGAGCACTCAAGTTGCCAGTTTTAGAGTCTTTATTTTTGATCGAGTCAACTATCATAACGTTTGCTATGGTTAGGCAACTCTTTATAGTTAGAAGAAGTAGTACTGTTGTTCAGATAAACAAAGGATTTTTTTTTTCAAGTCTTCCAACCAAATTAAAAGATAATAATGAATGCACGGAATTGTTCTTATAATATATATGCTATTATTCCTAATTTTGTTTTAGTCAAGATTTGAAGTATATATCTCATACAGTTGATTCACTATTTAATAAAGTAGATTAGTTGGAACCAGAATATATATGATTAATTCATTGGGCCAATCTAGGCAACCAACGTGTTGATTAATTAGTTGACTTCAAGTATTGGTGAACCTAGAAATTTTATGTTATGGAGATGAGTTTTTATTTTTAATAGGACTTATTTAAATATAAAAAAAATCCATATATTCTGGATACATAATCTAGTTTAATAATGTGGTTAGCTAAAGAAAAATTAAGGTAGAGAAATATTCCCATAACTTTTCATGTTATTGCAAGCTCGCTAGCTATAGCTATAGCTATAGGTAGTATTAAGAATGCTAGAAAATTTTATCAAGTGGGCATGCATGCATATATAGTTTGCTTTATCGAGACACTTAATTAATGAAAGTTTCTCTTGTTCCTTTGTCCTTGAGTCTGACAATCAGTTGTCATTAACACTATTTTAATAATTATAATCTTAAATCATGATCTTGATATTAAATGACCCAAATTAAATTAAATTTCTCTTGCTAAAGACTCTAACGACAATAACATCCCTTCTTCCTCTGCTTCTTCTTCTAAGCTATTCTCAATGCTTGGATTCACCGAAGATTAAACTCGTTAGGCACTGATGGAGAAGTCACTTCAAACAGCTTGCAGTCCAGTCCAAGCACCAAACCATCTTCTTCTTTCTATCAGCCGCTACAACTTGGTAGCGGCACATCCTTTATGCCTTAGTTTGTTTTTTGATTTCTCCTGTCGCTACAGCTTGTATAACAGCATGCACACGAGGGTTATGAAAAGCTTTTTGGTAATTAACTATACCGCTAGAAGGGATATTAGTGCCGCTAGCGGCAGGAGAGAAATTTGGTTTAATCCGGGTCATTCAATACCGAGATCAAGAGCTAGTATCATAGTTGTTGGAATAGTGTCTGTAATAACCGATTGCCACGGACGAGGACTCTTCTTTAAATATAGATAAGATTTATATATATTCCCACCTGATTGGTACGTCGAACATTTTCAATCTACAAGTGGGGTTTTTTCTTTTGGCCCATTTCAATCTAAGCACTGACGTGAGTCCTTTAATTTATTGATGCTCAAACATTCCTATGAGAGTTATGATCAGAATCTGAGCAACAGCATCCTCCAAGCTGCCTCTCCATTCGCCTTTCTTTGAGAGGACCTTACCTGGTTACAAATCTTCTCCGCACTAGTGATTGATTGATCATGTATATATCATATCCACTACTAGAAAAGAAAAGCTAGCTAGCTAGCTGTGATTATCTGATTACATGCCATTTGCAAAATTGATATCACAAAGTCATGAAGATGACTCAAGAATGGATAAAATGCTCACTTTTTAATATCACGAATTTTAATACGAGTCTTACTTGGTAAGAAGGGAGCATATATATCAAGAAAAACAACTGGCCTGGTGGTGATTCCTCCTTTTAGAGTCTTTTCTATTGTTTTCTACTATATGTATATATTTTATTTGGATAAGGAAGACTAAAAGAGTTTCTATTAGCTAGCTAGTGCGATATTCTTAGCTATCAATTAATTAACTTGCGTGCATGCATGTTCGGCCTATTTTATGAAGTGCACGACTGGATTTTTGATTATGCCGTACTTTGTCAATGGGGAAGATCATGATAATCCATGCTCTCCCTCGTCCATTTTTAAATTGGATATATATATATTTTTTAATTTATTTTGATTCATTAATTTGCAATCTTGATATATTCAATCTTTTTATAAAAAAAAAATGGATCATATTACAAGTCAGATCTGATTTGACTATCTAAAAAACTCTTGTTTCTATATTAACTATATATATATATATATATCAGTGTTATGTGTAACGTGTCTCAATCCGACTTTTGAAAACTATATGAATACACAGTACGTTTTCTCAATTATTGTCACAAGCTGAATGTAAAAAATGAAGAAAGGGAAATTAAACACATCAATTTGGTAAATTAATTGATCTTCTTAATTACTATTACAGATAGAGATTATATTTATATATACTTGAGAAGGTAGCATACTAATAAAGCAGCCAATACATTTACTAAACTGTCCCTCAACTAATTATTAACTCTAACTAACTATCTGACTTGTGATATATATATATATATATATATATATATATATATATATATATATATATATATTTTGCTCCTGGTGAGATGAGATGAAGTATATTGTCCTCAGTAATACCCCGACCCCTCAAGTTGGTAGCGTGAAAGAAATTACACAATCCTAACTAACTTGAAAAGTAGATGGATGTAAATGAACAGAAGATAAAGCCTTGACAAAAAGTACAACAGGGATTATTTTCTGATCAAATTCGTACGTAATTGGGAAGAACAAACCTTGACAAATAGAAACTTCCAAACCTTGACAAAAAGTAGTGTAGGGAAGAAGAAGAAGAAGAAATCAGGGATTGTTTTCTGATCTCTATTATTTGACTACTACTTGAATTACTCTTTTTTGAGGATGTAATTCTATGAAAAGACATTGCTCAATTACTTACGAATTTGACAGATGTAATTCTACTTCTCGAATTACTGATCTTTAATTTCTTAATTCAAAATTTAATTGTTTAGTAATCTGATCAAATACGTACGTGAACCAGATGCTTGAGGTTTCTATAATTAGTAATTGGGAGTGTAGCTAGGGTATATATATATATATACACTAGTGTTAGAACTTGTGGTACCCAAGTTTGGAGAACCATATAAATCTCTGTGTTAATAAACATATGTACCAATCTGTCATTGAATTCAGTGTTCAACACTTGGTTTTCGTACTTAGTATGTGCCTTAAGAGCATTCACAACAGTTTTCTTATTTCTATTCCTACTCTGCAGTCTATTAGGTCATTCTGCAAAATAGGAATTCAATTTTTTCAATATGTACCCAACATGTTCTTTATATTGATTCTTTAAATAATAAAATTTAAAAGTTAAAATTTGAAAGTTCCAACAGTCAAAATATCAAATTAATAATAATCTTATAATTTATAAAAGAGAGTATAATTTATCAATTGTATTTTACTGTAAAATAATTTTTATTTTATTTTAAATTTGAAGTAATTTATAGAGTGAGTTTTGAATGGATTGTATCTGCAAATGTACATAAGATCAATATTAATTTAAAAAAATTTAATTTGTGAAATTTTTAAATTTAATATGATTCATTTAAATTTTAAAAATAATAAATTTTATAATTAATAGTACTTTTATAATATTTATAATTATATTGACATAAATTAAATAAATTTATATCAATTTTAAATTTAAATATGTTTGAAATTAATTTTTAAAAAATAAGTTAATATTAATTTTATAATTTGAAAATGAAATAGTAAAAAAATGTCAAGATGTGTATGATTGATGATTTGTCCACTTAAATGAGGGTGTGAAATATCATTTTATATATATAGAGAACGGTATTTTGACTCCCTCATACTGGAGAGTAAAATCTTATATAGGGATTAAAATAGAAAGTCAAATAAAAATAAGGAAACTATTGGATAATGATTTGGTGATATATTCTTCAAAATTAGAAATAGGAGGTTGATTAGAAAAACTGTTATGAATACTCTAAGGTACATGTTAAGAACACCTTTATTCTTTTAGGATTGCAAGTTTCCAACCCAATTAAAGGATATACTTCATGTGAGAGAGAGATTCTCATAATATATATATGCTATTATTCCTAATTTACTTTCGGTCAAGATATTTGAAGTATCTCTTACCGTTGATTCACTGTTTATTAAGAACCAGAATATATATATATATATATACGGTCAGTCTCTCTAGCGAATCATAAGGTGCGAACTAAAAATGAACCGGCTATAGCGACGGATTTTTTCGCTGCTATAGCATAACAATCCGGCTTTCTATGTTATAACGACGAAAAAAACCGTCGCTATAGTCGGTTCATTTTTAGTTCGCTTTTTATGGTTCGCTAGAGAGATGGAACCTATATATATATATATATATATTTCATCTCGATCTGCTTGTGGGCTTTGTTTTGGATCTGTAGTCTGTACGTATATTACACTGCTTATTCCTAATTACTCGAGTACTTGTACAGTAGTGAGTCCTAGCATGATTCTAGACTTTAATTTGCTTTTGAAGTGATCAGGGACGTTATTTTTGTGGGGATACTAGTGTACTGCATGCATTTTTTTTATATTTTTTCTAGAATACATTTTGTTTAGTCCCAAGGTTAGCTGAAACCCCATTAGCAAAGATATATTAAGAAAAATATTGAAGCTATATATTTCAAGTTTTTTATGGCCAGATTTCGAATGAAATTTATATTTGACCTGATTATTCACACATAAGACCATAAAATGAAAGCGGGCTTGATTCGTATTCCTTCGACTAAAAGTTCGTTTCGAGATCGACTCAAAATATAAACTGATTTAAATATAAGCAAATTTTAAATTTCGATAAATTATTCGAGTCTTTTCAAAGTAGAATTTTTTATTGATACTCGGATCATATTTGCTCAAATAGTTCAAACTGTTCGGGTTTGATTCAAGATCGTGCTCGACTCGCTAACTAAACGAATCTCAATCAAACCTTATTTCAAACTCAATAAATTTTATGAACTAAATCTAAACAACTTAATACTCGACTAGATTCATTTACACCTTTTACATAATATTAAATATGTAAATTTTTGTTTACTATAATATACACATAGCAGTCACATTTAATTTGTTAGCTAGTTCTAAGTCATTACAAAAACACAGAGCAAAGTCAATGCTTAGTTCAAGTCCAAATTACACAAGTTCCACAATGTTCAATTACTTACTCTGTGTTTATGAATTTTAAAAAGGGAGAAAAGAAGGGGGAAAATGAGAGAAACTTATAGAAGAAATTAAAAGTCTCTTGTTATGAGTTTTTTAGGAGAAAGGAAAAGAGGAGAGAGATTTTTTAAATATTTCCTCTCAAAAATTTCCTCCCAATAAATTTGGAAAGATTTGGGAGGAAATTTTGTTAAAGACTTATCTAAGCTACTAAAATACCAAAACTAGCATTATAATATGGTTGAATAACACTTTTGACCTTCCAAGTTGTCATCCACTTTTAAAATCTTCCCTAAAGTTCTGTTTTTCGTCAATTAAGTTTTTAAAGTGACATTTTTTGTCTATTTTGTTCTTTTACCCAATTTGATCTCAACTCGACCCATTTTGACCCGACCCAGTTTGATCCGACCCCAATTTCACCAATTAGTTTTTTAAAAAAATTTAAAAAAAATATTAAAAATAATATTTTATTTTAAAATATTAAAAATAATATTTTATTTTAAAATATTAAAAATAATTATTAATAGTAGAGGATGCTAATCAGAGTAATGATTTGACTTTATTAACTAGAGTTTAGAGTTTATCAACTCCTTTTTAACTAGAATTTAGGGTTTGTTAATCCTAAATTCTGGTTAATAAATTATAACCCCTGATTAATAAACCATAAACCCTCATTAATAAACTTTTAACTCTAGTTAATAAATCCTAAACCCTAATTAATTAATCTAAACTCCAATTAATAAAGTTAAACTCTTATTCTGATTAGCGCCCGTTACTATTAGTAGCAGATGATATATTTTTTTTTACGGTCCGTTACTATTGAAATTGCATACTTATCATCAATTTCTCAATGACTTTTGGGCATCCACTAAAACCATGATACAGCATAGAGGTAGAGTTGTCAAGAAATTCTTTCTCGGTTTTAAAATTAGAGATATATTTTAATTTTAACTTTTTAAAACTAATTTGTGAACTTTAAATTATAAAACACACTACATTTAATAATTTAATAACTAATAAGTATTTCTAAGGTAACAAAGAAACTAAAGCATCAATAGGGACCAAATCTAGCCCAAGCCAGTGTGTTTAGTTTTGTACCCAAAATTAGACGAGCCCACGCCAAGCCCAAATAAAGAAGCAACGGGCCAAATTGTAGGCAGTTAACATCATTTCTCCCAATTAGAATTAGAATTAGAACTCCTTCTAAAAACGTGATATTGATTCAGTCGATTAATTTTGAACAAGTTTGGATTGAAGTAAAGGGGTTTTGAAGTGTGCAAATGGCATTGACGAACTTGATACTGACAGTGGCCGGAGTGAGCGCAGTGATTCTACTGATGAGAAGTGATGTCAAACAATCCGCCAACATCTTCAAGCGTAACGTTCGTCAGATTCGCCACTGGCTCGAAGAAGAATCTGCCTCTGCCGCCGCTAAGTATGCCTTCTCTCTCTATCTCTAGATATTTATAACTCGATTTTTTAAATTTTCATTTTTAAGCTGTATCTACTTCTTTACTATTTGGGTGTTTTGTTTGGAAATCATGATCAATGCTTACATTTGTAAAACGATTGTAATTTTTGAAAGAAAAAAAAAATTAGTTTTCCAAACTTATCTGTAATATTAGCTAGAATTAGAATTGTAGTTGTGGTGGCGTATAGTACCAATCAACTAGGAGCAAAGTAATGGCATACACTACTACAAGCTAGAATTAGAATTGTAGTTGTGGTGAACAAAGGTAATGGTATGTTAGGAAGTATATGTTAATCTATATTTCAAAAGGAAATGTATCTCTATTTTTGGAATGGGCAAATAAAAATGCATCTCTACTTTGTAACGGGCGGATTACTATTGGAGTTCAGTTATGAAGATAAAATGGTTTCATTAGGTCTGTTCTTAGGCAGTGGCGGACGCAGGACTTCTACTCAGTGGGGGCTTAATACAAATAATTATAAGAAAAATAAAGAACAATAATAAAATTAAAAAATATTAAATATGTTAATATCAATCATTATTTTTGCAGTGATTTATAATGATCCTCTTCATATACTAAAACCGTTTCAAAATAAATTCATTGTCAATAGTATAAAGATGTCTCTATGTACGTGACATACAAGAATTCATCGACCCATCTCTTATCCTATTATGCAATGATGTCTTAATAAAATTTATAGCTGATAATGCTCTTTCACCATTCAACGTTTGCAGCTCCAACTAGGTAGGATTAATACCAATTTTACTAGCAAATAAACAATTTAAGTCCGAAAGAATGGAAAGCCTCAATTAAACAAAACAAAATCTAGTAACAAGTTAACAACTACTTAATTAACAAGATGAATAAATATTGTGCTGAGTTTTCAATTCAAGTTAAACCAATAATTATTAGAATAATTAAAATTTCTTAAGGTATAAGAATGTGGAGTATCTTACTTTCTAACTTGCCGTGGTATTATGAGTTTTGATTATAAAATCCGAATTGAATATGATGGAATGGTGGATAACTTGTTTTGTGTTCGTATTTTCTAATTTCAGAGTGAAATGGGTAGTAAATAGTGAAAACGGGTTCTTTCCTCTAGAAATTGAATATGAACATAATCTCAAGAGTGTGTATTGTAATGAAGTAGCAGTACATTACTTGAAAAGTTTGTCATTTGCCCCCAGACTGTATAATATTACCAATATGCCATATACCTAAAAAAATCATTGGGGGTTGGAGCTCAAACTCGCCCAAATGTGGATCCGCCCCTGTTCTTAGGCTATGATGACTACTCAGTTTGTGTTGTCAACTTAAAATGCTTTGAGTTATTCAACTGGTTTTTAAACACAAATTCATAAGAGAAGGTCAACGTCGTTGGTTCTGTAAGGGTCGAATGTAGAATTGTAGATATCTTATCCCGGGTTCTGTAAATCCACATTATCTATCTAGAAAACATTACTCCCTTTGTTCTAGAAAAGAGCCGCATTTCCAATTTTTTTCATCACTAAAAGTGACCCATTTTTACTGATGGTAGTATACACTGACACCAATTCCTTATGTTTAAAATCACATTTTCATTATTTTGTCACCATTATTTAGCTATAATCATTATATTAGGGATAAATGTGGAACAAAATCTGGCCTTAACATTTGCAAATGAGACTCTTTTTGTGGAATGGAGATAGTATTATTAGCGAAATAGGAAGAAAATGGATGAATGAGTAAGTTTGCTCATGGAAAGGACATGGGGCTATGAAGTGTGAAGGCTAAGAATTTAGATTGAATTTAGTTCAAGGTATTTTATTGGTAAAAAATTGTTTTTCTCCTCTTCAAGCTATAATTTCATCCACAAGCTCTCATCGTTCTCGTTTATTTTTCTTACAATCTATGGGATAAAAATATGGGTTTCAAGCAGGGTCCAAGCGGTTGGCCAGGGTCGAGGCGAGGGCACGACTTGGTGAAAGACTCAAAGGCAAGCGCTTCAGCCTCTAAGTCGTCGCCTTGGGTTGCTTAGGCGACGCCTTGGACGAATTCCTTTCAAGTCGTACAATAGAGGGAGGAACTGATTAGATGGAGATGAAGATATTAGGGTTTACTTGAGCACAAACTTGGGTTTCTATGTTTCTTACGCCATTGACGACATTTTAAAGCTCTCTTCTTCTTCCCCTTTCCTCTTCATCCTCCTCCATGCGGGTTGTTCTCTCCTTCCTTCTCTCCTTGGTGCGGTTTGATTTCAGATTGAAACCCTAAAACATATTCATCTCCTGTTATGAGCACTATTGGGCTGATATTTTTATTTTGCAGAGTTTAGTTGGGCCTTGTCTGAAAAAAACATAATAAGCTCAAGCCCAACTTTAATTTTTCAAATGTATTTGTTTCTTCAATTTAGTTTATGTATGAAAACTTGTTATTTTTTTATACAAACTTCCAATTGTCTAAAAAAATTTGTGCAAGTGATGATTAAAAATTTGTTGAGATTTCTTGTTTTCTTTCAAAAAAAAGGGAAGAAAATATAACAACTAATGAATAAATTTTTTGATATAATATTTATTTTTTACTTGTATTATAATATATTTATTTATTATTCATGAAAATTAAATATTTAATATAAAAAAATAATAATTTTAACTTTTGATTTTTAATATTTTTATAAGTAATTTAATTCGTAAGTTTTTACTTTACTATTGAAGTTAAATTTGTCTATCCATCTACTTGGTATTTTTTTTAATATATGTTAGAGTCTATGAATTGTAATGTATTATTAATTGTATATACTTATTTGTGAGTAATATTTTATGTTTAGTGTACTTGTGGATTGAAATAATATATATATATATATATATATATAATGTATAAAATGCATATTATAAACAATTTATCGCTTTACATACGACTAGTCGGGTGCCTAGTCGACTAAGCGGTTGGCCACCGACTTGCCTCGACTTAGCGCCTTAACAACTATGGTTTCAAGCTGTCCGTATCGAGTTATCTACCTTCTAGGATAGGAAGTTCAGGGAATGCATCTAAAACCTAAGATTTGAAATAGTTTATAATCCTATGATTTGAAACAGTTTGGCAGAACAAGTAAATGAAAAACCTGGAATATTTAGTTGCTAGGGAAGAAAGAGGCCTCCCAAGCCTAAATGCCTAATTGTCAAAACCATGAAGATCTTGCTTACCCTGAAACGGAAATACAATCTTGCTTTGTCAAAGCTTTTTGAAAGTGTTTGTATTTATAATTTAATCCGCGGTAAACAGTGTCTTACATACTTGTGAGCATGCAGTTTTAATCCCCACCACGGAATAGTGCACCTACACATCTTCATTGACGTTGTTTTTCGTAGAAAGAAAATTTTTGTATTATAAACATGTAGATGATTGCATCCTAAATCCTCAAACCTCAGATTCTGTCTGTAATAGTTACAGTCTGTAGAGGCTATAAGTAACAATATTCTCAGTTAAGGTTTTATCTTTTATTCTGACATACCTTGCGTCTTTATGGAAACTGAATTTAACCATTTTTTGTCTAGCTATATGCGTATGTGACCTCTAGTTTGATGTGGGAATTGCAGTTGTCTTTCTCTACAGATAACACTAATAAAATATAGGTGGGTGAAAGGGAGGTAGTAATCATTCGTGACTGTACTTGTGGCAAAGCTACAGTCCGTGATAAATTTTCATGATTTAGTCGTCGTATATTAGTTTAGAGGCATTAAACATCTAAAGTCAACTTGATACACCTGTCTCACAACTTATCAGGTCTCTACGAGTGTCGTGGTGGGGAACCGACTCTAAAAATGAACTCAAATGGTTATGACTTCTGATATGTGATAGTGTTTTACTTTGGAAGCAGTGTTTTAAAAATCGTTAGGCGGACCTAGGCGGCAGAGATAGCGCCTAGCGCTTGTGCGTTTTTCTAGGCGGACTAGGCGTTTTCTTTGGCGCTCTCATTTATTTATTTTTCTATTGTACATACTTGTTATACTATAAAAAAACATATAATATTTAATTTATTAAAATTTTACATGAAACATTACTAAAAAGAATATATTTTAATGCTTAACAAATTCATTTAAGTTATAGTGGAGCTTCAAAGTAAGCCAGGACCTAGGGAGTAGGCGTCCAGCAAGTACCGCCTAGCCTAGGCTGGGATTTTTAAAGCACTGTTTGGAAGAAGATAGAAGTGGCCACTCGGGAAGACAATGTTCATTAACCCCCGCCAAACTGGGAATTCTTGTAAATGAGGATTGAGTTTCCCACCCCTTTTTTCGGGCCCCTACAAAGAGCGAGCGATCTAGTTATTCGCTCTTGCGGAAATGCCTGCATCTTTATTTATGTTTTGCAATCCATAATTTGTCGGCATGAATTTATATCTGTGTTGGATTTCTGTAGGGAAATGGACAAGGCAAAACCCAAGGAGCTGCCACGGAAAGATGTTCCCAAAGAAGAGAAGCACTAGGCGTGGTAAATGAAACCAGGGAGTGCTACTTATTCTTCATTTCCTCTGGTGGGTTTTGATAGTCTGTGATGTATAAAGTTTGATGAATATCAGTTTATGCTTCTTTCAAAAAAAAGAAAAGAAATACAATAGATGTATACTTCCTAATAATGTAGCAAGATTTGAGCTTCTTCTTATCTGGATGAAGGTTTTGGTGGACGAAACGAATGCCAGTTTCAAAATAAATCTTTCTTTCTTTTCTTTTTCTTTTTTTTTTCATGTAATTTCATTAGGTACTTAATATACTTGCATTCTAATATAGCAAGATTAAGAGTCCTAGGGCTAGCGACCAGGCCCTTGTTTTTTTTTACTTCCTACATCCTAAACTCTAAAACATTAAACCCTAAATATTAAATTCTATTCGTTACATGTATTCAAATTATATTTAAATCACTGAATTTTATAAAAAATTAGTCTAATATTTTTTCTTTCGACTCCCTAAACACTAAATCCTAAATACTAAACTCTAAATCCAAAATTTGAGTTATAATAAATATTATAAATTTTTTTGGAGAAAAAAAAAAAAGAGGCCCGGTTGCCCTAGAATTATTGCAAGATTAAAGGTTTCTTCTCTGGATGAAGGTTTTCATTGATAATCTAGTAGTTGATTGTATATATTCTTCTAAAAATTATTTTCCCTTTGCTCCTCCAATCTGTCCAAGTGTCCATGGCTTGAGCATCTCCTCTATTCTTCCCATCTACTAAACTATTGGATCCAGTCAGACCCTCCTATGAATTTAGGAATCTTAATTCGTTTTGCAATCAACTAATATATACCTTAGTTTTGCCGTCAATTTTGAATTCATTCCCCTGAAAAAAATTGTGTCATGTAATGTTTAGTTTTTTTTTTTTGTTATTCTAGAATTAGAATTTGAATAATTTTTAACTAAAATCATATTCTTTTATACGAAGAGACTATATAATAATAATAATAATAATAATAATAATAATAATGATAATAATGACCAAAAAAAGTGAGTCTAATATTCAATATAGTACTACTATTTATCTACTCCCTATTTTAGGACACCCGTAGTTTGGTGTTTTTGGGTTGAAATCCCTGTGTACGAAGTATTTGACTCTATGCTTTAAAATTTAACATTGACTATGAAAGAAAGAATTGAATAATACTACAAAAGAAGTAGTAACATCTCATCTATCTACTAGCACGTGTTTCACCTATTTGTGACTTGTGATAATCAAACAATCAAAACAAAAGTGTGATTCAACTGGCGACCTCATTTAACTTGGCACCTACAAACATTTGGCACTTGTTCCAAAATTATTTTACAACTTAATTTATGCAACAATAATTATAGGTAATATGACCATATACAGCTGTGTATGTTTTATTTGTGCAGTCTGTCAAAATTACGTCGTTGTGACAGATTTGTTTTTTTTTTTTTTTAAAACAGTTTCTCTCCTCTCAAATTAGAAATCAAAAAGAAATCTATCAAAACGACGTAGTTTTGATAGACTGTGTATAAATAAAACACAGTATGGCCTATTCCCATAATTATATATATCTTCATAAATTTTCTTCTTTTCTTTTACTATTTACATGAAAATGACAATTATATTGGGCCTACTTTCAGTGATAAGAGAGAGCGGTTAGTATGCAATTAATTTTAGTCAATTGATCAATACGATACGTAAACGGGAGGTGATCTCTCTGTGCGTGTCAATACTGTATTGGTCAATTGATCAACTTATCATGAAGTTAACTCCATGATAACCGGATCGATCTGGAGAAATTTTAAAAAACACTTGCCAAAATAGTTCGTTTGTCGGCAGGACGGCAGGCAGATGGTAGCAGTAACTTTTAGGAGCAACTTATTGTAGGGTCCGCCGGTGGGCAAATCCACACAACTGGGACAAATCCCAGATAAATGTTCTACCATTATTGTGTCCCACTTCCAATAGTTTTTGTATTTTTTTAAAGGGCATTTACGTTTCATTTTTCATTATGAGAATGAGAGTCTGAGAAAAATGAGATTCAAACCCTGATCTAAATAGTCAAGCGGGTGTCACACTTCCACGACTATCACCCAACCTCATAAGTTTTACAAAACTCAATGTTTGATGAGTCTTGATTTTATTGTCAAGGGCACTTTCTTTAATGTTAGATTTAAGATCGGATATCACGAGTAACCATATAAAAATGATCAAATTCACTAATTTGACTAATTCTTTCATAATTTAATATAATTACAAAAAAAAAAAAAAAAAAAAATCGATTTGGATTATAATCTGTATTGTTGAATTAAGTAGATTATGAGGCAAATAATAATCCATTACACGGTGAATCAGATCATGATTTGCTCTAATCTAACTCATTGACATACCTGAGCCAAACCAATGATATTATGTAAGCGTCCAAATTAGCTGGGATACCCCTGAAGCTAATAGCAAAGATTTAAGTACTAGGTATATCCTCAGCTTTAGAAATTGAATGAGTCAAATGAGCATGATTAAACTAGGTATAATTGACTAGTTTATACTACTACTAGCTGAATGAAGTCAAGTTATACGTGAGCCGAATTCAAGGTTGTTCATCAAAAACTTGCTCGACCATGCATGTAAAACCTTATTTCTGTATCTACAGTACCATCTTGAGCCTAAGTGATCATGTTAGGTTACTCCTCGAATCTTATTTAGAAAAGAATTGCTATTATGGAAAGAAAGGTGTGCTATTTTTAATAGGATAAATATTATTATATGTTGGAGTCTTATTATGAGAAAGAATTTTATTTTTTGTAGGAATATTATTTTGTAAGAAGTCCTATTTGTATAAGGTATATTTATTATGTGAGGATGTCCTAACTAGATAAATAGAGTCTTGTGCTTAACCAAGAGGTAGTAACATTCTAGAGAGTGGAGAAAGGTTGTAATTGAGTCTTGGGTTATTGTGTGAGGGGCTTTTTCAGCTTTTATTCCAGGCAAAAAGTTATACCGTTGAGATTTATTGAAAAGTTGATTTTGTGGATTAGGTCATTGAGGACCAAACCACGTTAAATATTGTGTTGTTTTTTTTTTCTTAAGTGTTCTTATTTATTTTACGTGACTTAATTCCCAACAAGTCATGCACTATCCGATACAAAAAATTAAATATTGTGCAATAGTTAAAATAATTGGGTGTTAATTCAAAGTAGACATATATTGTGTTATCAGTTAGGTTTATTATAGGAAAAGAGAAAAAACAACTAAACGTACGTACAAAGAGTACTCTAAATACTGAGGAATCATATAATTAATATTTTCCAGACAATAACAGGATATTGAAAATGACCAAAACAAATTATAACCCCAATTCGCTTTTATAGATTAGTTACAAAATGGTTATATATGAAAACTTAATTAAACAAATAATTAAATTCTGATTAAATAACATAAATCCTTTACAAAAAGTACGTAGACCGATATACCTAGCTAAGCTAGTTTATGATCCATATAAATAAGGAGGTTAAGCAATTAATTAATTAATTAATTATAGGGAGGAGGGCAAATCTTCATCTCACTTAAGATTTGTTCGAAATTGTCAGATGGCTTCTCTATGGAATGTGTGTGCATCCCTTCATAAGTAGTCACCACAACTCCTTCATCCTTTGATAGACGTTGGACTTGTTTCTTCACATTGCACCCTTGATAAGTACACTTGTAGTAGCTTCTGCATGAATAAACATTAATTGATTTAATTCAGTCAAAAATTTCATTTCATTTTATGCGTACACCATTTGATATTCATATATAGATTTCAGTTATTTTACACACCGTGATATTAATATTTCAGTTTTCCTTTCTCTACATGCACGGTTATACTTACCCATGCATGTTACATGCATTTCTATGATCTATCTATCTCTATCTTTCTAGATAAACATATATATATATATATACACACACACACATACATACACACACACACACACACTGGTTGGACTGAAAATATTTCTAAATTTATGATAGAAACCCCCTAATTTTACGTCTGGATATTGTTTCAGGATTATCTCTTCGCATTAATGCATCTGTATGAAAATATGCAACTAGTTACATTACTTGCATATACTTATTAAGTACTTCTATATATATATATATATATATGTGTGTGTGTGTTGTCATAAATCCATTTGTACTCTACAAGCTAGGTATCAAATAAAATTGGCATGTGTAAGATAATTATACAAGCTCAACTTGAACATATTTTCGACTTCACTAGCATAACAAGCTTGGCTAGCTAGCTCCAGTTAGCTGGACTACACTTATATATATAAGTATTAAGCTTGTTTGTTTAAATGAGGCGAGCTTGAAGAGGTAGACAATTACACCCCAATATATCCATAAGTTCTGAAGGTTATGTGTAGAGTTAAAGCTGAAAATATCTTTTCTTGAGCATTTTGAATTTCATTGGTTTTAAAAGATCAAAGAGACATACTAATTAATGACTTTGTAGAGATATTTTCTTGCTTGCAATGTCATATATATATATATATATATATATATATATATATATATAATGAGCGCATGAACTATTTTATTTAGAAAAATGCATGATCGATACTCTATTCAAAATTTACAATAATACATAAAAATTAATTAATTAAACCAGTGGATCAATTTGTGTGAATGAATGTAAATCTCAGTCATTATATACTTGTCAGAGAAATTAAATAAGTACTAAAATAAATCTTGGTTTTTATAGACACTCATATATATATATATGTCTCACTTAAACTATAGAAGTAGAAGCAAATTAAGCCTAAAACAAAGACATATTGAACTGATAGATCGATCTGGATGTATGCATCATGAAATATATATATATATACACATAATGAACAGATCCACCCATGCAAAAAACTCTCATTGATGTATATTCATAGATTCCCATGCATGCATATACCCTGGCACTATATAATATAATATGTAGATATAGATATAGTTAGGCAAACTTGCATTTGTGGTCATCAAATCAATCTGGAAGGAACAGTTACAATACATGCACCTTACTCTCTATTCTGATTCTGTATCTAAATATGGTCTCCAATATACTTTTCAACAAAGCGAGAAGAAAATAATTTGGGTGGGGTCTTAATTAATTAACTCGTATGATATATGCCTACTAGCTGTAATATTCTCATAAAAGAGTAAAATCTAATGAGAACATATATATCAAGATGATAACCTTTCCCATTTAATTGAAAGCATCTTAAACGGTAAAAAAAAACAACTAATATATAGGATGTTCAAATCAATTGCACTAACCTCGGAAATTTGTTGTTCTTAACAGCCTTTTGACCATATTTTCTCCATCGATATCCATCATCAAGAATATCAACCTGGCTCCTTGTTTGGAAAGCAAATCGAGGTTTCTTAATCTTCTTCTGATCACCCTTCTTCTTACCTACAAGTTTCCCCTCGTGATTTTCGGCCGACAAGAAGCTTCCACTACCGTTGGAGTTATTAACAACCTCTTTAGTTCCTGATGTTGAGGCGTGAATCTCCATCGACTTTGATACTTCCGACAATCTATTAGGGTGGTTGTAAAAAGTAATACCAATATTATTATTGTTGTTGTTGTTAGAACCGTAAGGTGGCACGGTTGATGAGCCAAGAAAGAGCATCGGATAAGTACTCTCCATTAAGAATAACTTAGGGTTTCACACAAGAATAAAATGAAGAAAGAAAGAAAGAAGAAGAAATGTTCCAAGTATATAGTGCTTATATATATATATATATATATATATATATATATATATATATGTGGTGGTCTAATATTGGAGAAACTAGGGCGGCTTGACGGGAAAAAAGTTGTAGTGATCACTATTAATGACAAATATGAATTTTTTTTTTAGGGTAAATTAAGAAATAAGTTATATGAATAGATTTGACTTGTAAGCATGAAATTGATTGGTGGAAAAATGGTGTCACATTTGATGATTAAGCTTAAGACTAGTGTTTAATTAATTAAGAAATGGTGAGAAGGGAGAGACAAATTAAAGCTGAAAAGGAAGGACACTTTATTATCAAGTATTATTGCTTTTAGACTTAAAACGTGACAAAACAAATGCACGGTTTGGTCATTTTATATACTTGGATCAGAATGAAATGTTCATTTTTCTCCTTCCATGCATGGGAAACCTGAGTCTCGCATTTTAAATGAATCCGGCTTAATTTGTCCCGTTAATAATCCATTACTACTAGCTAGTTATATATATATATATATATATATATATATATATATATATATATATATATATATATATATATATGATCAGAACCAAACAATTAAAAATGCACAGGGGAGCCTTTTTTACTATTATTATTATAAACATTTTTATCATAATTGAAAACAGTTGCTAATCTGAAATTCCTTTCTATTATTATTATTAGTATTTTTGTTGAATATTATACCATCTCTGTCGATGAAAGTTGTACAATTAATTTTCGCATAATTCAAGAAAGCAATATTAGAGGAGCGTATCATTTATTTCATTATGGCCCTTAAATTTATATCAAAATAGTGGTTCCACTTAAATGGTACGGGATGAAAATTTGGAACATTGAATGCGATATATATATATATATATATATCGATGTCATGTACTAATAGGGACCTACTTGAAAAATAATTAGGTTATTGCATTCAAAATTATTTGTTTATGTCACTCGTTAAGAGACAAAAAAAATTACCCTCTTAGTTTCAAAATTATATACATAATTTTAAACTATAAATAAAATAAAATTCTTAACCTGCTATTACATGTACTCTAAATAGATTGAGTACAATCATGACATTATATTTTTAGAAAATGTTACAGAAATATATTTGTAAAAAAAAAATTCGTAAAAAATTTAAATATTTAACAATAATTTTGAATCAATATAATTAATCATATTTATGCCATCTTTTTGAAGACTCTCACTAGATAAATAAACAAACAAATTATGTAATAGCACCTGAGGTAGATCGAGATCGTCGGTGCACTTAACCACTCCTTAACCAAAAAGGAAAAAGGAAAAAAGACGTACAGAACTTAATCGATGTTAATCGCACATTGTTTGTAATTAGTATGGGGTGATAGTCTTTGATATGAGCACAATTAAAAAACTAAAATTTAATTCTGTAAAATTGTAAATATATTTTTAATTTTATTTCTAAAGTTAAAATTGAATTGCCAAAATGAAAAGTTTTAACATATTTTAAATAAATGTATATTATTTATAAGGAAAATAATATATCTTGTGATTTTAACTATATATGTGATGTAATTAATCAAATTTACAATTTTATATAAATTTTATATGTTGTAATTGTAAATTAAATATAACGGGACTCTTGTTTGTAGTTAGTATGGGGTAAGAAAGTCTTGATGAGAGGGCCTGTATAAGAAGAAAGAAGAACGTGGGGGTGGGGTGGGGTGGGGGTGGGGGTTAAGAACAGTTGAATTGGATATGAAAATTAGACATTTTGATTTTTATTTTTTTTTATTTTTTTGGTTTTTGTTGTGACTCTCAAAAAATATATAGTATTTATTCTAACAAGAATTTTTATAAAAAAAATATTTTAGGTGTAATTTGAATACATATACAAGAACAGTATTGTACAGTCTGTACAATACTGTTTTTATCTATGTATCCAAATTATACTTAAAAAAAAAAAATTTAAAATTTCAATTGAAATAAGTACTACACATTTTTTGAAAATCACAACAAAAACCTAAAAAAAAATATCAAAATATCTAATTTTCATATCCAATTCCACTGTCCGCCTAGACTTATCGGGGGTTTAAAAAATATTGAACTAAACAGAACGCCAAAGCCTAAAGGAAACACGTGTATTGAAAGTTTGAAGCGGGAGGGTCAGCGCCGCCACATATTTTAGCGTTTGATTCCTATTTTGTCTTTTTGTGGGTCAGTAAGCAGTAACGTCGGATGGATTGATTGATAGACGATTATTATTCAAAGACGACGACTGCTACTACTAGTTCCTTTTTCTTTTGCTTAATTGATTCTTCCAAGGCCCACGTAGCTTGATAATCTCTACACCTTAGTTTTATTAAAGAATTTTTTAACAGTGTATTCTTAAAGAATATGTTAAGCATATAATTTAAATAAATATTTTTTTAAATTGTGTGCATATTCTTTTGAATTTAGTGCAAACATAAAAATTAAAAAAATATACACATAATTCAAAAAAATATTCTCTTAAACTGTGTGCTTAGCATGTACTATAAAAACACATATTAAAAGGACCCTTTTATTAATAGGTAAGGGCCACCTCGTAACATATGAGGCATAGGAGGCAAAATAGTGAGACAGAGAGAGAGGATCATTATGATTTATGGGTCTTTAATTCATAATCATTAACAACAATGCTACAATCATATAAAAAAAGGTCACATAATACTCATATACATACATATGTATACTATGAGTCATGCTTGACATGTAGGACTCACAAATATATATATGTGTATGTGAGCATTATGTAATATTTTTTTATGTGATAGTATCATTATTTAATCATTAATCACTGTTTGAAAATGAGTTTTAGGAGGAGGGATAAAAAGAAGGGGGATGAGTATTTTCAATTCCCTTTTTATACAAATGTGCCTGAAAATGGTCAGTACTCCCATCATCAAGTGGATAATGTAAAACACTAACTCCCTGAAACAGTGTTTTAATAAAAATAGGAATCGATTTGTCTTCCGGTCCGATTTAAACTAATGACTTTGTTTTGATCAAAATTCGAGTCGATCCATTGACCATCGGTAAACCCAATTGATCCAGTTTTTAATTTATATATTTTTTTGCCAAAAAAAAATTAATATTAAAATTACTTTTATAAATATTGTAACTCATCTTTATTATGTTTTAGTTCATAAAAAACGAGATTTTTAAATAATTTATTAATTATTAATAATATATATTTTTAATATTAATGACGTCACTGGGTCAATAACAGTTTGACCACTAGTTGGACCAATGACTTATCCACCCGATTCGATGAACGATCCAATTTTGATCACGTTGCCTGAAATCTTAATTCAAATTGACCAAATGCCTCCCCTAGGTCTAAGGTAAGTTGGACAAGTCGAATGCTAATTCTTAACAGGAACCTTCCTTCCTTCCTTGTGTTTCAAACCTTCCCTTAAAAAATCAGATATATTTTATCAGGTAAAACCTAAAAATATTAACAAACTGCAGAATATAAATTGAAAATTTAATTATAACATTGTTCATCTCATAAATCTTTATGAAAACAATATGAAGTTTTAATATGGCAGTCGGAGATTCCAAGTTCTGACTATATCCATTATGGTAGCTGTCTTCCATTAAAAACTAGGGCTGAAAGTTTCAGCTTCTCACATCATGCTATTGCTAGTTTGCTAGTACAAATTTTGTCTTGATAATGTATTTATATTCTTACCAAACAGGGAAACTAGGGTATAGGATGTTCTTTCATGCTGAAAGTACAGTGACGCTAAATTCATCACCCCTACAATTTTGGCTCAACTTTTTCTCACAAATGGGTAAAAACCAATACTATATTATTATTGAATAGAAATTAGACAACATTGTCCTCAGTTTTGGGCTGTCACGACAAGATTCATCCATAGCTTATTACACTTTGAATTAACAAAATACAAATACAACTCACATAAAAGATCGCATTCTAGGCCTTACCAAAGATTGGGCTCCATCGACAAATATGGTTGTCCCAGTCATGAAGCGTGCACCATTCACTTATCAAATATATGACCGTCGAGGCCAGATCATCTTTAACATCAAGCCACCTTTGTAGTGGCGCAGCTTCATTGACCAATTTCTCTGCCCTCTCCTTCCCAACTGACAAGGGAAACTCATCGTTTATGTGCAAGCCACGCGCAATTCCATTTACCCTGATCTGGTGTTTTCCAACCTCCATTGCGGATGTCTGAGTATAGTAATCAGATATATGAATATTAATCATCAACTCGGAGCAGAGGGGAGGGGAGGGGAGGGGAGGGGAGGGGAGGGGGAGGGGGGGGAGGATATAACATAGCACAATACTAGAAAGCTACTGAGCATGGAACAAAGCGTGTTATCATTCAACAAGAACAAAAAGATAAGAGAGACAATCCCAGAGCACCTTCATGTAACACAGTGCAATCAACAAAAGCAGCTCTATCAATACTAGTTCCATTTTGGATTATGTAATTATCCGTTAGGGTAACTTAATTCACAATGAAGACCACGGTTTTATTTCGTTTAACCTTTTGGAGTAAACAATGTAAAGCAATGACTATGTCCTAATTGCTACTGCTGCACAAACTTTATCATTTAATCTACTGTCTTTATGAATCTCATGATTATTGAGTCAGATTATACTAGTGTCAAAGATATTGCAACTAGTTGGCTCAAGGTGGCACTACTCATCATCCGCTACCTATATTGGCTGCACCAGCATCACACATAAGTTTCCATCCAAGACTTTCTGGGATATCGCTCATCCAAATTACAATAACAGAATCCATACCAAACCCAATCCTTGCTGATCAAAATTAGGAAAACTCTCAAAATCATGAAATATTTATTTCAAAACATCATGCACATGCGTTAGTCTGAGCAGAACAAATAGAGCGTTCATTGGAATGATGCTCAAAGTCGAATGAAAAAGGATGTATTCTTAATTCTAGAAGTGTCAAGATGAACCAAAAGCAATCTTGAGCAAAACGCCTTTGAAAACTGGACAGAGGTAAGATATCTAAAAACCAGAAATTTAATATTATAGCTATAGCTCAAAAAAACCATACTTCCTCCAGAAAAATGAGAGCCCACTTTCAAAATTAATGTACAGAATTACATTATAACTATGACTTATAAAAATGGACTCTCAATCAGGACAGAGGGAGTAATCAGTAATATATCATGTAGTTCTCATACTAATCGATGTGCTTTATACAGCTACGCTCTTGATCCTGTTCTCTTTTTTAAATGGAGCAACTCTTTTGAATCATTACCTTATTCATAGCAATATACGACCTTCTCATTTTGATTGTCTAATCTATATGCCTCTCAGTCTACTTCTGACAACAATTTAAGAAATCCACATCAAACTTTCCATCACATCCAACAGAATCCTCGACTCTTTTCCATAAAAAGAGATCATGAGATATTTCCTATACCTTTGACGCTAAGTTTGAATTATACCTCAGATGTGCTTAAAAATATTGGCCAGGATACTAAGTTTGGGAGACCATCACCTACTCACAATAGGCGAACATGTGCCTTTCAGACGTGGAGATAAACCATGTGAGATCTGTTTTGGGAAGTTTGTACTTTGTAGAGATAATATGTTATTGTTTGAGGTCAACACACCACCTAGCTTCGCCTATTAATTAGATTGACCAACAGACAGCAGGTGGTCTAGCATATAAATGACTGTCATAAGCAAAGTGCATTGTAGAATTATGCCGTTTCTAGGGAGATCACAATTTTGTCCCTTGAGATTGCCACATCAAACAGTTCGTATTCTTACACCACTGCTCTGGCTTGTTATTACTTCATCCAGCGAAAAGCATAAATTAATCATTAGCAAAGATATCAATGATTAGTAAACACTTGAATACTTTAGCCAAGAAAAAAGAAACACACCTGTAATGAATTGAGGAATGCTGATAAGAAGAAATGGCTTTCTCATAAAAAGTCCATATTTTGATGTATAATTGTATTTACTTTGCTCTATAAACAGACCATTTTCTGTTTGATGATTTCAAATCAGAGCACCAAAACAAAAAGATTCTGTTTAATTTATCTCAAGACTGTGAAGAGAGAGCAATCAGGGAAACAGAATTAATCTACAAAAAAATTTACTCACACACCAGCACGCACATATCAGCCGGTGCAAGTTCATATACATGCATATAATGGAGAAGACAAAAAAATTTACTTTCAGGAGTAAGATAAAAGCTCAAAAATATATTACAAAAAAGGTTTAATACAGAAAATGTAAAATATAAAAAATATCACTTACCCTAACTAACTGCTGTACTCCAGCCAAAGCCGAACCGTATGCAGCAGCTCCAGGGTATAACCCTCTCTCTGCACCAATTAATGAGGTAATGAATACAATGGACCCTCCTGTTCTCTGATCTCGAATTTTCCTGCCAACAGCTTTCAATAAATACCATGCAGCCATATAATTTATTTTGACTATCTTTTTAAACTCATTTCCTGACACCTCAAGGGGATCTTGCATCTTTCCTGTTTCAGATAAGAAATTATAGATCTACTTAGTGACAAAACAGTTTTCCTCAAGAAGAAATGAAGAACGTCTGCAAGCATTTGATGATATAGTGACCATGGAAAAAAAATAAGAATAAAATATTCGCGATAAATTAAATACGAGGAAGGTACAACGAATTTCAAGAATAACTAACTATAAACATTTTAAATTTGCAAAAAAATTCCTCCCATACAAACTAACTTAAAAGAAGAAATGTCAGGCAATATTTCAAACTTCTCCAACTTGGAAATTGTCCATCATCTAAGCCCATTGAGGTTCAGCAAATTTGTCTTGATTTTGTTAGCAATTCATGTTATGCTCTAGTACAAATTTTTTCCTTGTACCACTTAGAGTACGAATAACTAGACATCACTTTTGCTTTGCTAATGATTTACAATTGGCATAATCCTCCTAGATGTGGATCAAAACATTAATAGATAGATAAATTTTCATTTGCCTATAGGTTTCTGTATTTGATAAGAAAGTCGGATTCAAATTTCGAAACAGAGGTCCAATAAACCAACTACAAAATTAAGCTAATTTTGTTTAAAATAGCGCAAAACCACTCTGCCCCTCAACATAAACAGAGGCTAACTCTATTGAACAAGAACCAAGAGTTATACCATATGATAATATTAACCCAAAATATGATTTATGTATGTACACAAGTCATAAATGTATAAACTCTCTCCATCCCAAAAAAAGATAGCCCAATTTCCCTTTAGAACGTCCAAAAAAGAGAGTTACTTTGATAATTTATTTAGCAACTCAGTATATTTAAGTAAATAATGATCTTGGCCATTAATTATGTCAAACTCGTTTTCTTTTCTTTTTAGAATTATAACTTGAGGTTAAAAGATTACCCTCATTTTGATAGTGTTTCATTTTGGAGGTTCGTGATTCAAGACTCAACAAACCCCTTGATGTCATGTATTTACTGATACTTAGTACTCCCTCATTCCATCATTAGAGATACATCCTCCTTCTATGTCTGTTCCGAAATTAGTGATATATTTAAATTTTTGAAGTACTTAGTAGTGGATAAAATCAAAAACAACAAGCCTTGAACAAATCTTCCTGCTCTTGAAACAAAACATTTTTCATTTCTTATGATCTACATAATCCACATGTTGGCCATAGGTATATCAAATTCAACCTTAAAGCAAAAGTAAACTGAATAAAAATGAGAATTAACAACTCAAACAATAAGAACATAGGATCATTACCTTCATAAGAATAACAATTGACTAGAGAATCCAAACTCCCCAAAATTTTGGTAGCCTTATCAACGGCTTCATCAAAAGCCCCTTCTCTCTCATCCTCCATATCCAATCCAACCACTTCCACCTTGACAGATCCATCTAGACTACCCTTTATCTTCTCCGTAATTTTCTTTAGAGGACCCTCATCACCCAACAAAACAACCCTAGTCGTATGGGCACAAATTAGTACTCCAATGAAACATAATCACATACTTATAAGCACATATGTACATAAGGAGTAATGGAACTTACCAGCAACCTTGCTTGGCTAAATGGTAGGCAATATTTTGAGAGATCTCATCGCCGTTGGATGTGAGCAAAACCCTTTTCGCCGGAGCAGCCATTTGCTTAAGCTTAAAGAGGAAGAGTTAAAAAATAACTAATTAATGGAATAATGAGTTTACGAGGGAACAGAACTGAATAGACCGAGAGTGAAAGTGACAGAGTGAGAGAGATATATAGTCCATGTAAGTGAAACGACATATTTAGTCCGATTTGGAATTAGTCCAAGTTGAGGTGCGCTGAAAGAAATAAAATTACATCCGTTCCAAAAAATCTAAAAGGTTTTTATTCAGTTTAGAGTTAATTACAATTATTTGTATACAAATCTAGAAAGTTTCTACTGATTTTAAATTTTGTAAATTGACTAAAAATTATTTCCTCGGTTCCATAATATAAATATAATTAGTAGTAGCTAAGGCGAATAGAGTTCGAAATATCTAATATTCACTTTAAAAATTCATATTTGTATTTACATCAAAACAGATATTATCTGTATTCGTGTCAAAACGAATATTATCTGTATTCGTTAATATCCATATCCGTAATATCAATATATATATATATATATACACACACATATACAGATACAAACATATATGTATAAATCTCTCATTTAATATTGGTATACGATATATGAACGTATTAACATCTATTGGGTATACATCTTTGGGTCCTTTTAACATGTGCTCTTAATGCACATGTTAAGCACACGGTTCAAAAGAATATTATCTTGAACTGTGTACATATTTTTTTAATTTATGTATTTGTACCAAGTTTAAGAAAATATACACACAACTCAAGAGAATATTCTCTTGAACCTTAGGACACATGTTAAGAAATTCCTGATATACTATATTAAAAAAATTGCATATGGATATTATATCCACATCATTCTAAATATTAGTTGGTAAAGTGAATGGAGTATTTTATTTTTTTTTGTCAATAATTTAATATTGTGCAACAATTAAAAAAAAAGAGTAAAATGCATTGAGACCCTCTATAGACAATCATAATAACACTCACCACCCCTCTAGTTTTTTAAGTAACAATTAGTACCCCTCCAGTCTATAATATGTAACATTCACTACCCTTAGTGTGGTTGACCAACTAATATTCAAACATATTTTTAATATAATGTATAATATACCCTTCAACTATAATGTTTAATATATCCATGAAATATAAATTTGTATGTTATAATTTTTACTTAACTTGCTCTAATTAATTAAATTATGAATTTATGCAATAAATAACATAAATGTCAAAAAATAATAACATTTATTTTATTAAGAAAATAAAGTCATGCACTTTTTGTTAATTAAATTTCTTAAAGATTAAAATTTATGTAATATACATTCAAATATATTTTTTATATCTAAAATGTAAAACTTTAATAAGCATAAAGGTACAAATTAACGCAAAAAATAATAATTATTTTTTCCAAATATTAAAATTTATGTAAAATCAACTTATTATAACATAACGAATCTTATTATTCATATAAAAAAGTATTAAAAACTATATTAATTATTTTTCTCAAATATTAAACTAAATATAAGTCACATTTAAGCATAATTATTTACAAAAAAAATGACAAATGTTATCACTCAAAAAAGAAAAAATGCATTAAAAAAAATTCTTTTAATAAGATAGAGGTAGTAATAAATATTATTATATTTTATTTTATTTAATATTGTATAAAAACAATACCAACTGTATACTAAAAATATAATTAAAATTATAAACATCCCATATTTTGACATATACTTAAGAAAATTTAACATATAACAATCATAATATGAAACTAAGAATTCAAATAATAATTTTTGTTGTTAAACACTAAAAATTAAACTATCAACATACTCAATTATTTTAATTAGAAAACATCCATTAATAATTTAATTTAAAATTCTTAATATTCGTATCACTTATCAAAAAATATGTGTTAATTAAATTAAATTATTTGAATGAGATAGTTTTAAATACAAATAAAACTATAACTAAAATGTATTGTATTAAAAAATGATAATTAAACATATATATATATATATATATATATATTCAGAAATTAAAATTTAATAACATATAATGTAAGACCCTGAATTTTATGAAATAAAAGTATTCAATTTTTTTTATAATTATTATTCTATTCAGTAAATGGTTAAATTGATAAAAGGTTAAAATTAAAGGTGATATATGCAAATTTTACAAAGTAAGCAAGTGGTTATAAAATATTCGTTGTGTTGGAGAATATTCGTTTTGTCGGAAAATATTCCTTCTATCGTGGAATATTATATTCGGTAAAGTACGACGGCGGCGCCGAAATAACCAATAATTGATGGACCCCACAACGAATGAATGTCGGATATAGAAAGCGACAGAAATAACTTTTTTATAAAAATAACGATAAAACTATTACTGTTAAACTGTTGAAATACCCGGTGATAAAAATACAGTAATACGCGTTGTTGCACAGTAGCTCACGGTATTGCACAGTATTTCGAATTATTGGTTCTTACGTAAGAAGTCACTCATTCAATAATTGTTACAGTAGTTACTGTTCAATATTTTATATTATTGATTCAATAATTGCTACAATAACTGCTGCACAGTATTTCACATTATTAAATTAATAATTCATATTATTTGAATAATATTATTAGATAGCATTATTGATAATGTCTAGAAAGTTCTGTCGAGAAAAGGGGTTAGGTTATATAATTGCGCGCCAAGTGAGGATGAATCTTTATCGGAAAGCCCTTTCTTTCCTAGGAACGACCTGGTTGTCAATATTGTAATTCTATAATATTAATTATGAATAAAATAATTTTTTTTGATAAATATGATAAGTAAATATTTGTCCAATTTTGATATAAATGGAGGATATTTTGGTATAAGACGTTTGTTGAAAGTTGGTATTTTATTTTTTCGATAAAATAATTCATTCAAATATATTATTATAATAGTATATTATAATAGTATAATGTGATAATATAATAGTATAATTTTTAGAATTTGAATGGTAATATTATTATAGTAAATTCATGGTATAAAAGTAAAAAGAGGTGGAAGAAATTAAATTGAATTTGAATTCTTTTGAGGTAAGCGATAATGTCATCGAAACGATGAGGTAAGAAATGATGTCATCGGAACGATGAGGTAAGCAGTGATGTCATAGGAACGATGAGGTAAGAGATGATATAATAAATTATGACGAAAAGACTATTTTACCCTTACTCTGCCAAGCCTATAAATAGAAACTCATTTTTTTTTTATTTCTCACCAATTCACTAAAGCTATAGAGAGAGAAAGTATAGAGAAAATAAGATTGAAAGAAGAAGAGTATTCTGCTACTACACTAGTTCAGTATCCAAATTTCTATTAAGGTAAGGGGTATTATTTTTTTTGTATTCGTAAAGGATATTATTTTTCTCGTAAAGGATGTTGTTTTCATTCAATATTCGTATGGAATATTATTTTCTTCCATACTCTATAGTATGTAAGTAATAATATTTCATTTCAGATTCATAAATTTAAACTTACTATGGTAAGTATTGCTTCAATAATTCCTGAAATGATTAAAAATTCCTTGAGTTTTGCGCTTCATCTAATATCATTTCACCGGAATAGTGGTCTGAAATAATATTCATATTGTTACTATTCACAAATTACTATTCACGAGTTACTATTTATGAGTTACTATTCATTCGAGTACTAATCACGAGTTACTATTCACTATAAAAATTGGTTTATTTTGTTGTCTAAATTATCTTTGATTTGTGAATCTTACTTTTGAAAATGGATCAATGTTTTGATCATATTGTTCTTACTATGTTTATTCATCATATATAATATTTTTATAATTATGGTGATGGAAGTTCTCTTTGACTGATAGGTAGATTATTGGTATGACCATAATAATGGATTCTCTTTGGCCAGTAGTGCAAAAATAATTGTTGACTGATATGATCATGACCATTGATTTTACAATTGAATATCTTTAGCTTAAGTGCAAAGGTGAATTGATCAACATGGTTATAAATATTGCTTCTATAAATTCTGAAATGATTAGATATTCCTTTGAGATTTGAGTTTCATCTAATATCATTTCACTTAAATTTTTATTTACCCAATTTTTTTATTAAATTTTAATCGTTATCTTTGAAAAATGAAACTTGAATATCTTTGGCCTGTAGTGCAAAGATGGACAAGTGTTTGGCATGATCATAATCATTACTATTGAATATCTTTGGCCCGTTGTGCAAAGATAGACAAGTGTTTGGCATGATAATGACCATTGATGTTACGGTTGAATATATTTGACCCGTAGTGCAAAGATGGACAAGTGTTTGGCATGATCATGACCATTGATGTTACTTTGAATATCTTTGGCCCGTAGTGCAAAGATGAATTGACTAACATGATTATGTCTAAAGGCTGTAGACTAGTATAATCATGATTATTGATGTTACAAATGAATATTTTTGGCCTGAGTGCAAAGATGAATTTATTAGCATGATTATGTAAAGAAACTGTGATTTGGTATAACCATTGTGACACCCCCGAATCCAGGTCCTCTGACCCTGGTTCGGTCGTCACGAAACAATAATAACATCCACCTCTAAACAACATACAATAACTAAAAGTGCGAAAAATAATAAACGTACGTCGTTCATTCAAAAGGTGTTACTAGTCTCAAGATTCGATAATCTTAAATAAAATCTTACAAACATACCTTCGATTAATCATTGGGGTTCATATTACATAACAGTAATTAAACTAAGCATAAAGATAAAGTCTGCTTCTTGCAAACTAATCCTACATCTTCCCTTTACCCTTGTCCTTCCCTGAAGTCTCGGGCTTAACTGCAATAGAAGTCATGATATAGCAAGAATGAACAACAAGTTTGCTCAGCAAGTTTAAATACAACAATAAAGGATATATCATGATGAATAGAAAAATATCTGACACTGAATTCAACAATATGAATATCTAAAGGATTCAACAATATGAATATTAGAAAGATTCAACAATATGAATATTAGAAGGATTCAATAATATGAATATTAGAAAGATTCAACAATATGAATATTAGAAAGATTCAACAATATGAATATCTAAAGGATTCAACAACATGAATATTAAAAGGATTTAACAATATGAATATTAGAAGCAAAGATAATAATTGCTTTTAGAATGACTGATAGTCGAGTAGACTTTGAACTATAAAATTTCTAATGGGTTCAATCCTTTGGTTACTGGCTATTGGCTACAAAAAATCAGTACCTCGAGGAGATCAGCCTTAGGTACAACATGTATATGCATAACACTCACATCTGCTTACTCGTATCATATATTAGATACTTGGGCACACTCCTGCATATGAGGTGTTTTGTTCTGTCCAAGAACCCTTACCATTAATTAGTTTGGATAGCTTTAAAGAAAACTTCATACACTTGTCTGACCGAGCAAAGGTTCAGACTCTATCTGACACAGTTCAAGAAATTTAGAACTTGAATAATGTACAAGTCCAAGACTGTACGAGCTCAAATGCACTAAGTGCGGATATCAATAATATCGATGTGAATAATTGTAGAATAGTTAAACCACTAAATAAAATACTTGGAGACAAGGATTCAAGCAATAAATAAATAACTTTCAATTCAACAATAACCTACTCAATACAATATGAGAAGGATAAGAACTTGCACAATAAAGGTGAAGTTTAGAATTTGCACAATATATGGATTTGTGTAAGTTCGGAGAACTTCACAATAATAGATTCCTTGCATCAAGTAAATGCATCGGTTAGGACACTTGCTCAAATAATCAAAGTGTGAAGTTCGGGGAACTTGCACGATAATAAATTCATTGCATAAAGTAAATGCATAAGTTAGGACACTTGCATTCAATATAACAATCAAATGAAGTTAGGAAACTTGCAACTTCAAAGAGTGAAATTCGGGGAATTTCACCATAATAGATTCCTTGCATAAAGTAAATACAAGAATATGATATTTGCACAATATACGAGTTTGTATAAGTTTAGAGAACCTGCATAACCAAAGAGTGAAGTTTGGGGAACTTGTACAATAATCAAAGCGTGAAGTTCGGGGAACTTGCACGATAATAAATTCCTTGCATAAAGTAAATGCATAGGTTAAGAAACTTGCAATACAATAATAACCTGCTCAATACAAATATGAGAAGGATAAAAAACTTTCACCAAAAACAAGTGAAGTTTAGAAACTAGCTTACATGATTCATTGAATAAAATAGTGCAAGAATTTAGAATACTTGCACAATAAAAGTAGGGTTCGGATACTTTCTTACGATATCCGTTGAATAAAGTAATACAAGGGTCTAGGATACTTGCATAATAAGTAAGTGTAAGTCAAGAAAAAAGAAAAAAACTTGCTCAATATGAATTTGAGTAAAGTTAGAGAACTTGCCTGATTGCTCAGCTACAAATAATTCTAGCTTTAATTAAACGGCGTTGGAACGACCTAATATTAACAAGTCGATCTCTCCAATTAGTATATATAAACTAATATAAGTTCACATATACCAGAATCTAGTCATTATATAATTCTATCACATAGTTCACGTAAGTCAATCTAATCCTGTCTTTAGATTTACTAACTTTAGATTACTTAGTTTCTATGCGTCAATATAGGCTTGAACACATAGCACTTCCAGTTACTGATATAAATCAACAAACATGTTTATCAAATTTATCTAACTCAAGTTCGAAAGCTAACATGTTCATTCTATGTCCACTTCAAGACCACATGTTTGTATGTCGAACATTCACATACTTTAATCAATATAAGTTCATGCTTCAAGATTGGTTACTAAGGTCATGTTATCACATAACAAGGCTAAACAATACATAATATGCATGCTCGTGCGTATACTATACATGTATACTTTAATCCACCTATTTCATGTCTTAGAAATTCATTTTCTATAAATACGTGCATATGTGAAATCCATGCTTTAACCAAACGAGGTCCATGTTAATATGCATATAGGCATAACGAACTTTAATGTACATGCTTGTATGATCAATACGTAATCCTCATAGTGTTTGATCTTTCACATTTTATATTTTCATTAAAAGTTATACGTAATCAACAAAGGTAACATAGTATATGTAAAGCATCTCATAGTCATGACTCACATGTATTAGAGTGCATATCTAAACCACGTAAACATCCTCATATGGTCAGAATTTCACAAGACCAAACTATTGGTCAAGTTGGCTTTCCAAAGTTCTTAAGTTTCTTGTTTCGAAATCACTAGAATCTTGTAATCACGTATGTTAGTGTGTTCAACACTTTAAACACACATTTTATGTCAATATAGATCATACGGTCATGTTATAAAAATATTAGAATATATACATATGCTAGGTTTATTTCAAGGTTCATATTCGAAATTGTAAGTTTTCCTTTTTAAAACATATATTGTCCTTTCATAAAACGTGTGGCCATGACATATACGTATAACATCTTGGAATACGTATTTATATCATGTTATTGTACTGATATCTACATTTAAACCATGTTCACAAGCTTGATCAAAGTGGTATCATATGCTAGCATGGACAGAAATCACAATAGAACACAAAGCTGCTGGTGTAGGCCCTGCGCAGCTGGCCAGTTCGAAACTGGCGCAGCTGCGCTGGTCTCAGTCCAGACGCAGATGCAGGCTGCTTCGGCAGTTCCTCAGCCCAACTCATAAATTTTATACGAAAATCGATTCAGTCATTCTACAACGTACTCCTAACATGCTTATGATATTTACACAACACTTAATAATCATATTCCAAATCAAATATCAACTAATACATGCTTAATTCAAATAATCAAGAACTTAGCAATTTATCAGAAAATAAAGAATGGGGATGGGAAGTTATACCTCTGTGAAATAATTGAGCTGCAATATACTTTCTTAATCTCCTTATAATAACAGTATACTCACTCTTTATAAGTTTCTTAGCAAATATTTCTCAACAATGAAATGAAGGAGAAGGGAAGAGTTCTTATATAGCCAATTTCTTACCCAGTTCTTGACATTGTTCCTCAAATCAAACTAATGGGAGATGCAATTAGCTAATGGTTATCA
The DNA here is from genome assembly GCA_020205555.1 of Panax stipuleanatus. Classification (NCBI taxonomy): domain Eukaryota; kingdom Viridiplantae; phylum Streptophyta; class Magnoliopsida; order Apiales; family Araliaceae; genus Panax; species Panax stipuleanatus. The sequence goes on from CM035117.1 coordinate 19,923,363, forward strand.
AATAGTGGGTGAGGAGTTGGTATATCTCATCATAATCTCCACTCCGTTGCTCATTATTGCTACAAGGCTATCCTAGCTTTGCTGAGTTTGAGGAGTGTAGGCACATGAATGAGAAATGAGGGTGGGACTCTTATTTAGGGACAATGTAAACTCAGTCTTTGCAATTGTATATATAATATGTATGCTCAACACTTAGCACAATATATACATGCTTAGATTATATAATGTATATGCACATAGATATACTTAAATTATATGTATTTATTCCATATACATTTAAATGGGTGATACTGTGTTATAGCAATTAATAATGAATAGGTACTGATAAGTGGATTGAATGACCACTTATTCGGATAGTAACCAACTCATTCTGTTGCTTAAACTCAAGTATCGTTGTGCGTTTTATGTGTTTTTGCTTTGTTTTGTGATTTTCAGGTTTAGAAACTCTCCAGGTGCAAATTGAGCTTAAAAGGGCAAAAGAACGCTTAAATGGGGAAAGTACTGAAATGGGCTTAAAGCATGAAGATATCATGGGTAAGGAAGCAATGAAGGTGATGCCACGAGTCTAGAGGCCAAAAGGAGCAAGAATGGCATTTGAAGCAAAAATGGGAAGGAAATGCAATTCAGACATCGTTTGGGTGGTTTATGTTTATTTCATGTTCTTGGATTGGAGCTTAGTTCATATTGTAGAGCGTCTTCTAAGCTTTCCGTAACATCTTGAATCATCCCAATTGGAGTTCGGAGGCGAGAGTTATGCCCCGTATACTAACGGACGTTAAACTCCACGGTTTTGGATTTCTATTGCATAGCTGTCACTTGGAGCTCAATTTCAGCCTTCATTCATCCATTATTTTTCAATGCTCATAGAATGAAAGTTGTAGAGCTCTTCGATAGCTTCGATTTGACAGGTGGCAGGCCTCGTAACTCCTACCGGATCAAAAGTTATGGCCATTTTACTAGAGGGCTCTGCAGCAGAAAAGCCTTAGCGCGGGCGCGCGGATTCTAGTGCATTTTTGGGCGAGGCCGCGCCAGTCACCAGCTGTGCCAGACTTGACTTTTCAATTAAACGGGACTTGGATTTTGAGTGGGATATAAGGGGGCTCGTTTTGGACAAGAAAGGGAATGAAAAATACATGTATTGGCCTTAAGCCCTAGTTTTTCCTCTTCCTTCTCTTTCAATTCCTTGTCTAGGAGTAGATTAGGTTAGAGATTAGTGTTAGATTAGTTTAAAGTAGTTAGATTCTAGGGTTTGATTAGGTTTGAGGATTGAAGCAAGAGGATTGATATCATGGGTCCAAGCTTGGAGAAAGATTTGAAATCTCTATCCTTAATCTCTCTTTGCTATTACATTGTATATTTAGATGATGTTATTGAATCTTGTGGATAATATACTTGAGTTATTTATGGCTTCAGCTTATTTTGAGGTTCCAATGGAACCTTTTGAGTAGTTTACTTTGATATGCTTCCATGCTTGTCTCTTTGATTGTTATATGACTGTCTATTATGATTCGTGCTTGCATTGCTTAATTGATTCGCGACCAATTACTGTGATAACCTATGTGGACTTGAAAGACAAAGTGTAGGTTTAGATCTAATCGTAGTAGCGGGGGATTATGCATTCACATGGCGTTGGATGTATGATTTGTGCTTAGGATAGACATATGCCGAAGCTTCGTCCGTAGTCAATAGAGGACTTGACCTTAAACCCTATTTATTTGTAAACACCATAGACATATAGGAGTTTAGATAATGTGGGTGTTCACGTGCGTTCTATCATCTGTGGATTGCACGTGATATGGAGTAGGTGCATCGAAGATGGCCTTCTCTCACGTTCGTGTTCTCGGCTAACTTTCTTGACTATTAATTTGACCTAATTGAAAGTATGTCGATTTAGACGAATCATTAGGGAAAATTGAAATCTCTTGTCTTCATTATCTGATTTTAACTCTAGAATTAATTAGTTTAAGTTAATTGCTTGCCTAGTTTAACTTAGTTTTAATTCATCCTCTTTGCCATCCGTTTAAATAAGACTGAGATGATTATGTGCTAGTGATTTGGTGTCTTTTATCCATTAATTCTCTGTGGAACGATATCTGTACTTACACTTTATTACTCGTTGGCCGCGTATACTTGCACGTTAATTGTGTCATCTAATCGGACCAATAGGTACACAACATATAATCCATGTACATTTTCTATTAACACCAGATATAATTCAAGTAGACATTATTATTATTTACCATCATAACTGTTATTATAATTATTATAATAACTTATTAAAAATTATTATCAAATAACAATAGTTAATTGATATTAATATAGTGTAATAAGGTATGCATATTAATGTCTTTTCATACATAACATGTAACTCATATAATGTCATTAATCATACTATATAGTCTATATATATAATATAGAGACATATTAATGTGTCACCTTGCACCTTATACAATATACAGTTGACTACCATATACTAAAGGTTTAATATAACATATACTTGTATATAACAATTAATTAATTAATCAAGTAAATAAAATATTATTATATTTATTAATCTCTTACTCATTAATTATTATTTATTCATAATAATAATTAATCAACACATTATCAATTAATTACTCCCAATTAAAATTAATCAAGCACGATTAAATCTCTACATTATATTCAAGAAATTTGAATATGTAATTACTAACACTTTTTATCAATACTCTGATATAAAAGTCTCAGGGTTAATCTACTAATTTAAATAACCATTAGTAATTCCCTTTAATAAAATCATAGCATTTTTTCGCATAGGTTAATTCACATAAGCACATAACCACATAAGGTTTAAATAAGTTTTAAAAATTAACTCTTAAAAATTTTAAATCACATATAAAATTAATAAGGAGCTTAAAATTCCTGGTCGTTATAACCATGATCTTTGGTGTTTCAGGTAAAGACAGGTGATGAAAATTATCTTCGTCCTGAGTGCGAAAAGGAATTTATCAACATGATTATGATCATGAACTATTTTTATAATTGTGGAAAGGAATTGTTAATTGATGTTACAAGGTTGAAATATTGTTGGTGGACTTTTAACATGGAGAAGATAATAGACGTTATGGTCTATTTGACTCTTCTGATGGATTATTTGTTCCGCTGCAACTATGGTTGAAAATTTTTATCATCTACCATATGTTCTAAAGATCTGATTCATTACTGATGAAGGCTATTGATAATTTAATTATCTTTAGTCATAATATTCTTTACTAGGCTATTTGTGCTCATCCTTTTGCTTCACAATTCCTTTCAGGTAATAAGAGTGTAGCTGGGTCTAACGGGGATAACAAGAGAATAGAGTAATGGTCGGTGACCGTTGAAATTTCTCAATACATTATAAAACAGCATGACAATATATAATTGTATTGAGAATTTTAAATGTGTATGTCCTATTTTATATGTCATTTAACAGTTAATTTTGGTGACCCGACTTAGGTGAGGTGAACCCGACTTTGGAAGGGTGTGTTGTCACTATCATACAAGATGTCTAACCACATACAATTTCATGTTATTATAAGACATGGTTGTGCGCATCCACTTGCTGATTATATCTATGAGCACTACCTATATAATTTTGGAGTATGGTTGGAATATAATCCTCAATTTGAGAAAATTGAGATAATTATATGAAAAGAGAATACTCACCATTGGAATGAACAAGATAGTAATCTTCTCGTTCTTCTTTGGGATCTATTGGGTCAACCAAGGGTAATTCTCAAGTCCTATGATATCTATTATAACTTAGAAGCATGGCCTCCCATGTACGAAGGTTTTCTTGAGCATTTTCCAAATATTTTAATTCCTAAAATAGTTATTGACTGTACTTTTATGTAACGTATCATTGATAAGGAGTGTGAGTATTGTTATTCACACTTTATGTGTGGTCGTATTGTGTACGAAAATTGAATATAAAATATTTGGATTTGAATTTTGTACTATGTATTTTTTGACGACTCAGAATAGGTGGGTTGTGTATTGAACCTATTGTAGGGGCGTTACATACAAGGGTAAATATATAATTTTATCTATTTAGTCAACCCTAAAAACTTACAAGAGTACTAACTGTTAAAAAATTAGAAGGGACGTGAGTGTTAATTGTTATTATGGTTATCTAGAGGGAGTGTCACTGTATTTTACTCTTAAAAAAATTAAAACTTTTAAATTTTAGTTTGAACGAATACGGATATTCGAATATTTGATATATTTATTCATATTATATTGTATAATACGGATAATATCCGTAATCAAATATTATTCGTCGAATACAACTACAAATATTTCATATTGCATATTTGTCATATCATACGAACACGGATATCAAAATTTATTTTCAAATACGGATACCTATATCGTATCTAAAAATATCAATTTATAATCCTAGTAGTAACAAGAATGACAGGTAGGTAGTACCACTAATACAAGGTTTATTATTTTAAAAGTTAAATTAACTACATTAATAAATGTAAAATTATTTTAAACTAATTTTTAAAAATAAATTTAATTTTATATTTTAAAACAAAGTAGATATTAAAATATAAATATATAAAAAATAGTCAAAAATTTACAACATCTTGCACCAGGATAACATGGGACGAAAAAACAAAGAAATAATATTAGTAGAGTATGTCTAAGTGGAGTCAAGATCAAGAAGGATGGGCTAATGTGAATTAAAAAGCTTGAGATTAAGCTGTTTAAGTTTGACTCTCAAAATGTTCCTTCCTAGTATAGGTAGCAAGTATTATATAACTTAATATTATTAATAATATATATACATATATATATATATATATATATATATGAGTATTTTAATGGTTAAATGTTCATTTATAGCTACATATTTTAGTAAGTAGTCCCTCCGTTCTGAATGATATTATTATTAATTTTTTTAAAATTTATATGATATATTTTAAAATTTAAAATTGACATGCTTTATTTAAGTTTTAAATAATAAATTTTATAACTAATAACACTTTTTAAGTAATTTATGATATTCATAATTATATTGATATAAAGTAATGAATTCATGTTAGTTTTAAATTTAAAAATATTTGAATTTAACTTTTTAAAATTAATATTAATCTTATAATTGGATGCTGATATAGTATTAAATTTAACTGGGGAAAAAGTAAACTTTTTTTCGTGGGAAAAGTTAACTCAAAGAGTTATAATGAAACTAATAATTAACATTTTTTGAGGTGTATGAAAAAATACAATTGCTTAATTAATGGGTGTTTGATAAAAACTAAATGAATCTGAATTTGAATAAGTTAAATATGAATGAATAAAGTTGTTTGATAATTGACATGTCTGAAACATCTGAATAACATATTTTAATTATTTTACCCCTTTGAAAAAAATTCAAAATTATTGCAAATCTATTTAATATTACTTAATATAATAGTTAATATTCTTAAAAAAAATACTTCATTCAGCAGCCCATTTTGCCAAAAAAAATGGACACTAAACCATTCAACCCAAATCGTCTAAATGGCTAACCGATTCAGTCGACGATTTTTTTTCCAAAATAAACGCATTGAATGACTGATCGATTCAGTCATTCAGTACTAATCAAACAGCCCCTAAGTATACCGAATATACGTAAGGTAGGCCATCTAAATATATTTAAAAAATATTTTATTCTCTCCACTTTTTTAGTTGAATCATACAAAATAATATTAAACCTTTTTTCATCATCCATTAAATATACATCCCCTTGTGTTTTTTTCTTATGTGAGTGAATCTAGCCCTGGTCGACTAAGCTCGCGAGCCTGACTTAGTTTGGTTCAATTAAGCTCGATTAGAACTCGAATAAATCATTTAATCCGTTTACGTAAACGAGTCGAGTTCAAACAATGTGATGTTCGACTCAAGCCTAGCTCGTTAGGCCTAACTCGAGACTAACTCGTTTAACAATTATTTAGTTAAATTTTAAATTTTTATATAAATTATATAATACAAAAATAAACATAATTAAAATTAAGTATATAACTATCGCTAAATTATGTCTGTAGATGGTTTAATTTAAATTTATATATTTTTAAAAAAGGATTAGACTTAAGCTTGAGCTCGATCGAATTGACTCAATTCTCTTAAGTTTGACTCAAACTTGAGTTCCACTCGTTTATAAACAAGCCACGAGCCGAATTTTATCACAAGATTTTAGGCTCGTTTAAAACCCGACTTAACTCGGTTCGTTTAATTTTTAAACGAGTTTGAGTTCGGCAAGTCAAAGCCTGACTTAGCTCGGTTCATTTACAACTCTAATTTAAATATGTTTGATAACTCTCTATATAATACTTACCTTGTCTGATCAAAAAAAAAAACCTTATGAAGTCACTATTAAGAGTTATCAAACATGCTACTTCCTCTGCTTTGGTTGTAATTTTTGTGATGTCTGTTTGTCAAGTGGTTAGTAGGTCAAGTTTTTCTAGGCCCCTTAATAGCTCCATTGTGACGCCCCCAGAATAGGTCCATTCAACCCAACCCATTCTGAGTCGCCAAATACATGGTACAGAATTCAAATACAAACTTTATATCATACGGTCGTGCAAAATACGACCACACAACTGTGAGTCTCAGTACAAATATGTAGAAAATATTAAGATTCAAACTAAGTCCTCATTACAATTATTATCACACTATTTATCAGAAATAGTGAGGACTACTACTGCTCTAACTCGGACCATCACTCTGTCTCCCGACTAGTCCCCGCAACATTCTCATTTCCTGAAGAGGACAACAGATGAAAAGGGTGAGCTCAACTAGCCCAGTAAAGAATATTATGACTAAGATAATGAAAAATAAATTATCGTTAGTCTTCAACAGTTCAGATAAAATATTATGGACAACAAGTTTTAGATCAATATTCGCAGCGAAAATAACAAATCATCAGAAGAGTTAAGCAGAGAATGAAGTCTACTATCTTCTATGATTTAAAAGTCCATCATCAATATTTTATCCCTGTAACATCAATCAATATATATCTCAAATCAAATATTCATCTTTGCACTACAGGCCAAAGATATTCATTTGCATCATCAGTAGTCATGTTCATCTCAACACCTGTCATCTTTGCACTACAGGCCAAAGATATTCATCAGGTAATCATTCATCTTTGCTCTACAGGCCAAAGATATTCATCAAGTAATCATTCATCTTTTAGGACTGAGGATGATGAAAAATATTTTAAAGAACGAATCCAGTGAGATAAAAGACAAAGATCAAATATTCGTATTTTAGTTTATCCAAATTCAAGAATAATCCATAATAATACTTTGTGGAGCAAAATTCAAGAATAAAGCCCAAAACTTGGATACAATCACAGATAGTAACCTTAACAAATAATTTGGACAAATAGAAGAAAAATAAATTTTCCCGTGAATAGTGCCGTATACGTGAATAGTGCCGTATACGTGAATAGTAACCCCGACGGAAAAAGTAAGAATTTCAACATAAAATCCATGACAATATTTTTGTATAATGATATTGAGAAGAATAACATCATTTACGAAAGAAATAACATCCCTTACCTCAAAATAATAGTACTTCTGGCTGGAATATCGGATATAATTTCGAAAGAAACTTGCACTGAATGCTAATACTCAAAGTATTGAAATACTCACAAAAATACGCTCGATATTATAGAGAGAGAAAACTTCGAATTCTGGTGTGATTTTCAATTCTAACCTAAGCACCCTATTTATAGGAAAAGCTTAGGATGCCAAAGAAAACTAAATGAATAAAATAATATTTTTTTAAAAAAAATCCTACAGCCGCCGGCTACTTCAAAACATCAGATTTTTCAACAAACCAACAAAAGTGGGTCCCACCCTTTATTAAAAAAATATTTATTTTCCAAAACTTCAATAATTCATAACAAATAGCCCCTTTGTCAGAAAAATACAAATTCTATGTCCTTTCATAGGAAATTTAATTCTCTACAACTTTGCAGAAGGAAGTTTTTCCAAATTCCAAACATAAACTATCCGAAATCCATAAACGGATGATTTTTCACACCAAAATACTGATAAAAACACATCAGCACAAATTCCTTCTTTTATATCCACAAAATAAATATTTCCTTATCATATAAATCAATAATTAATTATTCACAAATAATATTATAGAACTACAATATTAACAACCAGGTCGTTCCCAGGACAGAGGGGGCCTTCCGATAAGGACTTCTCCTTACTGGCGCGCAATTAAATAACCCCTCCTAGACAGAACTTTCTTAGACATTGTCAATAATGCTATCTAATAATATTATTCAAATAATATGAATTATTGAGTTGATAACGTGAAATACTGTGCAACGACAATTATTGAATCAATACTACAAAATATCAACTGTAGCCATTATTGAATCAATCATAAAAAAATAGCAACGTAGCAATTATTGAGTCAATAAAATATCAATGCAGCAATTATTGAGTCAATAATATAAAATATCAACGTAGCAATTATTGAGTCAATAATATAAAATATTGAACAGTAAATACTGTAACAATAATTGAGTAGGTTCCTTCTCACGTAAGACTCAATAATTCGAAATACTGTGCAATACCGTGTGCTACTGCGCACCACCGCGTACTGTATTTTAACCACCGGGTATTTCAACAGTACTAACGGTAACAACTACGCCGTTATCTTGTAAAAAAGTTATTTCTGTCGCTTTCTATATCCGACAGTTATTCCGTTGTGGAGGCCCACAAATAGCTGCGCCGTCGTACGAATATTCCCCGACAACAAGAATATTCCACGACCAAATGAATATTCCCCGACAACAAGAATATTTTATAACCACTTGCTCATTTTAAAAAATATTTGCACATTTCACCCATAACTTTCATATTTATCAAGTCAACACCTTACTATTTCGAAATAATATATAAAAAAAATTAAATCTTTATTCATAAAAGTTGGGGTCTTACAACCTCCCCTCCTTATGAAATTTCGTCCTCGAAATTGACGTACGTACCTGGTATGTCGAAAAGGTGAGGATACCTCGCTTTCATTTCCGATTCCAACTCCCAGGTCATTTCTTCAATTGCATGGTTTCTCCACAAAACTTTAACTTGAGGTATAATTTTCGAGCGTAGGACATGCTCCTTCCTATCCAAGATCTTGACAGGTACCTCCTCGTACGTTAAATCTTCAGCTATCTCGTCTGGTTCTAACTCAATAATGCGGTTTGGATCCTTCACATATTTACGTAACACGGATATGTGAAACACATTATGAACACGAGACATGCTTGGAGGTAAAGCGAGTCTATAAGCCACATTTCCTATTCGGTCAAAAATCTCAAATGGACCAATGAATCGTGAGTTAAGCTTTCCTCTCTTCCCAAACCTTGTAACTCCTTTCCATGGAGCAACACGTAATAACACATGGTCTCCAACATTAAATTCCACGTCCTTTCGATGAAGATCCGCATAACTCTTTTGTCGATCTTGTGCTGTTTGTATACGTTGTCGGATTATTTGGATCTTTTCTGTAGTCATACGTACTAACTCTGGTCCCAACAATGTTGCTTCACCCACCTCGTTCCAACATACTGGAGAACGACACTTTCTCCCATACAATGCTTCGAATGGAGCTACGCCTATACTTGCCTGATAACTGTTGTTGTAGGAGAATTCCACCAATGGTAAGTACTTATCCCAACTCCCTTTGAAGTCTAGAACACAAAGTCTCAATAGATCTTCAAGAGTTTGGATAGTCCTTTCCGATTGTCCGTCTGTTTGAGGATGATAAGCCGAACTGAATCGTAAATCCGTACCCATAGCTTTCTGCAAACTGATCCAAAATCGTGAAGTAAATCTGGGATCACGATCCGAAACTATGGATACTGGCATGCCATGCAATCTCACAATCTTATTCACGTACATATGAGCAAGACGTTCAAGGGAATAAGTCTCTCGTATCGGCAAGAAATGAGCAGACTTGGTTAATCTATCAACAATAACCCAAATCGCATCTAAGCCTTGAGAAACCTTGGGAAGACCCGTAACGAAATCCATCGTAATGTGTTCCCACTTCTGTTTCGGAATCTCCAGTGGTTGCAATGGACCCTTCGGTACTTGATGCTCCGCCTTTACACGTTGACAAATTAAACATCTCGAGATGAACTCCGCGATCTCTCTCTTCATATTGCCCCACCAAAATGTATGTCGAAGATCACGATACATTTTAGTACTCCCAGGATGGATTGCAAACGGTGTGTTGTGTGCCTCCATCATGATTCTATACTTCAAGTCAGAATCGTTAGGAACACAAAGTCTGGAGTTGACTCGAAGTATTCCATCTTCATCGATTCTCGCTTCTGGAATTGCACCTTCTTGCACCTTCTTCTTCATCTTCATCAGCTCCGCATCCGTAGCTTGAGCAGCTTTAACTTTATCAATCAAAGCTGGTTCTACGCGTATACTTGACATCATCGCACTCGTTCCCACATATGATCTTCTACTCAACGCGTCAGCTACCACGTTCGCTTTTTCAGGATGGTATTGGATAGTATGATCATAATCTTTCAACAGCTCAAGCCAACGTCGTTGTCGCATGTTAAGTTCCTTCTGAGTGAAGAAATATTTAAGGCTCTTATGATCTGTATAAATCTCCACTTTCTCTCCGTACAAGTAATGTCTCCAAATCTTCAACGCGAAAACGACTGCTGCTAACTCTAGATCATGAGTAGGATAATTCCTCTCATATTCTTTGAGTTGTCGCGAGGCATAGGCTATGACTTTCCCATGTTGCATGAGAACACATCCTAACCCTTTGCCCGAAGCATCGCTGTAGATAACAAATCCATCCGAACCAGATGGTATTGTCAGAACAGGTGCCGAAATAAGTCTCCTCTTGAGCTCTTGGAAGCTCTTCTCGCATTCTTCGCTCCAAACGAATTTCGTATCTTTCCGAGTCAACTGTGTTAATGGAGTAGCGATTCGAGAAAATTCCTCTACGAACCTCCGATAATAACCAGCTAAGCCCAGAAAGCTTCGTACTTCAGTCACCGACTTAGGTTGCTCCCAGCTTTGTATTGCTTCAATCTTCGCCGGGTCAACAGATACTCCACGTTTCGATACCACGTGCCCAAGGAATGCTACTTCCTCAAGCCAGAACTCGCATTTCTTTAACTTGGCGTATAGCTTGTTCTCACGAAGCTTTTGAAGTACCAGCTTCAAGTGGTGCTCATAATCTTCACGGCTTTTAGAATAGATGAGGATGTCATCAATAAAGACAACAACGAATTGATCTAAATACTCCTTAAATACACGGTTCATCATATCCATGAAAGCAGCAGGAGCATTAGTCAATCCAAAAGACATGACTAAGAACTCATAATGCCCGTACCGTGTTCTGAAAGCAGTCTTTGGAATATCCTCAGTTTTAATCTTCAGCTGATGATATCCAGAACGAAGATCGATCTTTGAAAAGAATTGCGCTCCTTGCAACTAGTCGAACAGGTCATCAATACGAGGTAGCGGATACCTATTCTTGATGGTGACATGGTTCAACTCCCGATAGTCAATGCAAAGTCGCATACTCCCGTCTTTCTTCTTTACGAATAAAACAGGAGCACCCCAAGGAGACGTACTAGGACGAATAAAACCGATATCTAACAACTCTTGTAATTGGACCTTTAACTCCTGAAGTTCAATAGGAGCCATTCGATACGGGGTTTTAGAAATGGGCTTTGTACCGGGCTCAAGGTCAATAAAGAATTCAACTTCACGTTCTGGGGGTAGACCGGGAAGTTCTTCGGGAAATACATCAGGAAACTCATTAACAACGGAAATATCATTCAAATCTGATGTATTCTGATTTAGATCAGTGACATGAGCTAAGAAAGCTTGACATCCGTTTTTCAATAAACGAATAGCTTTATGACTTGAAATGATATTGACTGATTTTAGTGGTTTGGTGATTTGGATTCGCACAACAGGTTGATTAGGAATATGAAAACTAACAACCTTACGAAAATAATCAATTTTGGCATGGTAAGTGGTTAACCAGTCAATTCCTAAAATCACGTCAAATGCAAGTATTTTCAAAGATATAAGACCAACAGGTAAGGTAAGGGTACCAATCTGAATCAAGCAAGATTTATAAACTGTAGATGTAACAAAGGTTTCTCCTAACGGAGTTTCAACAGATAAGTCAAAGTCTAATTTATCAGAAGTCAAGTTCAAACGTTGAGCACAAGCAGGTGAAATAAAGGAATGGGTAGCACCGGTATCTAACAAGGTATAAACTTCGCAAGAGTTTATGATCAGCTTACCCGTAATCACCTCGTGTGGATTCCTCGCGTTTTGGGCTGTAACGACAAACGCTCTTCCAGGAATCACCGACTTTGACTTGTCTGCAACCGCCTTTGGAATCACCACCCCCGCTGAACTTGGTTTCGCAACAGGACAATCTCGAGCTATATGTCATTCTTTTCCACAGTTATAGCATGCTTTGAATAGTTGTGGACAGTTTGGGCTGATATGTCCCTCTTTCCCGCATTTAAAGCATACGACCGGTGGTCGTTCTCCTCCCCTCGAAACAGTTGATGCTGGTGCTGATGTCGACGTCTTCACGTTCTCATTGTTGTACCTTCTCTTCTTGAAATCTCCCCCCGATTCGCTTCTTCTACTATCATGGCCACGATAACCACCGGAGTGGTTACCGCTTCTGTCATACTTTCCTCCTCGCTGGTTGTCATTGCTCCGATGACTACTGCCACCAGTACGACCTTGGTTGTGGTCCCTCGGTTGAACATAATCATTATCTCGTTCCAATAACTGGGCCCTGTTTACTACATCCTAATATAAAGAAAACTTATGAGAAATGAGGTATTGACGTATTTCGGGTTTCAAACCTCTTAGAAACATCCGCGTCATACGTTCCTCATTCTCCACCAAATGAGGTGCAAACCTGGACAGCTCCGCGAACTTAGCCTCGTACTGGGATACCGTCATGTTGTTTTGCTCGAGTCTGATAAACTCTACTTCCTTCATATGACGAATACTTTCAGGAAAGTACTTGTCATTAAACAGTTTCTGGAACGCTTCCCAAGACATCTGGAGTGCGGCAGGCTGGGTACGCTTCACAGACTCCCACCAGTAATCTGCCTCTCCACGAAACATAAACGTGGCGAATGGAACCTTCTGTTCCTCCGTACATCCCAAGACATCAAATATCTTGGTAATTTGTTTAATCCACGTCTCCGCCTTGATCGGATCCGGCTTTCCCAGAAACTCTGGTGGTCTCAATTCTTTGAACTGCTTAGCAGTGACAGCTCGCGTGTTGTTATTATCTCCACCTGTATGTTGCACACGAGTCTCCTTCGTCTGATTTTGCATGAACTGCAAAAAACTTCTAAACATCTCATCGTTTATCGTCTGACCAGCGTTATTTTCAGGATGAACATTGCCTTCTTGTTGCACGTTCTCCTGGTTAACGATTAAAGGTGTCTCCACGGTCTCATTCACTTCGTTGTTAACGTTCTCAGCTGCCATTCTCAAATACTGCCATAAAACAAGGGTTAATTAAACAAGTCAACATATCACATATTAACCCTATGCTCCGACTGACCAATTAAATACCACATAAGCTTAGGTAGGACACACTAGCGAAGGATTTACTCGCATCTCCCCTCCTAGTTCTATTCCCCGATCTCCGCCAGAGATCATATCCCTAAGCTCTGATACCAACTGTGACGCCCCCAGAATAGGTCCATTCAACCCAACCCATTCTGAGTCGCCAAATACATGGTACAGAATTCAAATACAAACTTTATATCATACGGTCGTGCAAAATACGACCACACAACTGTGAGTCTCAGTACAAATATGTAGAAAATATTAAGATTTAAACTAAGTCCTCATTACAATTATTATCACACTATTTATCAGAAATAGTGAGGACTACTACTGCTCTAACTCGGACCATCACTCTGTCCCCCGACTAGTCCCCGCAACATTCTCATTTCCTGAAGAGGACAACAGATGAAAAGGGTGAGCTCAGCTAGCCCAGTAAAGAATATTATGACTAAGATAATGAAAAATAAATTATCGTTAGTCTTCAACAGTTCAGATAAAATATTATGGACAACAAGTTTTAGATCAATATTCGCAGCGGAAATAACAAATCATCAGAAGAGTTAAGCAGAGAATGAAGTCTACTATCTTCTATGATTTAAAAGTCCATCACCAATATTTTATCCCTGTAACATCAATCAATATATATCTCAAATCAAATATTCATCTTTGCACTACAGGCCAAAGATATTCATTTGCATCATCAGTAGTCATGTTCATCTCAACACCTGTCATCTTTGCACTACAGGCCAAAGATATTCATCAGGTAATCATTCATCTTTGCTCTACAGGCCAAAGATATTCATCAAGTAATCATTCATCTTTAGGACTGAGGATGATGAAAAATATTTTAAAGAACGAATCCAGTGAGATAAAAGACAAAGATCAAATATTCGTATTTTAGTTTATCCAAATTCAAGAATAATCCATAATAATACTTTGTGGAGCAAAATTCAAGAATAAAGCCCAAAACTTGGATACAATCACAGATAGTAACCTTAACAAACAATTTGGACAAATAGAAGAAAAATAAATTTTCCCGTGAATAGTGCCGTATACGTGAATAGTAACCCCGACGGAAAAAGTAAGAATTTCAACATAAAATCCATGACAATATTTTTGTATAATGATATTGAGAAGAATAACATCATTTACGAAAGAAATAACATCCCTTACCTCAAAATAATAGTACTTCTGGCTGGAATATCGGATATAATTTCGAAAGAAACTTGCACTGAATGCTAATACTCAATGTATTGAAATACTCACAAAAATACGCTCGATATTATAGAGAGAGAAAACTTCGAATTCTGGTGTGATTTTCAATTCTAACCTAAGCACCCTATTTATAGGAAAAGCTTAGGATGCCAAAGGAGACTAAAATAATAAAATATTATTTTTTTTTTTAGCCGCCGGCTGCTCCAAAAATTCTGATTTTTCAACAAACCAACAAAAGTGGGGCCCACCTTTTATTTAAAAAATATTTATTTTTCGAAACTTCAATAATTCATAATAAATAGCTCATTTGTCAGAAAAATACAAATGATGTGTCCTTCCATAGGAAATTTAATTCTCTACAACTTTGTAGAAGAAAATTTTTCCAAATTCCCAACATAAATTATCCGAAATCCACCAACAGATGATTTTTTACACCAAAATACTGATAAAAACACATCAGCACAAATTCCTTCTTTTATATCCACAAAATAAATATTTCCTTATCATATAAATCAATAATTAATTATTCACAAATAATATTATAGAACTACAATATTAACAACCAGGTCGTTCCCAGGACAGAGGGGGCCTTCCGATAAGGACTTCTCCTTACTGGCGCGCAATTAAATAACCCCTCCTAGACAGAACTTCCTTAGACATTGTCAATAATGCTATCTAATAATATTATTCAAATAATATGAATTATTGAGTTGATAACGTGAAATACTGTGCAACGACAATTATTGAATCAATACTACAAAATATCAACTGTAGCCATTATTGAATCAATCATAAAAAAATAGCAACGTAGCAATTATTGAGTCAATAAAATATCAATGCAGCAATTATTGAGTCAATAATATAAAATATTGAACAGTAAATACTGTAACAATAATTAAGTAGGTTCCTTCTCACGTAAGACTCAATAATTCGAAATACTGTGCAATACCGTGTGCTACTGCGCACCACCGCGTACTGTATTTTAACCACCGGGTATTTCAACAGTACTAACGGTAACAACTACACCGTTATCTTGTAAAAAAGTTATTTCTGTCGCTTTCTATATCCGACAGTTATTCCGTTGTGGGGGCCCACAAATAGCTGCGCCGTCGTACGAATATTCCCCGACAACAAGAATATTCCACGACCAAACGAATATTCCCCGACAACAAGAATATTTTATAACCACTTGCTCATTTAAAAAAATATTTGCACATTTCACCCATAACTTTCATATTTATCAAGTCAACACCTTACTATTTCGAAATAATATATAAAGAAAATTAAATCTTTATTCATAAAAGTTGGGGTCTTACATCCATCCCTGGACTCACGAGCCTCACTTCATTGAGCCCAGTTTATATTCTCACGCCCAACCCTACTCGAAGATTTCTCTATGCATTGTAGATCAAAGAGTAATAATGAAGTTGGACTTTTTACAAATAATATAGAGTTAAATATATTTCTGTCCCTCGAAGTATGACCCGTTTTACACTTATGATCCTAATGTTTAAAACTTTATATTAGCATACTCCAAGTACACTTAAGTAAACAAAAGTAACCCCAAAAAAAATTTCGGATCAAATATGTAACGCCGCCAAAATAGGTCCAATCCCCCCAATCCATTCTGGGTCGTCACGAAATACACTCAACAAAATTTCTAAATATAAATATTTAAATTTCAACTTTTAAACTGTCGTACAAAATACGACCACACAACTGTGAGTTTCAATACAAATACAGTGCCCATAATCCAAATCAATAATACGTTACAGAAAGGTACAGTCAATAACTGTTTTAGGAATTAAAATCTTTGAAAAATACTCAAGGAAACCTTCGTACATGGGAGGCCATGCGTCTAAGTTATAATGGATATCATATGACTTGAGAATTATCCTTGGTTGACCCAATAGACCCCAAAGAAAAATGAGAAGATTTTTATTATCATGTTCTTTTCAATGGTGGGTCTTCTCTTGCCATATAATTATCTCCATTGTCTCCAATTGAGAATTATATTTCAACCAAACTCCAATATTATATAGGTAGTGCTCATAGATATAATCAGCAAGTGGATGTGCACAACCATGTCTTATGATAACCTGAAGTTGTAGGTGATTAGACATCTTGTATAATAGTGGCAAAACACTCTTCCAAAGTTGGGTTCACCTCAGTCTATTTGGTTCACCAAAATCAACTGTTAAAATGACGTATAAAATACGACACACACATTTTAAATTCTCAATATAATTCTTCTTATACTGTTTTATGAAAAACCTCAACAGCTAAAGACCATCGTTCTATTCTCCTGTTATCCCCGCTCGACCCCGTTATACTCTTATTACCTGAAAGGAATTGTGAAGCAAAAGGGTGAGCACAAATAGCCCAGTAAAGAATATCACGACTAAAGATAATTATATTATCAATAGTTTTCATCAGTAATAAATCAGAGATTTAAAACATATGGTAAAACTTTTCAACCATAGTTGCAGCGGAACGAGCAATCCATTAGAAGAGTCAAATAGACTATAATGTCTATTATTTTCTCCATGTTAAAAGTTCACCAATAATATTTTATCCCTGTAACATCAATCAACAATTCCTGTCCACAATCATGTAAGTTCCTGATCATAATTATCTTGATGAATTTCTCTTCGCACTCAGGACGAAGATAATTCTCATCACCTGTATTTACCTGAAACACCAAAGATCATGATTATACCAAATCACAGTTCCTGTTCATAATCATACTAATCAATTCATCTTTGCATTACAAGCCAAAGATATTCAACAATTAATCATTTATTTTTGCACTACAGGCCAAAGATATTCATAAATCAACCGCTCATCTTTGCACTACAGGCCAAAGATATTCATCAATAGTTCATCTTTGCACTACGGCCAAAGATATTCAACAACAAGTCATCTTTGCACTACATGCCAAAGATATTCGTATCTCAACAAAATATCTAATCATTCCAGAATTCATATAAACAATAATTATAATCATGTTGATCAATTCACCTTTGCCTTTAAACTAAAGATATTTAATTGTAAATTCAATGGTCATGAACATACCAGTCAACAATCCATCTTTGCACTACTAGCCAAAGAGAATCTATAGTCATGATCATACCAATAATCTACCCATCTTTACACTAAAGTCAAAGAGAAATTTCATCACCAGGATTATAAAAATGTTATATATGATAATAAAAATAATATGATCAAAACATCGATCTCCAAGTTCAAAAATACTCCATAATAATATTTTGTGGAGCAAAATTCAAGAATAAAGATAAAAACTTGGATCCAACCAAAGATAGGAACCTTAACAAACAATTTGGACAAATAGAAAAAAATTTTAATTTTTCCGTGAATAGTGCCGTATACGTGAATAGTGCTGTGTACATGAATAGTAACCTCGACGGAAAAAAAAATAAGAATTTCATAATAAAATCCATGCCAATATTTCGGTATAATGATATTGAAAAGAATAACATCATTTACGAAAAAAAATAACATCCCTTACCTCAAAAGAATAGTATTTCTGACTGAAATATCGGATATAAGACTGAAGAAAACTTGCACTGAATAGTAACACTCAAAGTATCTAAATACTCACAAAAATACGCTCGATATTATAGAGAGAGAAAATTTTTAATTCTGGTGTGATTTTCAATTCTAACCTAAACATCCTATTTATAGGAAAAGCTTAGGATGCCAAAGAAGACTAAATTAATAAAATAATATTTTTCAAAAAAAAAAATTTCGTCCGCCTCTTGAAATTTCAAAAGCCATCAGCCACCACACCAACCAAAAGTGGGGCCCGCCTCCTATTAAAAAAATATTTATTTTTCAAAACTTCAATAATTCCTAATAAATAGCCCATTTGTCAGAAAAATACAAATTCTATGTCTTTTTATAGGAAATTTAATTCTCTACAACTTTGTAGAAGGAAGTTTTTCCAAATTCTAAACATAAATTATCTGAAATCCATAAACGGATGATTTTTCACACCAAAATACTGATAAAAACACATCAGCGCTAATTCCTATTTTTATATCCACAAAATAAATATTTCCTTATCATATAAATCAATAATTAATTATTTACAAATAATATTACAGAACTACAATATTGACAACCAGGTCGTTCCCAAGAAAGAGGGGGCCTTCCGATAAGGACTTCTCCTTACTGGCGCGCAATTAAATAACCCCTCCTAGACAGAACTTCCTTAGACATTGTCAATAATGCTATCTAATAATATTATTCAAATAATATGAATTATTGAGTTGATAATGTGAAATACTGTGCAGTGATAATTATTAAATCAATAATACAAAATATCAACTGTAGCAATTATTGAATTAATCACAGCAACGTAGCAATTATTGAGTCAATAAAATATCAATGCAATAATTATTGAGTCAATAAAATATTATGCAATTATTGAATCAATAATATAAAATATTGAACAGTAATTACTGTAACAATAATTGAGTAAGTTCCTTCTCACGTAAGACTCAATAATTCGAAATACTGTGCAATACCGTGTGCTACTGTGCAACACCGCGTATTACTGTATTTTAACCATCGGGTATTTCAACAGTACTAACGGTAACAACTACGCCGTTATTTTATAAAAAGGTTATTTATGTCGCTTTCTATATCCGACAGTTATTCTGTTGTGGGGCCCACAAATAGCTGCGCCGTCGTACGAATATTCCCCGACAACAAGAATATTTCACGACCAAACGAATATTCCCCGACAACAAGAATATTTTATAACCACTTGCTCATTTTAAAATATTTGCACATTTCACCCATAACTTTCATATTTATCAAAACAACACCTTACTGTTTCGAAATAATATATAAAGAAAATTAAATCTTTATTCATAAAAGTTGGGGTCTTACATAACAACCTTACGAAACAATCAATTTTGGTATGATAAGTGGTTAACCAGTCGATTTAAAAAAATCACATCAAATGCAAGTATTTTCAAAGATCTAAAATCCACAGGTAGGGTGAGGGTGCCAATTTGAATCAAACAAGATTTGTAAACTGTGAATGTAACGAAGGTTTTTCTAACAGAGTTTCAACAGATAAGTCAAAGTCTAATTTCTCAGGAGTCAAGTTCAAACGTTGAGCACAAGCAGGTGAAATAAAAGAATGAGTAGCACCGGTATCTAATAAGGTATAGACTTCGCAAGAGTTTACGATTAGCTTACCCGTGATCACCTCGTTTGGGTTCCTCGCGTTTTGGGCAGTCACGACAAACGCTCTCTCCTAAACTACCGACTTTGACTTCTCCGGGACAGCCTTTGAAATCACCATCCCCGCTGGACTTGGTTTCGCTACAGGACACACTCAAGCTATGTGTCCTTTCTTTCCACAGTTATAACACACCTTGGATTGTTGTGTGTAGTTGGGACTGATGTGTCCCTCTTACCCGCATTTATAGCATACAACCGACGGTCGTTCTCCTTTCCTAGAAACAGTTGATGCTGGTGCTGCTGTCGACGCTTTTTTGTTCTCATTGTTGTACCTTCTCTTCTTGAAATCTCCCCCCGACTCACTTCTTCTATTATTATGGCCACGATTACTACCGGAGTGGTTACCGCTTCTGTCACGATACTTTTCTCCATGCTGGTTGTCATTGTTTCGATGACTGCTGCCACCGGTACGACCTTGGTTGTTGTCCCTTGGTTTAACATAATCATTATCTCGTTCAAATAACTGGGCCCTGTTCATTACATCCGAATATAGAGAAAATTTGTGAGAAATGAGGTATTGACGAATTTCTGGTTTCAAACCTCTCAGAAACATCCGCGTCATACGTTCCTCATTCTCCACCAGATGAGGTGCAAACCAGGATAACTGTGCGAACTTAGCCTCGTACTGGGACACCGTCATATTGTTCTGTTACAATCTGATAAACTCTACTCTTTTATATGACAAATACTTTCTGAAAAGTACTTGTCATTGAACAGTTTTTGGAACGCCTCCCAAGACATCTTGAGTGCGGCAGGCTAGGTTGTAAGACCCCAACTTTTATGAATAAAGATTTAATTTTCTTTATATATTATTTCGAAATAGTAAGGTGTTGACTTGATAAATATGAAAATTATGGGTGAAATGTGCAAATATTTTTTAAAATGAGCAAGTGGTTATAAAATATTCTTGTTGTCGGGGAATATTCGTTTGGTCGTGGAATATTCTTGTTGTCGGGGAATATTCGTACGACGGCGCAGCTATTTGTGGGCCCCCACAACGGAATAACTGTCGGATATAGAAAGCGACAGAAATAACTTTTTTACAAGATAACGGCGTAGTTGTTACCGTTAGTACTGTTGAAATACCCGGTGGTTAAAATACAGTACGCGGTGGTGCGCAGTAGCACACGGTATTGCACAGTATTTCGAATTATTGAGTCTTACGTGAGAAGGAACCTACTCAATTATTGTTACAGTATTTACTGTTCAATATTTTATATTATTGACTCAATAATTGCTACGTTGATATTTTATATTATTGACTCAATAATTGCTGCATTGATATTTTATTGACTCAATAATTGCTACGTTGCTATTTTTTTTATGATTGATTCAATAATGGCTACAGTTGATATTTTGTAGTATTGATTCAATAATTGTCGTTGCACAGTATTTCACGTTATCAACTCAATAATTCATATTATTTGAATAATATTATTAGATAGCATTATTGACAATGTCTAAGGAAGTTCTGTCTAGGAGGGGTTATTTAATTGCGCGCCAGTAAGGAGAAGTCCTTATCGGAAGGCCCCCTCTGTCCTGGGAACGACCTGGTTGTTAATATTGTAGTTCTATAATATTATTTGTGAATAATTAATTATTGATTTATATGATAAGGAAATATTTATTTTGTGGATATAAAAGAAGGAATTTGTGCTGATGTGTTTTTATCAGTATTTTGGTGTGAAAAATCATCTGTTGGTGGATTTCGGATAATTTATGTTGGGAATTTGGAAAAAATTTCTTCTACAAAGTTGTAGAGAATTAAATTTCCTATGGAAGGACACATCATTTGTATTTTTCTGACAAATGAGCTATTTATTATGAATTATTGAAGTTTCGAAAAATAAATATTTTTTAAATAAAAGGTGGGCCCCACTTTTGTTGGTTTGTTGAAAAATCAGAATTTTTGGAGCAGCCGGCGGCTAAAAAAAATAATAATATTTTATTATTTTAGTCTCCTTTGGCATACTAAGCTTTTCCTATAAATAGGGTGCTTAGGTTAGAATTGAAAATCACACCAGAATTCGAAGTTTTCTCTCTCTATAATATCGAGCGTATTTTTGTGAATATTTCAATACTTTGAGTATTAGCATTCAGTGCAAGTTTCTTTCGAAATTATATCCGATATTCCAGCCAGAAGTACTATTATTTTGAGGTAAGGGATGTTATTTCTTTCGTAAATGATGTTATTCTTCTCAATATCATTATACAAAAATATTGTCATGGATTTTATGTTGAAATTCTTACTTTTTCCGTCGGGGTTACTATTCACGTATACGGCACTATTCACGGGAAAATTTATTTTTCTTCTATTTGTCCAAATTGTTTGTTAAGGTTACTATCTGTGATTGTATCCAAGTTTTGGGCTTTATTCTTGAATTTTGCTCCACAAAGTATTATTATGGATTATTCTTGAATTTGGATAAACTAAAATACGAATATTTGATCTTTGTCTTTTATCTCACTGGATTCGTTCTTTAAAATATTTTTCATCATCCTCAGTCCTAAAGATGAATGATTACTTGATGAATATCTTTGGCCTGTAGAGCAAAGATGAATGATTACCTGATGAATATCTTTGGCCTGTAGTGCAAAGATGACAGGTGTTGAGATGAACATGACTACTGATGATGCAAATGAATATCTTTGGCCTGTAGTGCAAAGATGAATATTTGATTTGAGATATATATTGATTGATGTTACAGGGATAAAATATTGGTGATGGACTTTTAAATCATAGAAGATAGTAGACTTCATTCTCTGCTTAACTCTTCTGATGATTTGTTATTTCCGCTGCGAATATTGATCTAAAACTTGTTGTCCATAATATTTTATCTGAACTGTTGAAGACTAACGATAATTTATTTTTCATTATCTTAGTCATAATATTCTTTACTGGGCTAGCTGAGCTCACCCTTTTCATCTGTTGTCCTCTTCAGGAAATGAGAATGTTGCGGGGACTAGTCGGGGGACAGAGTGATGGTCCGAGTTAGAGCAGTAGTAGTCCTCACTATTTCTGATAAATAGTGTGATAATAATTGTAATGAGGACTTAGTTTAAATCTTAATATTTTCTACATATTTGTACTGAGACTCACAGTTGTGTGGTCGTATTTTGCACGACCGTATGATATAAAGTTTGTATTTGAATTCTGTACCATGTATTTGGCGACTCAGAATGGGTTGGGTTGAATGGACCTATTCTGGGGGCGTCACAGTTGGTATCAGAGCTTAGGGATATGATCTCTGGCGGAGATCGGGGAATAGAACTAGGAGGGGAGATGCGAGTAAATCCTTCGCTAGTGTGTCCTACCTAAGCTTATGTGGTATTTAATTGGTCAGTCGGAGCATAGGGTTAATATGTGATATGTTGACTTGTTTAATTAACCCTTGTTTTATGGCAGTATTTGAGAATGGCAGCTGAGAACGTTAACAACGAAGTGAATGAGACCGTGGAGACACCTTTAATCGTTAACCAGGAGAACGTGCAACAAGAAGGCAATGTTCATCCTGAAAATAACGCTGGTCAGACGATAAACGATGAGATGTTTAGAAGTTTTTTGCAGTTCATGCAAAATCAGACGAAGGAGACTCGTGTGCAACATACAGGTGGAGATAATAACAACACGCGAGCTGTCACTGCTAAGCAGTTCAAAGAATTGGGACCACCAGAGTTTCTGGGAAAGCCGGATCCGATCAAGGCGGAGACGTGGATTAAACAAATTACCAAGATATTTGATGTCTTGGGATGTACGGAGGAACAGAAGGTTCCATTCGCCACGTTTATGTTTCGTGGAGAGGCAGATTACTGGTGGGAGTCTGTGAAGCGTACCCAGCCTGCCGCACTCCAGATGTCTTGGGAAGCGTTCCAGAAACTGTTTAATGACAAGTAGTTTCCTGAAAGTATTCGTCATATGAAGGAAGTAGAGTTTATCAGACTCGAGCAAAACAACATGACGGTATCCCAGTACGAGGCTAAGTTCGCGGAGCTGTCCAGGTTTGCACCTCATTTGGTGGAGAATGAGGAACGTATGACGCGGATGTTTCTAAGAGGTTTGAAACCCGAAATACGTCAATACCTCATTTCTCATAAGTTTTCTTTATATTAGGATGTAGTAAACAGGGCCCAGTTATTGGAACGAGATAATGATTATGTTCAACCGAGGGACCACAACCAAGGTCGTACTGGTGGCAGTAGTCATCGGAGCAATGACAACCAGCGAGGAGGAAAGTATGACAGAAGCGGTAACCACTCCGGTGGTTATCGTGGCCATGATAGTAGAAGAAGCGAATCGGGGGGAGATTTCAAGAAGAGAAGGTACAACAATGAGAACGTGAAGACGTCGACATCAGCACCAGCATCAACTGTTTCGAGGGGAGGAGAACGACCACCGGTCGTATGCTTTAAATGCGGGAAAGAGGGACATATCAGCCCAAACTGTCCACAACTATTCAAAGCATGCTATAACTGTGGAAAAGAAGGACATATAGCTCGAGATTGTCCTGTTGCGAAACCAAGTTCAGCGGGGGTGGTGATTCCAAAGGCGGTTGCAGACAAGTCAAAGTCGGTGATTCCTGGAAGAGCGTTTGTCGTTACAGCCCAAAACGCGAGGAATCCACACGAGGTGATTACGGGTAAGCTGATCATAAACTCTTGCGAAGTTTATACCTTGTTAGATACCGGTGCTACCCATTCCTTTATTTCACCTGCTTGTGCTCAACGTTTGAACTTGACTTCTGATAAATTAGACTTTGACTTATCTGTTGAAACTCCGTTAGGAGAAACCTTTGTTACATCTACAGTTTATAAATCTTGCTTGATTCAGATTGGTACCCTTACCTTACCTGTTGGTCTTATATCTTTGAAAATACTTGCATTTGACGTGATTTTAGGAATTGACTGGTTAACCACTTACCATGCCAAAATTGATTGTTTTCGTAAGGTTGTTAGTTTTCATATTCCTAATCAACCTGTTGTGCGAATCCAAATCACCAAACCACTAAAATCAGTCAATATCATTTCAAGTCATAAAGCTATTCGTTTATTGAAAAACGGATGTCAAGCTTTCTTAGCTCATGTCACTGATCTAAATCAGAATACATCAGATTTGAATGATATTTCCGTTGTTAATGAGTTTCCTGATGTATTTCCCGAAGAACTTCCCGGTCTACCCCCAGAACGTGAAGTTGAATTTTTTATTGACCTTGAGCCCGGTACAAAGCCCATTTCTAAAACCCCGTATCGAATGGCTCCTATTGAACTTCAGGAGTTAAAGGTCCAATTACAAGAGTTGTTAGATATCGGTTTTATTCGTCCTAGTACGTCTCCTTGGGGTGCTCCTGTTTTATTCGTAAAGAAGAAAGACGGGAGTATGCGACTTTGCATTGACTATCGGGAGTTGAACCATGTCACCATCAAGAATAGGTATCCGCTACCTCGTATTGATGACCTGTTCGACTAGTTGCAAGGAGCGCAATTCTTTTCAAAGATCGATCTTCGTTCTGGATATCATCAGCTGAAGATTAAAACTGAGGATATTCCAAAGACTGCTTTCAGAACACGGTACGGGCATTATGAGTTCTTAGTCATGTCTTTTGGATTGACTAATGCTCCTGCTGCTTTCATGGATATGATGAACCGTGTATTTAAGGAGTATTTAGATCAATTCGTTGTTGTCTTTATTGATGACATCCTCATCTATTCTAAAAGCCGTGAAGATCATGAGCACCACTTGAAGCTGGTACTTCAAAAGCTTCGTGAGAACAAGCTATACGCCAAGTTAAAGAAATGCGAGTTCTGGCTTGAGGAAGTAGCATTCCTTGGGCACGTGGTATCGAAACGTGGAGTATCTGTTGACCCGGCGAAGATTGAAGCAATACAAAGCTGGGAGCAACCTAAGTCGGTGACTGAAGTACGAAGCTTTCTGGGCTTAGCTGGTTATTATCGGAGGTTCGTAGAGGAATTTTCTCGAATCGCTACTCCATTAACACAGTTGACTCGGAAAGATACGAAATTCGTTTGGAGCGAAGAATGCGAGAAGAGCTTCCAAGAGCTCAAGAGGAGACTTATTTCGGCACCTGTTCTGACAATACCATCTGGTTCGGATGGATTTGTTATCTACAGCGATGCTTCGGGCAAAGGGTTAGGATGTGTTCTCATGCAACATGGGAAAGTCATAGCCTATGCCTCGCGACAACTCAAAGAATATGAGAGGAATTATCCTACTCATGATCTAGAGTTAGCAGCAGTCGTTTTCGCGTTGAAGATTTGGAGACATTACTTGTACGGAGAGAAAGTGGAGATTTATACAGATCATAAGAGCCTTAAATATTTCTTCACTCAGAAGGAACTTAACATGCGACAACGACGTTGGCTTGAGCTGTTGAAAGATTATGATCATACTATCCAATACCATCCTGAAAAAGCGAACGTGGTAGCTGACGCGTTGAGTAGAAGATCATATGTGGGAACGAGTGCGATGATGTCAAGTATACGCGTAGAACCAGCTTTGATTGATAAAGTTAAAGCTGCTCAAGCTACGGATGCGGAGCTGATGAAGATGAAGAAGAAGGTGCAAGAAGGTGCAATTCCAGAAGCGAGAATCGATGAAGATGGAATACTTCGAGTCAACTCCAAACTTTGTGTTCCTAACGATTCTGACTTGAAGTATAGAATCATGATGGAGGCACACAACACACCGTTTGCAATCCATCCTGGGAGTACTAAAATGTATCGTGATCTTCGACATACATTTTGGTGGGGCAATATGAAGAGAGAGATCGCGGAGTTCATCTCGAGATGTTTAATTTGTCAACGTGTAAAGGCGGAGCATCAAGTACCGAAGGGTCCATTGCAACCACTGGAGATTTCGAAACAGAAGTGGGAACACATTACGATGGATTTCGTTACGGGTCTTCCCAAGGTTTCTCAAGGCTTAGATGCGATTTGGGTTATTGTTGATAGATTAACCAAGTCTGCTCATTTCTTGCCGATACGAGAGACTTATTCCCTTGAACGTCTTGCTCATATGTACGTGAATAAGATTGTGAGATTGCATGGCATGCCAGTATCCATAGTTTCGGATCGTGATCCCAGATTTACTTCACGATTTTGGATCAGTTTGCAGAAAGCTATGGGTACGGATTTACGATTCAGTTCGGCTTATCATCCTCAAACAGACGGACAATCGGAAAGGACTATCCAAACTCTTGAAGATCTATTGAGACTTTGTGTTCTAGACTTCAAAGGGAGTTGTGATAAGTACTTACCATTGGTGGAATTCTCCTACAACAACAGTTATCAGGCAAGTATAGGCGTAGCTCCATTCGAAGCATTGTATGGGAGAAAGTGTCGTTCTCCAGTATGTTGGAACGAGGTGGGTGAAGCAACATTGTTGGGACCAGAGTTAGTACGTATGACTACAGAAAAGATCCAAATAATCCGACAACGTATACAAACAGCACAAGATCGACAAAAGAGTTATGCGGATCTTCATCGAAAGGACGTGGAATTTAATGTTGGAGACCATGTGTTATTACGTGTTGCTCCATGGAAAGGAGTTACAAGGTTTGGGAAGAGAGGAAAGCTTAACTCACGATTCATTGGTCCATTTGAGATTTTTGACCGAATAGGAAATGTGGCTTATAGACTCGCTTTACCTCCAAGCATGTCTCGTGTTCATAATGTGTTTCACATATCCGTGTTACGTAAATATGTGAAGGATCCAAACCGCATTATTGAGTTAGAACCAGACGAGATAGCTGAAGATTTAACGTACGAGGAGGTACCTGTCAAGATCTTGGATAGGAAGGAGCATGTCCTACGCTCGAAAATTATACCTCAAGTTAAAGTTTTGTGGAGAAACCATGCAATTGAAGAAATGACCTGGGAGTTGGAATCGGAAATGAAAGCGAGGTATCCTCACCTTTTCGACATACCAGGTACGTACGTCAATTTCGAGGACGAAATTTCATAAGGAGGGGAGGTTGTAAGACCCCAACTTTTATGAATAAAGATTTAATTTTTTTTATATATTATTTCGAAATAGTAAGGTGTTGACTTGATAAATATGAAAGTTATGGGTGAAATGTGCAAATATTTTTTAAAATGAGCAAGTGGTTATAAAATATTCTTGTTGTCGGGGAATATTCATTTGGTCGTGGAATATTCTTGTTGTCGGGGAATATTCGTACGACGGCGCAACTATTTGTGGGCCTCCACAACGGAATAACTGTCGGATATAGAAAGCGACAGAAATAACTTTTTTACAAGATAACGGCGTAGTTGTTACCGTTAGTACTGTTGAAATACCCGGTGGTTAAAATACAGTACGCGGTGGTGCGCAGTAGCACACGGTATTGCACAGTATTTCGAATTATTGAGTCTTACGTGAGAAGGAACCTACTCAATTATTGTTACAGTATTTACTGTTCAATATTTTATATTATTGACTCAATAATTGCTACGTTGATATTTTATATTATTGACTCAATAATTGCTGCATTGATATTTTATTGACTCAATAATTGCTACGTTGCTATTTTTTTATGATTGATTCAATAATGGCTACAGTTGATATTTTGTAGTATTGATTCAATAATTGTCGTTGCACAGTATTTCACGTTATCAACTCAATAATTCATATTATTTGAATAATATTATTAGATAGCATTATTGACAATGTCTAAGGAAGTTCTGTCTAGGAGGGGTTATTTAATTGCGCGCCAGTAAGGAGAAGTCCTTATCGGAAGGCCCCCTCTGTCCTGGGAACGACCTGGTTGTTAATATTGTAGTTCTATAATATTATTTGTGAATAATTAATTATTGATTTATATGATAAGGAAATATTTATTTTGTGGATATAAAAGAAGGAATTTGTGCTGATGTGTTTTTATCAGTATTTTGGTGTGAAAAATCATCTGTTGGTGGATTTCGGATAATTTATGTTGGGAATTTGGAAAAATTTTCTTCTACAAAGTTGTAGAGAATTAAATTTCCTATGGAAGGACACATCATTTGTATTTTTCTGACAAATGAGCTATTTATTATGAATTATTGAAGTTTCGAAAAATAAATATTTTTTAAATAAAAGGTGGGCCCCACTTTTGTTGGTTTGTTGAAAAATCAGAATTTTTGGAGCAGCCGGCGGCTAAAAAAAAATAATAATATTTTATTATTTTAGTCTCCTTTGGCATCCTAAGCTTTTCCTATAAATAGGGTGCTTAGGTTAGAATTGAAAATCACACCAGAATTCGAAGTTTTCTCTCTCTATAATATCGAGCGTATTTTTGTGAGTATTTCAATACTTTGAGTATTAGCATTCAGTGCAAGTTTCTTTCGAAATTATATCCGATATTTCAGTCAGAAGTACTATTATTTTGAGGTAAGGGATGTTATTTCTTTCGTAAATGATGTTATTCTTCTCAATATCATTATACAAAAATATTGTCATGGATTTTATGTTGAAATTCTTACTTTTTCCGTCGGGGTTACTATTCACGTATACGGCACTATTCACGGGAAAATTTATTTTTCTTCTATTTGTCCAAATTGTTTGTTAAGGTTACTATCTGTGATTGTATCCAAGTTTTGGGCTTTATTCTTGAATTTTGCTCCACAAAGTATTATTATGGATTATTCTTGAATTTGGATAAACTAAAATATGAATATTTGATCTTTGTCTTTTATCTCACTGGATTCGTTCTTTAAAATATTTTTCATCATCCTCAGTCCTAAAGATGAATGATTACTTTATGAATATCTTTGGCCTGTAGAGCAAAGATGAATGATTACTTGATGAATATCTTTGGTCTGTAGTGCAAAGATGACAGGTGTTGAGATGAACATGACTACTGATGATGCAAATGAATATCTTTGGCCTGTAGTGCAAAGATGAATATTTGATTTGAGATATATATTGATTGATGTTACAGGGATAAAATATTGGTGATGGACTTTTAAATCATAGAAGATAGTAGACTTCATTCTCTGCTTAACTCTTCTGATGATTTGTTATTTCCGCTGCG
Source organism: Panax stipuleanatus (assembly GCA_020205555.1). Classification (NCBI taxonomy): domain Eukaryota; kingdom Viridiplantae; phylum Streptophyta; class Magnoliopsida; order Apiales; family Araliaceae; genus Panax; species Panax stipuleanatus. Next base: position 19,953,517 of record CM035117.1, read on the forward strand.
AATATTGATCTAAAACTTGTTGTCCATAATATTTTATCTGAACTATTGAAGACTAACGATAATTTATTTTTCATTATCTTAGTCATAATATTCTTTACTGGGCTAGCTGAGCTCACCCTTTTCATCTGTTGTCCTCTTCAGGAAATGAGAATGTTGCGGGGACTAGTCGGGGGACAGAGTGATGGTCCGAGTTAGAGCAGTAGTAGTCCTCACTATTTCTGATAAATAGTGTGATAATAATTGTAATGAGGACTTAGTTTGAATCTTAATATTTTCTACATATTTGTACTGAGACTCACAGTTGTGTGGTCGTATTTTGCACGACCGTATGATATAAAGTTTGTATTTGAATTCTGTACCATGTATTTGGCGACTCAGAATGGGTTGGGTTGAATGGACCTATTATGGGGGCGTCACATAGGTACGCTTCACAGATTTTCACCAGTAAACTGCCTCTCCACGGAACATAAAGGTGGCGAATGGAACCTTCTGTTCCTCCGTGCATCCCAATACATCAAATATCATAGTAATTTGCTTAACCCACGTTTTTGCCTTGATTGGATCTGGCTTTCCCAAAAACTCTGGTGGTCCCAACTCTTTGAACTGCTTGGCAGTGACAAGCCGCGAGTTGTTATTATTTTCACCTGTATTATGAACACGAGTCACCCTCGTCTGGTTTTGCATGAAAGCTTCTAAACATTCCATCATTCATCGTCTTATCGGTGGTGTCGTTTTTAGAAAGAATATTGCCTTCTTGTTGCACGTTCTCCTGGTTGGTGATTAAAGGTTTCTCAATGATCTTATTCACTCCATTGTTTAGATTTTCAGCTGTCATTCTTAAATACTGCCACAAAATAAAGGTTAATTAAACAAATTAACATATCACATAATAACCCTATGTTCCAACCGACCAATTAAATACCAAATAAGCTTAGGTAGGACACACTAGCGAAGGATTTACTCGTCTCTTCCCTCCTAGTTTTATTCCCAGATCTCTGCCAGAGATCATATCCCTAAGCTCTGATACCAACTGTGACTCTCATGGTGCTTCAACCACAGCACCTCACAATTGTACCTATCAGTTTGCCATCGCAGAATGACGCCCCCTACGGAGAGTCTGGCTTCAGTGCATTCCCCACAAATAGGCAGTCACCAGCGAGAGGCTCGGGGCTATTTACTTATGGCTCTGATACCAACTGTGACGCTCCCAAAATAGGTTCAATACTCAACCCATTCTGAGTTACCAAATACATAGTACAGAATTCAAATACAATCTTTCATATCAAACGATCGTGCAAAATACGACCACACAACTGTGAGTGTCAATACAGACATGTAGAAAATATAAACATTTAAACTAAGTCCTCATTATATTTATTATCACACTATTTTAAAAAAAATAGTGAAGACTTCTACAGCTCTAACTCGGACCATCACTCCATTCCCCGACTAGTACCCGCGATATTCTCATTTCCTGTAGAGAACAATGAAAGAAAAGGGTGAGCTCAACTAGCCCAGTAAAGAATATTATGACTAAGATAATGAAAAATAAATTATCGTTAGCCTTCAATAAATCAGATAAAATATTATGGACAACACGTTTTAGATCAATATTCGCAGCGAAAATAACAATTCATTAGAAGAGTTAAGTAGAGAATGATGTCTATTATCTTCTTTGATTTAAAAGTCCATCATTAATATTTTATCCCCGTAACATCAATCAGTATACATCTCGACTCAAATATTCATTTTTTGCATTACGGGCCAAAGATATTCATTTGTATCACCAGTTGGTCATGTTCATCTCAACACCTGTCCATCTTTGCACTACGGGCCAAATATATTCATCAGGTAATCATTCATCTTTGCACTACAGGCCAAAGATATTCATCAAGCAATCATTCATCTTTGCACTACAGGCCAAAGATATTCAGTTATATCACCATTTAGGACTGAGGATGATAAAAAATAATACAAATAACGAATCTAGTGAGATAAAGGACAAATATTAGAGAATTTATCCAGGGTTCAAGAATGAAGATCAAAACCTGGATCCAATCAAAGATGATTTAAAAGGGATTTTTTTATCGTGAATAGTACCCTGTGAATAGTAACTCGACATGAAAAGATAAAAATTTTATAAGAAAGTTCAGACCAATATTCCAGTGAAATGATATTAGATGAAGCGCAAAACTCAAGAAATTTTTGATCATTTTAGGAATTATAGAAGCAATATTTACCGTAGTAAGTTTAGAGTTAGGAATCTGAAATGAAATAATATACGAAACTGCAATTGAATTTTCACCCGTCGAGCAGTAGTCCGCTCAGACAGATTATTTTCACAATTTAATAACAACTGAATACGAAGGGTTATTCACCAGGCATGCGGTAGTTCGCGTAGACAGGTTATTCCTACAGAATAATAAAGAATGGAATAACAACAGAATTTCACCATGCATGCGGTAGTCTGCGTAGACAGGTTATTCCAACATAATAATAAAGAATGGAATAACAACCCTTACGTGTATTGAAAGAAAATAACTCTCTTCATGAATACGAAAAAAATAATACCCCTTACTTTAATAAAAATTTGGATACTGCACTAGTGTAATAGCAGAATACTCTTCTTCTTTCTCTCTTATTCTCTCTATACTTTCTCTCTCTATAGCTTTAGTGAATTGGTGAGAAATAATGAAGAAATGAGCTTCTATTTATAGGCTTGGCAGAGTAAGGGTAAAATAGTCTTTTCGCCATAATTTATGACATCATCGCTTACATCATTGATCCTATGATATCATTTCTTACCTCATCGTTCGATGATATCATTACTTATCTCATCGCTCCGATGACATCATTGTTTGCATCATAAGAGTTCAAATTCAATTTGCACTCTTCCACCTCGTTTAACTTTTATACCATGAATTTACTATAATAATGTTACCATTCTAATTATAAAATTATACTATTATATAATCACATCATACTACTATAATGTAATATTATAATAACATATTTGAATGAATTATTTTATCTGAAAAGATAAAATACCAACTTTCAATCAATGTCACATGCTAAAAATTTCTCCGTTAAAAATCCACATTGAATATATATCAACAATTAATTATTTATAAATAATATTACAGAACTATAATATTGACAATCAGGTCATTTCCAGGAAAGAGGTGGCCTTCCGATAAGAATTTCTCCTTACTGGCGCGCAATTAAACAACCCCTCCTAGACAGAACTTCCTAAACTTTGCCAATAATGCTATCTAATAATATTATTCAAATAATATGAATTATTAATTTGATAATGTGAAATACTGTGCAGTGACAATTTTGAATCAATAATATAAAATATCAACGTAGCAATTATTGATATAAAATATCAACGTAACAATTTTGAACCAATAAAATATTATGCAATTATTGAATCAATAATATAAAATATTGAACAATAATTATTGTAACAATAATTGAGTAAATGCCTTCTTACGTAAGAATCAATAATTCGAAATACTGTGCAATACCGTGTGCTACTGTGCAACAGCGTGTATTACTGTATTTTTATCACCGGGTATTTCAACAGTTTAACCGTAACAGTTTTACCGTTATTTTTATAAAAATATTATTTCTGTCGCTTTCTATATCCGACATTTATTCTGTTATGGGGTCCACCAATGACTGCGCCGTCGTACGAATATTCTCCGACAAAAAGAATATTCCTCGACCAAACGAATATTCTTCGACACAACGAATATTTTATAACCACTTGCTTACTTTGTAAAATTTGCACATTCCACCCATAATTTACCACATTTATCAAATCAACACCTTACTATTTCAAAATAATATATAAAGAAAATTAAATCTTTATTTATAAAATTTGGGGTCTTACAAACATGCTCTTTTCAAATGTATGATCATCCATCATAGTTTCAAGATCAAACTCTGGCCATTTTGGTCCATCTTCATATTCATTTACAATCGTTTTAGGAATTATTTCTTGCATAAGATCCTCCTCATCATCAATTGCAGTCACCTTCTCATTCCCTTTAGTAGTCATCTTCTCTTTCCCTTTTGCAGTCACATTCTCCTTCCCTTTTGAGACCCATACTTCTTCTTGCTCTGTATCATCTAGACCATTTATGTCTTCTATGCCACTGTCCACATTAGCATTGAATGCAATGTCATCTTCTTCATGTGAACTATCATAGAATTGTTTATTGAATGAGGTATCTTCATTATCATCATCACTGAGATAGATGTCTTCCTCATCACAAACAAATGTATGGATGTCTTCCTCATCACCACCAATTTGACCCTGAAAGCCTTCTTCATTATCAGGAACATGGTTGCCTTCCTCCTCATCATCAAATATCTTCAATGGAGACTGGATTTGTAAGGGCTGCTGACTTGTCACTACTATATCCACCTCTCTAGACTTCAAAATAAATGGCTTCAACTGCATAATATCATCAACCGAGTCCAGTTCCTTATATCCCCCAATTGTACTCCAATGGTAGAATACTATTAACCCACACAGACCAACCTCCATTGCCATAGTAACCAACTCTTTTGGGGTTAATTGATTAAGTTCACAATAGTCAAGATACTGAGATCTACCCCCCTTATACCCCCTATCTACAAACTCACCACCATAATGCAATCTTATAGAAAATAAGATATCATCATGCAAATTTGCAGTCAACAAATGCATATAAATACACCACCAACAACAAAGAATAATTATTTAACACTACTTCCAAGCATAATCAGTTAAAAAAGCAAAAAGGACATAAAGAATATTTTGGGACCCAAAGAAGGGACCACACAATTTGTTAAAGAATGAAGAAATAACGAGGAAAAATGCATTTCTGTAACAGATATTTATATACACACTTATATCATAACTTTCCCAACTACCATAACAGTAAAAGTACACGTGTCTGTAAAAAGAGAGCTTTACCTCCATATTTTGGAGTTCGTATGCCTTCCAAATCTCGATTTCTCACCACCCACACCATTGCAACCTCCCAAACACTATTTTTGCACCTCGAAGACCTTCTATAGAGCTCTGCAAGTCACAAATTACCTCCAATTTAACACTATCGTTGCCGATAGTTCAACTGTTAGGGCAAACCCAACCCTTACTTTTATCGAAATCTGTTTTCAATTACATTGCTTTAGCCACATATGTGAAAGTGAATAAAGGAAACTGCCTACCTTGTATTTCAGTTGTATTACATAATTAATTCAGTATATTATAATGATATATACATTTAAATCGTATTAAATAACATTCAGGGGTATATTTGGTCTGAAACTTTTTTGGGCTTACTTTTTTTTACTTAAGTGTACTTGGAGTATGCTAATATAAAATTTTAAACATTAGGGTCATAAGTGTAAAACGGGTCATACTTCGAGGGACAGAAGTGTATTTAACCCAATAATATATTTATGTACACACTCAAATTGTACATTCAAAAACACACCCAAGGATAAAATAATGATATTTTTTTTTCTTCTCTCTCCACGACACTTTCTCTCTCCTCATTTATTGTTATTTTATTATTGGGTGTCTTTGGATGTATAATTTGGGATAGAGTCCTACTACGGCGACATTGTTGTAGTGAAATTTCTAACTTACTGTTTTTTTTGTAGTAACTCTCAAAAAATATATAGTATTTATTTTAAATATAATTTTTACATAAAATAGTATTTTATGTGTAATTTAAATACATACAAGAAACAGGATTTGTACAGTGTTTTAGGGTCTATACAGATCCTATTTCTTGTATGTATCTAAATTACAGCTAAAACACTGTTTTCTGTAAAAAAAATTAGTTGGAATAAATACTATATATTGTTTGGGAGTTATTAAAAAAAAATCGCTAGAAATGTTACTACAACAATGTCCCCCTAAACTTTTTGTTTGGGATATCCTCTCTGAAAGGCAGTTGGGTTGGGTATAATTTCTACTAGGTCGGTCGGATTCAAGCCCAAACTCTTTCCATAGCACGTACCGCGAAAAGTCAAGGCCTCCAGGCCCGAAGGCCTAAATATTGTCATATTGAGAGTTGCTCCCGGATCGGGTATCAGTCTCAAATCTGATCTCGTTCTAACCCGAGACAGACGGAGATATGGCAACCTCCTGCTCTTCAGTTCCCTTGCCAGTCGCACTTGGTTTGACCCCAGTCAAGCCTTCAACCATTTTATCCACTCAATCATGCTTCAGGTGACCGCAATTCATTTTTTTATATATTGCTTACATAAAATTTATTTATAATTTTATCTCAAAATTTCCCGGGCCTTACTTCAGTGTTTTTGATTGAATTGATTTCTTACACACAGTGTAAAATTCAGAAAGACTCGACCACTCAAAGTATTCTGTGATTACAGACGCTTCGAAGTAAGTTTCTTCTGGTATTCATATCCATCAATTTACATATGCATATACAATTATGTTAATCCATTGTTTATTTATTTATGATCCTATATAGCTTGTAAAGTTTTGTTAGCTTTTCTTCATACTACAATGCAATTTTACATTACCCTAAACAGCCTACTTCACGGAATATCTGGAAGAATTTAACTGAAATGGTTTCATTTGCATTAATTTCTCTGTATGTAAAGCTTAGTAGTTTCAGCCTTTCAGGTTTAATTTACTGAAATTACAAGTCGTACAATTACATAAAGTTTATTTGTTGTTGATTTTTTTTCCATCAAGGAAATACTTTACACTCGTTTGTGAGTTTTCCAGGAAAGGAATCCCAAGGATTTTTAACTTGCATGGGGTAAAGTTTTATCAAATTGCATTAGTGGTTGAATAATTGAGTTATTCATTTATCAACATTCTTTGGTATTTACATCTAAGGAGGATTGACCCATTTTTAGTAAAAATCTTGTTTTGTAAAATCTATTTTTCGTCAATGGCTCACGCTATATTCAGCTGGGTATCAGATTTGGATTCCCAACTGTGTAATACTATTTGAGAAAAAAATAAGTGTAGCGGTTGTTATCTTCACATTTACAAACTGTTGTCTGTCTCTACTCTACACATTATTGCATTTATCTTTTGTCTCCACATTTAATGCACTTATGTTGTCTTCAAAACTATGCTATTTTACGTGTTGGTCATCCAACTTAGATACTCAGTTGGGTATCCCCGTTTTTAATTCATTTAAATCTCTTACCTTATTTTTGAGGAAAAACGTGCATTCTATAGATACAAGTGCCAAAGGGAGCAATTCAAACTACTTAAATACTCTCCATTTATTTCTTATTGAGTGATGACAGTGTAATAAAAAACCTAGGGTGTGTTTCTAAGTTGGAAAAAATTAGGCTTAAAGAGCTTCTAAGTATGAGGGTATTTATTTTAACGTAAACCCTAGTGTTGCTTTCTAGTTTCTATGATAGTGTTGAGCTTAGGGTGGCACACATCGTCCCCTTTCATCTTTAACTGAACATTACTGAAATACGGTCCAACTAATTAAAGGACAGTTATTGGGAGAATATCTCTTATCCCTAATTTAAGCTACTTGTTTTGAGAATTTACTTAGTTTGATGTATGAACGATTGCTGCTCTTCATATATAATAGATGGTCTTGCTTTCCTTTGTGTGAGCAAATATGCAGCTCTCCAATGATATATTGGCCTCACCTAACATCTGCCCTTGTTATTAGTTTTTATCTTGCCAATTATTTTGAGTAATTGACTTTGATATAACATTCATGAATCCTTTGCTGCTTGCTGTACTTCTTTGTAGAATGGATTGTGTTTTGCAGCTAAGTTTCTGTTGCAAATTTATTATTCTTTATCATATAGAAGTGAAAGAAATTACTGAAACATTCCTATTGCTTTATTTTGAGATAAGGGATGTTAGCTATCGACCTCCAGGAACAGAAATCAACATTTTGAGTGGAGTTAATATCTCCCTTAAAGAGAAAAGGTATGGGTTTCTAGTCAGAATTGAATATAATAAGTTCAACAATTTTTATGACATTTAGGACCACCCGGTATTGATATGATTAAAGGTATTATGCTTTGCATCGATATGATTATTGGGTGTTCTGTATGCTGCAGTTTTGGTTTAATTTTTGGACGGAGTGGAAGTGGAAAAACTACTCTTTTGCAGGTCTACTGTTATTTCTTTATATCCCTCTTTGTAATTCAATGTTGTAAACTTCTAACTTTTCCCATACAGCTTATTGCAGGGCTTAGTAAACCGACATCAGGCTCGCTTTATATTCAAAGATATAGTGACGACGGTAATCCAAATCAGTCTCCCGAATTATTATCCCCAGAAAGAGTTGGCATTGTTTTTCAGTTTCCTGAGAGGTATCAACTTCTTATTTGAATAACGAAGGTGTTCTTATGTTGTTATTAATTATGCCTAGAATTTTTGCATCATCTGCACTGTTGTGGCAAATCAAAACCAACAAGTTTATAGTATTTTTAATGTTATAGTCATTTAGTTAAATGTCTAATGGTTGTTGCACTCTGTATTGCAGACTGCTGTAACTATGTGATCATTTCAGCCACTTGACATCATTATTTTAGTGGCATATTTCTTTTTGTCCTTTTTTATTTCGTTATTACCTTTGTTAATAAAGTCCATCTGATTGAAACATGGGACGGTTGAAGTTTCGCTTCCCTACATAAGGGTAGGTGTTTTTCCATCATTTTATTTGCTATATAACACAAGGGTAGGACAAGAAATTGAGGGTGCCACTTTGCATTTTTGATAATGAGAAGGAAGGAAAGATGTGGAGATTAGTACGAGTATATGTTAGCAGCATCTTATTGGAAAAGTATATATACTTTTATATTATTACAATAATTACATATAAAAGATAAGATACATGCTCCTCCATACAAAAAGGAAAGTCTCATTTGACTTTTTGATTTGTGCTACGCATTTTAAGATTTGTTTAGGAATCAATTGGATATAATCTATTTTTATGCTTTACTTTTCTGAAATTCATTACTTGAAAAAATTATTGAAGAAATATGTTTAAGCTTGTCCTAGGAAAACCTTAATATGCATAAAACAAAGTCTAAGAGTCAAGTGAGGCACTCATTCGTGGAAATATTGTAACATGGTGATATATCAAAACATATTTTTACATAATAATATCTCAAATGAGTTAAATTGCAACATATATAATAAATTAATTTGTATTTGATATATACAACTATCTATGCAAAAAATAAGATGGCCTATATGGGAAAAGCTTCCCACCTCTCCCGGGCCTATATGAAAAAGGCTTCCCTCCTCAAAGTTTTCCTTGTTTCCCTCGTGTTTTTTGTCCATGTTTGGCCTGATGAGAAAAAGTGGGCCTGGATCGAAAAGTCATACTTCCACTATTTTGATCCACTTTTCGACCATACCACCGTGTTACTACTCTAAAAATATATACAATATATCTATCTACATACATATATATATATGTGTATATAATTTGACGTGTGAGTATGATCTTGTATTTTATTTTGTTTTCTTTACCTCTCTGGTTTCAGGGCCTGTAAATTAGTTTTATACCTCTCTTATCTAGTTATATTCTTTATCTAGTTTCCTTTGATTTTACCAAATTTATAAAGTAATTTTGTGTTTACATTATTTTTAAACTATATGTCTTGTACTCTTCTTTTGCTTTAGGAGTTTTAGTTTACATATCTTGATATATTTTCTTCTGGTGTTAATTTGTCACGTTCCCTTAACTTATGAGGCTTAATATTTTCCTGTGGGTTTCCTTTGTATTTGAATTCTACAACAGCACTTTATTGCTTGGTCATATCCAACGTTAGCCTGTAGATGCACTGGTGAGAAGTGTGGTCTTCTATCAATAAGAAATGTAAGAATAGGAAGGAGGGGCAGGTTGAAAATTACTTGGGGGAAGTAGTAAAAGGACACTTGGTGGAGCAAAATATAACTGATGACATGAGTACATGGCCTTTCATAGGAGTGAGTGGAGAAGTGCAATCTGCATATCGTAGAGTGAGAAGAATTTTTGATACATATGTTTCCATACATAAGTGTGTTTTTATTTATTTATTTCTATCTATTTTAATTTTTTTAATTTTAATTTATCTGTTTATCTTTTTATTTTTTTTCTCCTTGCCTTCTTACACTTTTTCTACCTCAACTAGTTTGGGATAAAAGGCATTGAGTTGTACAACTGCATTTCAAATCTTCAATAATTTGACTATCTTATTTTTTATTTTTTTTTCTGTCTTAATGTTTTCTTATTTGAAGTGTCTAAGATAATATATTGTGGGCTAGGTATTTTCTGGCAGATACTGTTCTTGATGAAGTTACATTTGGGTGGCCAAGACAAAAGGGTGACCTTCAGTTGAAAGATCTTCTCACTTCCAGACTACAGAGAGCTATTACTTCAGTATTCTACTTCTTCTCAGTTTGAGCAATGTGTTTCTCTGTGTCAAAATCTATAGGTACTGCTTGGTATAAATTTGCATCCATTTCTTGTGTAACTGAACACATAGGTTGGTCTAAATGGAATCTCTTTGGATAAAGATCCCAAGTCCTTGAGTGGTGGCTACAAACGTCGGCTTGCCCTAGCAATTCAGTTAGTAAGATCCTTCCCTTGTGTGTGTGTGTGTGTGTATACATATATCCATATGGATGCTTATATTTTTTATACTTATATTTGGTTGTCTTTACAATGCTGAAATTTCTTAAAACCAAAGATTATATACCCATTCATTTTTAGGTAATGGTTTGACTATAGACGTTTGTTGACTTTGTACTACTCTACTCAGGTACAAACTCCTGACTTATTAGTATTGGATGAGCCTCTTGCCGGTCTTGGTATGGAGATGCTTCTATTTTGAGTCTATAATCCAATTTTTTAAAATTACCATGTCACTCCTGTAAGCCATTGAAATGTGATCTAACTACGTTTTGTGCTAATCTATTTGTTTTACAAGTATATGTATCAAAGTCTGACATGTTGCCTGTCCAGAAAACTTATTATGGTTTTTTTAAAGAGGTGTCAAAAGGTTAGAAATATTTGCTGACACCATGTGTAATTGACAATTACTTATATGGCTTTACTTATTGAGAAAAGCTTGGAGTCATTTGAGCATTTAACACTGATACAAATACCAAAGATAATAGATTATTCTTTAATGTTCAGAATGCATTGTTCTTTCTTGTCTGGCGACTTGTTTTTCTTTTGCAATTTTGTTAAGTATGTTATATGACTTCTTAACAGTAAGAAATTTACGAGGAAGATTTCAGGGTCTGGGGTCTCAACCTTCACGTGTCTGAGATATTGTTCTATATCCCATCCTGAATTCTGTTGAGTATTTTTCTCCCATACTACTGAAATAGCATGTTTTGTGACCTTGGAATTAGATTGGAAGGCTCGTGCAGATGTTGTAAAGCTGTTAAAGCATCTAAAGGAAGAACTGACCATACTTGTTGTTAGCCATGACCTCAAGTAAGTTCCCCCCCCCCCTCTCCTAATCACTGCATTTTTTACCTCATTTACTATTTTTCTCATGGTCATAGTTGCCAGATTTTATTTTTCTAATACTCCTAAAAATTAAGGGAATTATATCACATTCTGCCTTCAGTCTTGGCCAGCAATGAAATTGGGATATTTAAACCTAGAAAAACCTTGTACCCATGCTGAGGCACAAGGTTTTTCTATATCTGGAGATTTAAAAATGTTTGTTCCTGCTAATCTCTACTAGAGCTTGTTCCAATCTATGATTTAGCTATATATACTGAAACACTTTTCACTTTGCAGTAACCCTAAAATGTTACGTGTCACATGTGTGCGTAGAAGATGAAGGGATTTTTAAAAACTCAAAATAGGAAGTAATCTTTCAATGCTTTAAAAAAAATGAAATAAGTCGAGCTAACCGTATTGGTATATTGTAGACTACTTTTCTCAGAAAATTTTGAAGTTATGCGTAAGATGGATATGAATCTTTAAACCATAAGTGAGAAGAACAATGGCGCTGCTACATATACAGACAACTCTTTGTATTCTAAATTTGTGATGTATTATTAGCTGTGCCAATTTGTTTATAATGGGGCCTTTGTACCTCCAGAGAGTTGGTGTCTTTGGTCGACCAATCGTGGAGCATGGAAATAGGTGGACTGCTTAAGGAAGAGCCTGTAATCGTATAATCTTCATTACCTGCCTCATGGATACATACTTGATGTTGTGCCTTGGCTACGACCACCATTTCCAAGTTTGTTCTTTTACCATTCATGAATAATATTATGAATGTCTTGAATATATATAAATTTTGTAGTGGTGGTGTAGAAAGAAAGATTCAATTACATGAATTTTGGAAATGTGAATGTATGTACTGATGATGAAGTTAAAATATCTTAGATTTTTGAATTTTCTTATTCAACAAATCGATCAATTAAATTAACTCATTCAATTAAATATCAATCGAATGTTGTGATTGAATTTGTTGTAAAATTTATTCAATATATATGCAATGTAAAACTTGTATCTTGGATCAATTATGAGCTCAATTTCCACCTTAAAAAAAGACTGGAACTCCTTGTTGGATAAAAATAATGCCCTTACAAGTAGGACCCACATGGCCACGTTGCAAAAAAAATCAGTTTATAAAGTTCCGTCATCTTATTCGCAGCAAAAGCTTGTCGTTTATGTAACTTACCCACCAATGGGTGAAATATTTTTACATGGTTAACTTATAAATGATTAATTATATTTTTTTTATAATCAATAAATTCAAATTTTGTTTTCTTATAAACAATTAGAAAAAACGTTAAATTATTTAACTTTTAACGAATATAAACACATAAGCATCGCATATTCAAAAATAAGTTTATGTGTCTTTTAACAATTTAGGTGGACTTCCTTACGTAAACTTCCTTCAATTATTTATGCTTTTTAGTATAAAAAAAACAATTATTGTTGGGTAAACCTAATATAAAAGTATTCACAATATTAGAATTTTAGAATTAGAAATTAAAATACAAACTAATTATTATTTTTAAAAAAATTAATTCCATCATTAATAAATCACAATTTAAAAGGGGATTGGGACTGTGGCAAATCTAAAAATTTATTAAAAAATTATTTTGGATCATCACCATTTTTGCCACACTATTGCCACCGTCAGAGGTGTCATTTGAATATAAAGTACATCCTCCTCATCCAACGAATAGGGAGTTCCATAATTGCCGGTACTGTCGTGAGTAATAACTAGGAAGTCTCTATGTTTTTCACCTCCACTTCTACCCAATTTTTTTCACATGTATTCAGTGGCGGCTGGCGGAACTAGGACAAGTTAAGTGGGGGGCAAAATATATTATTTAAAAAATTAATTATTGACGTTTGAAGTGTTTCTTTCGAATGTACAATTGAAAGGAGACATCTGTATCCTGACTTTGCATAGTTTAAAAACGTCTTAAAATTTGTTCGTTTTCAATTATTGAAAAATATGCTTCTCAATATAAACTATTAGACTGTCATTCATCCACTCGTCTTCTATTTTATTACGCAAATCGATCTTGACAATTTTCATCGCAGAGAATACTCTTTCATTCAACAGTAGAAGTCGAAAAAGAAAAAATAAAAGAGGTGCTGCCTGCTGCTGCTGAAGAGTGAAGAAAAAAAAGAAAATGGGAGGGGCTGGCGGCTGCTAAAGCTTAAAGACTTAAAAGTAAGAAGTTTTTTTTTTTTTCAAATTTACTAAATAAAACGATGTCATTTCATTTAATAAATTAAAAAAAAATTTAAAACTAACCCTAAGTCCCAACACACACTGCTACAGCAGCCGGTATGAATTTGAATTGCATTATGCATATAAGGTATACCTTACCCCTCCCCCCAGCTTTTGGGGAGCATATGGCCCCTCCCCCCTCCTTCCGCCTCTGCATGTATTTAATTTGAGTTTGTCAAGTATAAATTCTACTTTCTTATCTCTAGTTTTTTTGTAAGTATTTAATTTGAGAACCCATAAATTCTTTTTTTCTTCTCCCCAAATTATTTCGTGTATTTAATTTGGAACCTAGATCTGATTTGATTTGATGTAACTTCATATAACTTGAATGAATCAAAGCATGAGTACAAATAAATAAAGAAGTAGAAGAAAATAGAGAGAATAAGGAGAAGTTTGTCTCCTAAAAATCTCTGAACTCAACTCTATAATAGTACTCTATATATAATATATAAGGATAAAGAAGATTAGAGAAAGATAGTTGGTGTGTAGGTTAAGAATGGATAAGATTAGTAAGAGAAGGCGGGTAAGTAATGTTAGATTGTGGATTGTGGGTACAAAACTTGTCATTGTATATGGTCAAATGAGTGTTTTAATTTCGTCATTGTGACTGTTAAAGTTAGTTGACACTTGTTGGTAAGTTAATCTAAAGTATATTGATTTAAAAAGTATTTAACTCCCAAATAGTTGTTCTTCTGAATTTTCCCAACCATAATTCAATTCAAAGCCTATTTCCCCATCAATTCGCTTCACAAGGAATCAAAAAAAGCCTCTCGTAAGTATCATCGATTCCTAGTCCACTCAGATTGCATTTTCTCCAAATTCTATGAGTCCTAGCGAATCTTCACAGTATGGGCACGGACAATCACTCCTCAGCAGCCGTGGAGATTTCTGAACCCTTGTTGAGGGATGAGACTACTGAGAATAATAAAGATTCTGAACTGGAAATAATCCCAGAATGGAAAGATCAGATCACGATCAGAGGGTTGGTGGTGAGTGCTATATTGGGGGCACTCTTCTGCATCATCACCCACAAGCTCAATCTGGCGGGCGGGATCATTCCGAACCTGAATGTTGCCGCAGGGCTGCTCGGCTTCTTCTTCGTTAAGTCATGGACTGGGCTTTTGTCCAAATTAGGGTTTGATGTTAAACCATTTACTAGACAAGAGAATACAGTGATTCAGACATGCGTGGTGGCTTGTTATGGCCTTGCTTTTAGTGGTATATATCTTTATTTTTTATTCTTTTAAGTTGTTTTGAGCTTAATTAGTGTGATTTTTATTTTGTTACTGCTGAAAAATGTTGTCTGATGATATGTGTGTATTTTTAGCTTGTTTGTATTGTTTTGCAATATGATTAATTCTTATCTGGTGTTGGATAGAGTATCAAGCTTGGGATAAAAAGTCTTTGTTGACTTGAGTTGAGTTGGTGTGGATAGAGTGTAACTGTGGTCTTTGAAAGCATTTTTATGCCTGTGTAATTATGTATTATGCATTTGCCTTCGGTTTGAGATAGTTGTGTTTGGACTTTGGAAAGTAATGATCAGGTTTATTAGTCGGAGTGAAAATGTAGCTTTTACGACACTTTTGTTAATTGGGTGTAATGAGCAACTTCAATGTCTTTTGTTGCACTATTTCTTTCATTTTTACTCCTTCGAATATAAATATCGCACTTCGTTATGTTTTTCTTTAAGCTTTTACTTTATAGCTTTATGGTCAATCTACGACCTACGAGTCATTTACTCTTGCAGTAAATTAGTGCTTTATTCAGTATTTAACATATTTACTTTTAGCTTAGATCTTTAAGGTAGTAAAATAATCTTTTTTTAATTTTATAAATTTTCTTGCCCAATCTTACCGGTCACCTTTACCATGTTTATTGATTTTTTTTTCTTTTTCTATGAGCATTAGTAGCATTTCTTTATCTATCATCTTTATTGTTTAAGCAATCTATTGCACATGATGAATCTTAAATTTGGTACATTTCCTTGGTTTGGCAGGTGGCTTTGGGTCATATTTGCTTTCAATGAATGAGAGAACATATAAACTGATCGGTGTGGATTACCCTGGTAACCGGGCAGAGGATGTTAAGAACCCAGGCTTGTTATGGATGATTGGCTTCATGTCTGTTGTCAGTTTTCTTGGCCTTTTCAGCCTTGTTTCACTTCGTAAGGTATATTCTGACCCCATAATGCTTATGCTTGACTGCTGAGATTGCTAGTAGTACAACAAATCAACATAAATACTCCTATTGCTACATATTTAGGCAAGAGTGGAAGACATAAATACTTCTGACAGTGAATTCCTAAGTAAATGTGGAATTGCTCTTTTTTTTTATTGGTGTGCTTTTTCCTCTTCAATTGAATTTCTGTTGCCAAAATTCATGTTTTCACAGTTGAATTATTCTTCAGTTTGCTGGTTCCATACTCACAAAAACATTGTGCTGCGAAAATAAAGTGTAGACTTCAATAAAGAATTGAGCCATGGAAATATAGTATAAACTCCAAAGATTTAGTTGTGCTTAATGTCTTTTGTAACTAAAAGGATAGTGTGTGCATCTCATTTTCTAGGAACTACAAAGA
Source organism: Panax stipuleanatus (assembly GCA_020205555.1). Classification (NCBI taxonomy): domain Eukaryota; kingdom Viridiplantae; phylum Streptophyta; class Magnoliopsida; order Apiales; family Araliaceae; genus Panax; species Panax stipuleanatus. The sequence goes on from CM035117.1 coordinate 19,969,838, forward strand.
ATTTTTTGAAGTTACTTTAGTTTAAGCTATTGTTTGGGAAATTTCTAATCCCTGCTAGAGGCTTACATATGATGCTAGCATTTTTCTCAACTGTTCTACTGCTAACAAATGACTTCTTAGCTAAGTAGTGTTTCTTGTTCATACTTTATATGTGATATCAGGTTATGGTCATGGATTATAAGATTATATACCCTAGTGGAACTGCCACAGCAATGTTGATCAATAGCTTCCATACTAATTCTGGAGCTGAGATTGCCGGGTAAGAAACTTAATATTAAGTTCTTTCTATTTTTGTGAGTTAATTAATCATAAAATTAAAAAAAAATTGAAAAATCCTGTTCCTTACGATGCAAGATGTTTCGGGATATCTGCATAATTTATGTGGCAATATGGCATGAAAGTGAATGATTGAAATAACAATGGATGGAGATCAAAGATCAACATGAATATCTATATCCGCTCTAAAGGAAAGTGATGTAGGACGGGGTAGGAAGTAGTAATAAGAGTACCTATCTCCGCAGAGAATCGGTAAAGAAACACAGACAAAAGTACACAACTTTAATCTCAAATCAATTCATTCAATAATTTCTAAAATAATGAAATATTAGAATGCTTAAATAGAAAATCCAATACTTGGGACTAAGTAAAAATCCTAATTTAAAAACGAAACAATTTCCTAATTAAAATCTTCTATCATAATTAAAAATCTCCTAATTATAATCTATTACCATAATTAAAACTTTTAGAATATCTTACTAAAGTAATTACATTAATAATCCAATATTTATCTCTAAATATCAATATGAACTTAATAATAAATTTCTTATTTTTCTTCTTCCGTACCGCATCATTCTCATTGCCTTTGAAAAAAACTCGTCGTTTGAAATATCGAAGAATAATAAACCATAGTCTAGAAGATGCATTCCAACAAAACATGTGCATCTGATGTTTCTTGAGCACAATTTTTTGGGAATAGCATTGTCACAAGCAAGAAACTAGATGCAGCGTTGGACTCAAATACCAAATTTGGCGTAAGAAAGTCAATATGTTGTACCTCAATTGTATCTTTTTTTTGTGTTTAACTTCTTTGTTAACTGGATTCTCCTCTTGCACTGCACTTCCTTTAATGCAAACCACATTTGAATCTTCAATTGATACAACATCCTTAACTTCAGCCACTTTAAGATCCTCACGAGTCTCAACATGTCGAAGTTCTTGTTTTTGAATAGTCTCACTGACTCCTATTTTATTTATAGGGCCTGACATCATAGTTTTGACATTTGTGTTGATTCCTTTACCACATGTTGAATTGCAGCTATGAATTTTGAGATATTTGTCTGATTTGTTATAAGTGATACAATGGATTCTTCTATTCTTCTAAGATGGTCCTTCCAATTATAAGTCACCATAATTGAAAAAAAAAACAGACCTTTTTTTTTCCTACCAAAAAATAGGCAACAAACGGGGGAAAAATTGAAAATTTTGAAAGTTTAGGGGCTGAAATGGAACTTGATGGGCTGAATTGAAATTTTTAGAAACATTGAGTGTCAAATTGAAAGTTTTAGAAACTTGAGGGCACCAAATTGTAATTTGGCATAAGAATTACCCTACCAGAAGCGCCACTGTAGCATTTTTTTTTTAATTTTAAAAAATTGGTTCAATTTTGGGATAAGTTTGAGACTACTTTGTCGTCTCGAATATTGGTGTTGATTCTCTAGTGAACTTCGACAATTGATGAAGGCCAGAAAATTAGGGTAGTAAGGAATTAGGTGAAATCAAATGATATAAGGAATTTTGGTTTCTGATACCATTATGATGTAGGACAAGGTGGGAAGAAGGAATAAGAATACTTATCACTGCAGAGACTCGATAGAGAAACACACACAAAATAACACACAACTTTAATTTCAAATAATTTCATTCAATAATCTCTAAAATAATGAAGCATTATAATGCTTAAATAGAAAACCTAATACTTGGGAATTAAGTAAAAACTCTAATTTAAAAAGGAAACAATTTCCTAATTAAATTTACTATTACAACAAAACTCTCCTAATTAAAAGCTACTACCATAATTAAAAATCTCCTAATTCTAATCTACTACCATAATGAAAACTTCTAGAATATCCTATTAAAATAATTACATTAATAATCTAATATTTATCTCGAAATAACAATACAAACTTAATAATAATTTTCTTAATTTTCTTCTTCCGTACCGCATCAGAAAGATTGAGGAAGGGTGTCTTTATAGATATAGTTTTTAATTGTTCAAAAATTTATCCATATTAAACTTTACCAGGTACACCCTTTGCCCCAATTTAATGGTCATGCCATTCTTTTTTGTATGTCTCAAGGTATTTGAAATTTAACAGAACCAATGCAACTGTTATATGAATGGACCATATTTTCTTCTTGGAAAATAAAGTTAAAACTAGTTCAGCCCCACATGTTAAAAAGCTGATGTAAATTTATAATAAGACAGGTATTAAAGGAACAAGATACTTTCCCCCCCTTGAAGAAGGAACAAGTTGGTCATTTTTTTTATTTCCCCCCCTTTTTTAACCTGTGTGCCACGTTGACTTTGACTTGCAATTTGGGAAGGAGGGATTATTATTTAGTAACGTAGACCTCCTGTAAGTGATATAATTATATGTGCCGAAAGAGAACCAGAAGCACAAATAGCTGTTGCAGCATAAGAAGAAAAGTTTGATAATTTAATATAATCTCTTACTTTCAAAAATTGCCTATGTAGTGGTAAAAATGGTGGTATGGATCTTATTTAACAAAGAAAGTCGTCATGTTACTGAAGGGGAAGTTTGTTGTTGAGGATTCAATTACATGTTGCTAATATACGAGACTGACTTTTTAGAGTTGAGCAAGTATTCCTTTCCTATGATTTGACTGTGATTGTTTATAATGGTAGAGATGTTTGAAATGTAGAATACACGAGTATGGGCCCTTGATCTCATGTCATCCTATTGAATCTTAACCTTCAGTTAATCTTACCTTTGAGGCGTGATTTAGTTTCATGTCGTCATCCTCGTCTTTGGAACATTTTGCCACTTACGGATTTGTTGTTTGAGACGGTAACTTTACCTAGGAAATAAAGTCCATCTTTCTTGTTCTTTATTGCTCATTGATCATGATCTTCATTTCTGTATGTTTTGCACCCATCTATGTAGGTTGTGTGGTGCAGCTGGAAGGAAAGAATAAACTTTTCAGTTGTTAAATACCATCATACTAATATACTATTCTGGATTTAAGTTTAACTATGGAAGAGGGGAGGCTGCATTTGGAGTAGTCAGATTACAATTTGGTTTTCTGAAACTACAGGTCTTTTTAACTATCATCATTAACTGAAGCACAGTTTTAATAGCTGTTGGGAGGTGATATAGTTGTTCCAAACTGCAAATTTTTTGGAAGCAGAGACTAGGAGGTTAGACTAGTAGCAGGTTGTAAATTCTTTACTTGTTTTGGTTGGTCATGTTGAAGCCTTGTTTTCAATCATCTTTACTGCTGGCTGTTGAAAAGATTCAAATCTTGATGAGATAGATCTCTCTTCTACTTTTTGGTTCTCTTGGAGGAGTTCATCTACAAGTGTCGGAATGTGTTAGCTTATTGCAAACTTGAAGAAAAATCATACCCGAACTCGGATGTTATCTTAAGCTTCTGGGAAAAAGACAAATCCATGATAACCCTGACTTTTCAAAGTAAATAAAGAAAGAGAAAGGAAAAAAAGTAAAGAAAAAAAGAAAAAGACGACCCTAACAGATCTGGATAACTGGAAATTTTCCTGTAATGGTTCTCGCAGAGTGAGTATTTATATTGTCTTGCTGTTGTGCTAATTTCTGATAAACCAAACCTCATTTTGGCCTTTTTTCCAAGTCTCAGACCTTCTATTTCTTAAGTTATATTTTTATTTTTACCTTGTACTGTTGAAAAGAGAAACCACGAGATCTTTCCCACTTTGGTAAAGTTTGTCATGATGTTGACGTCGCCTTCTTTTTTTTACCTCTTAAAATATTTCATGTTCCGTATTACTTAAATTCTGACATTATCCTAAAATGTATGTACTTCTTGTAACAGGAAACAAGTAAACTGTCTTGGAAAGTATTTGAGCATAAGTTTTTTCTGGAGTTGCTTTAAGTGGTTCTTCAGTGGTATTGGGGATTCATGTGGATTTGATAATTTCCCTAGTCTCGGTTTGACACTGTACAAGAACACGTAAGCTTCTTGTGCTTTTAGCTTATTGTTATTAACCCCATGTTACCTAGATTGTGGTTTAATACAATACGTGGAGCGAAAACAGGAGTGTAAAATGTCACATTCTATGGTAGGGGTAGTTTTATTTGGGTCTTTTTGGAACGAAATACGTTTGTCTGAAAACGTGGTAACTGGTACGTTAGGATAACCTTCTAAAAAGACATATTTCAATCTGGTTAAGTTAGTTTTATAAACATGTGCATTTTCAAGACGCTACACCATGTCAGTCTTTATTGGAAGCCCCAAGCGGCTCACTTAGTGATACTAGTTGATATTTTTTAGAGTTGTCTTATAAACATGGGCATGATTTTCTATCATCTTATTTTTATCTCTTATAACCTAGGACGACCATGCAAAAGTGACGAACTTTGTAGCTTCCAACAAAGACGAATCCATAGAAGCCGATGGAAAGGATGTAATAGTGACAGAGCACTGTGATTTAGTAGTAGTTCAATTCTCTTTCTACGTTTAATTGAAATCCAAATAGTGTGTTCTAAAGCTTTGGATCTACAAAATGTAAGGGTAGATAACTCATAATTTATAAGTAAAATCTAATTTTTGTAATTCCACAATAGCTTCTAATCTCCATGTTTTACAGAGTTGGTGCAAAAGCTTGGGATTGACAAAATATAAGGGTAGATAACTCATAATTTTAAGTAAATATCTGGGTTTTGTAATGCCACAAGCCCACAATAGCTTATAATCTCCATCTTTTACTGGTCTGGCACGTTCAAGTTATCTGCACCACAAACAGTTACACACTTGCACATTCTAAGCTTCAAACTACTTCAGTCCGTACATAGTTCAATTGGGAAGGACTAGGAATTAAGTCGCACCACTAACCAAAAAGAGATGAAAGAGAGGGAAAGAGAAAGAGATGAACATGTAGGCTTTGAATTTTGGGATTACAATTTTCTTAATATTTTTAGTTCTTTTAACATTTTCTTTACCCTTTCAAAAGTTGGAAAACTAAAATTTCCCATCACTTCTGACCTGTTGGGAGTCTGGAGGGTGGAATTTGTTTTAGAAAATGAATGTTGGGGAGCAAGTAGACACGTTTTAATGTTTCGGGTGCAAACCTCATGGGACATGTAAAGTCTGGGTGCAATATGTTTTTCAGTCTTTATTTAGAGTTGAATTATGTAATGAGTTTGAGCAAAAGCTTTGTGCTTTTATTAACTGAGTGTTTCTACTGATTCCATGTGTGCATAGGTCCTTTAGCCATTCTTTCTACTCCTTAGTCTGTATTTTAAACATTTTCTAACCTGTCCTACATCAGTTATGCTGGGACTACATTTTCCATGCCAGTAACAGGGAGTACCTTGTGGTGAACTTCATGCCTCATGGTTATATTGGTCTCTATTTTGAGAATATGACTTATAAATCAGCAGTATTATGCTGGTATTGACACCTGAACTGAACTGCTTCATGAGTATATATTAAAATTCAGTACTTGCTGCTGATTTTTTATTAACTTTATGAAGCTCAAAGTGTTATATCCCAAAATTTCCAAATAGTGAAATAAGAATTTTAAATGATGAGTAATGAGAACTTAGGTTTTAATGTAAATTGACTTGTCAATGAGAAATGTAAGCAATTCAGGAAGGAAAGAAAGGAAAAGGAAATAGAGCACATAAATGCAAATAAAGGAACTATACATTTCAAAACTTAAAATTGAGTTCGGAAGGGAATTCTGAGAAATGGACTTTACCGTTGAGACGGGAATGTCGAATATAGTAAGAATCGACAGTACACATAATGTGTAAATTTTTGAGAGTAAATATAATAATATTATATTTAAAAAAAAGTGAGAGAAATGAAGGAAATTATGCAGGAAAGAAAGGGAAAAGAAAAGAGAACAGGGAGGTGGAACGGGAAGACGGAGAGAATAAATTTTTAAGCTTATGTAAGGATTATATGTTGACTTAGAGTAGAATTTTGGGTGAGAAAATATAAAAAAAATAACTATAGCAGTGGTTTAACGCCATGGAGGAAACCCTTGATGGGTTTTATTTTTTAACCTGTAATCAATCATAAAATCAGCGGGAAAGGGTTAGAAACATCAAAGAAAGCTAATACAATAAGAAGCAGAGGAAAACATCATAAAATTAATGGTGAACGGCAAAGAAAATCATCGCCGCTGAACGAACTGCGGTTGTAGTTTGGAGGATCAAACGAATTTCATTTTTAATTTGAATTGTACATATGACACTGTTAGATCTAGTAGAACAGATCTGGGCAAGAAAATTCAAGAAAACTTGCCAGAAAAACCTTTTGGACTGCCAGAGAAGATGACAAAAGGTTCACCACCAAGAACTTTCCGGCAGAGCGGGTTTGGGCTATTTTCGGCCATATTTTGAAGAAATTTTGTATTAGAAAGTTGTAGAGAATTAAATTTCATGTGAAATGTGCATATAATTCGTAGTTTTCGGATAAGCGGTTTAATTATTATGAATTTTTAAAGTTTCAACACTTTGGAAAATTATAATTAATTACATGAAAATTGTTTTGAGTTGAAATATTTTTACAGTAATCTTATAATATTATTTGAATTACTAAAATTTTTTGGTGAATTATTGAAGAGTACAAGTATTTATCGTAATTTTAAGCCATTTAAAGTTTGTTTAAAAATAGTGAAATTCATAGAAAATTTTGTGAATGATGAAAAATTATGAAATTGGTGGAAAATCTTATAATAATATAAGATAAATATTTGTGGTGTTTCAAGAATGGAAAAGTATGTGGAGGTATTATTTCTATTTTCAAGTTATTAAACAATAGTTTTATAAATAGAAATAATTACAGAAAATTGTCGAGTAATCTGAAAAATGTAAAATTTGGTTGGAAAGACTAAAATAATATTCTAAAGACTTTAGAAGGTTTAGTGGACTCATGAGGTGTCGGGACGTTGTGGATCGTGTGTTGAATGACCAATGGCATAACGGTCTTTTCACACGAGAGTCTAGAATTGACCGATAGAATTTGAGTATAATTTTATAGTATAATATTAGTGTTTAGTGTTAATATGTCACTAAAATGTGGTTGTGGACTTTGAATTAAGGTTTTAGATCAAAACGAGCTGATTTGACCTAATTCAGAAACTAAAAGTTGAGCCGAGACGTTGTGATACTAGAGGCAAGTTCTTTGACCTATTGGAAGTTCTGCAAATTATGAAGTTTCTTATTTTTGAGAGTATGTGCCAGTTCCTTAATTGTTGCAAGTTCTCTGAACTATTTGATATTTTTAAATTGAGCAAGTTATAAATTCATGGCACACTCTTGACCTGAACAAGTTCCTTATTTATTGAAATTCTGCAAATCATGCAAATTTCTATGATTGAGCTGAGCTGCGAGTTTTGGAAGTATATGCGAGTTCTTGAACTCATATTATTATGGTAGGTTCTTGAGCTCATAATTAGTATGGTATGTTCTTGAACCCATAGTATTATGTTAAGTTTTTGATGAGTTCTTGAACTCATATTACTATGGCGAGTTCCTGAACTCGTATTATTATGGCAAGTTCATGAACTCCTGATGTATGGTAAGTTCATTGAACAGAGCGTTATTTCTAAATTTACATGTTCTTGATATTCCTAAATTTATTGAATTGCAGAGTATGCCAATTGTTTCGGTTACTCCACTGTGAAATTGGTTCAGACTGAGAATGAACAACTCTATATTGTAGGGAAATTTTTATGGAGAGTAGACATGCACAGACGGAGTCCTGCGGCTTGGCCTTGACCCGGCCTAGACTCGGCCGGGTCAAAGGCAGGCCTGGGCCAGACAGGCCTTGCCTGGAAGGCTGCAAAAAGGCTTCTTATTTATGGAGAATATCCGGTCTTGCCCGGCCTAGCTAAAAGCCTGGCCTGGACCGGCCTGCAGCCTTGGTCTGGTCTGAGCTCGGCTTGGACCAGTGTAACCAGCCTGGCCTGCTTGACTAAGGACCCAAGCCATCATTTTTCATTTATAATAGGAAGCATGTCTTAGTTATACTGCCATAGCCTAACATAAATTTGGTGGGTAAGTGATGTGGGACTTAACAAAAGTCATTATCAAGTAAATTTCCCAACCTTATCTGAACTAGTTTCATGTATGAGTTTTTCCACATAGGTGATGTGGGTAGGTGACTAATGGCACCAATCATTTCTTTTTTCGTTTCTCTAGCTGCCTCCTTTCTACATGTTGCACTAGTAACTCACTACACTCCTGCATCTTTTTTACTTATTCAGATGGCCCTACTGCAGCTTACTATGAGTTTTTGCTTGGTTTGCAGCTGGTGGTAGAACTGTTAATCAGGAATGGGTTTCATGATTTTTGATTTCCTTGTAAAATTGTATTTATGTGCTAATGTGATTTCAAGTTGGTCTCGTGTTGTATAATAATCTAGGAATTGCAGGATTGTAGTTCTGTTCCCTTGGTATGTGATTTTTGTAAGACCCCAACTTTTATGAATAAAAATTTAATTTTCTTTATATATTATTTCGAAATAGTAAGGTGTTGATTTGATAAATATGAAAGTTATGGGTGAAATGTGCAAACATTTTTAAAATGAGCAAGTGGTTATAAAATATTCTTGTTGTCGGGGAATATTCGTTTGGTCGTGGAATATTCTTGTTGTCGGGGAATATTCATACGACGGCGCAGCTATTTGTGGGCCCCCACAACGGAATAACTGTCGGATATAGAAAGCGACAGAAATAACTTTTTTACAAAATAACGGCGTGGTTGTTACCGTTAGTACTGTTGAAATATCCGGTGGTTAAAATACAGTGATACACGGTGTTGCATAGTAGCACACGGTATTGCACAGTATTTCGAATTATTGAGTCTTACGTGAGAAGCCATTACTCAATTATTGTTACAGTAATTACTGTTCAATATTTTATATTATTGACTCAATAATTGCTACGTTGATATTTTACATTATTGACTCAATAATTGTTACATTGATATTTTATTGACTCAATAATTGCTACGTTGCCATTTTATATGATTGATTCAATAATGGCTACAGTTTTTGTAGTATTGATTCAATAATTGTCATTGCACAGTATTTCACATTATCAACTCAATAATTCATATTATTTGAATAATATTATTAGATAGCATTATTGACAATGTCTAAGGAAGTTCTGTCTAGGAGGGGTTATTTAATTGCGCACCAGTAAGGAGAAGTCCTTATCGGAAGGCCCCCTCTGTCCTGGGAACGACCTGGTTGTTAATATTGTAGTTCTATAATATTATTTGTGAATAATTAATTATTGATTTATATGATAAGGAAATATTTATTTTGTGGATATTAAAGAAGAAATTGGCGCTGATTTATATGAGTGCGATAATGTCAAGTATACGCGTAGAACCAGCTTTGATTGATAAAGTTAAAGCTGCTCAAGCTACGGATGCGGAGCTGATGAAGATGAAGAAGAAGGTGCAAGAAGGTGCAATTCCAGAAGCGAGAATCGATGAAGATGGAATACTTCGAGTCTACTCCAGACTTTGTGTTCCTAACGATTCCGACTTGAAGTATAGAATCATGATGGAGGCACACAACACACCGTTTGCGATCCATCCTGGGAGTACTAAAATGTATCGTGATCTTCGACATACATTTTGGTGGAGCAATATGAAGAGAGAGATCGCGGAGTTCATCTCGAGATGTTTAACTTGTCAACGTGTAAAGGCGGAGCATCAAGTACCGAAGGGTACCATTGCAACCACTGGAGATTTCGAAATGGAAGTGGGAACACATTACGATGGATTTCGTTACGGGTCTTCCCAAGGTTTCTCAAGGCTTATATGCGATTTGGGTTATTGTTGATAGATTAACCAAGTCTGCTCATTTCTTGCCGATACGAGAGACTTATTCCCTTGAACGTCTTGCTCATATGTACGTGAATGAGATTGTGAGGTTGCATGGCATGCCAGTATCCATAGTTTCGGATCGTGATCCCAGATTTACTTCACGATTTTGGATCAGTTTGCAGAAAGCTATGGGTACGGATTTACGATTCAGTTCGGCTTATCATCCTCAAACAGACGGACAATCGGAAAGGACTATCCAAACTCTTGAAGATCTATTGAGACTTTGTGTTCTAGACTTCAAAGGGAGTTGGGATAAGTACTTACCATTGGTGGAATTCTCCTACAACAACAGTTATCAGGCAAGTATAGGCGTAGCTCCATTCGAGGCATTGTATGGGAGAAAGTGTCGCTCTCCAGTATGTTGGAACGAGGTGGGTGAAATAACATTGTTGGGACCGGAGTTAGTACGTATGACTACGGAAAAGATCCAAATAATCCGACAACGTATACAAATAGCACAAGATCGACAAAAGAGTTATGCGGATCTTCATCGAAAGGACGTGAAATTTAATGTTGGAGACCATGTGTTATTACGTGTTGCTCCATGGAAGGGAGTTACGAGGTTTGGGAAGAGAGGAAAGCTCAATCCACGATTCATTGGTCCATTTGAGATTCTTGACCGAGTAGGAAATGTGGCCTATAGACTCGCTTTACCTCCAAGCATGTCTCGTGTTCATAACGTGTTTCACATTTCTGTGTTACGTAAATATGTGAAGGATCCAAACCGCATTATTGAGTTAGAAGCAGAAGAGATAGCCGAAGATTTAACGTACGAGGAGGTACCTGTCAAGATCTTGGATAGGAAGGAGCATGTCCTACGCTCGAAAATTATACCTCAAGTTAAAGTTTTGTGGAGAAACCATGCAATTAAGGAAATGACCTGGGAGTTGAAATCGGAAATGAAAGCGAGGTATCCTCACCTTTTCGACATACCAGGTACGTACGTCAATTTCGAGGACGAAATTTCATAAGGAGAGAGGTTGTAAGACCCCAACTTTTATGAATAAAAATTTAATTTTCTTTATATATTATTTCGAAATAGTAAGGTGTTGATTTGATAAATATGAAAGTTATGGGTGAAATGTGCAAACATTTTTAAAATGAGCAAGTGGTTATAAAATATTCTTGTTGTCGGGGAATATTCGTTTGGTCGTGGAATATTCTTGTTGTCGGGGAATATTCGTACGACGACGCAGCTATTTGTGGGCCTCCACAACGGAATAACTGTCGGATATAGAAAGCGACAGAAATAACTTTTTTACAAAATAACGGCGTGGTTGTTACCGTTAGTACTGTTGAAATACCCGGTGGTTAAAATACAGTGATACACGGTGTTGCATAGTAGCACACGGTATTGCACAGTATTTCGAATTATTGAGTCTTACGTGAGAAGCCATTACTCAATTATTGTTACAGTAATTACTGTTCAATATTTTATATTATTGACTCAATAATTGCTACGTTGATATTTTACATTATTGACTCAATAATTGTTACATTGATATTTTATTGACTCAATAATTGCTACATTGCCATTTTATATGATTGATTCAATAATGGCTACAGTTGATATTTTGTAGTATTGATTCAATAATTGTCATTGCACAGTATTTCACATTATCAACTCAATAATTCATATTATTTGAATAATATTATTAGATAGCATTATTGACAATGTCTAAGGAAGTTCTGTCTAGGAGGGGTTATTTAATTGCGCGCCAGTAAGGAGAAGTCCTTATCAGAAGGCCCCCTCTGTCCTGGGAACGACCTGGTTGTTAATATTGTAGTTCTATAATATTATTTGTGAATAATTAATTATTGATTTATATGATAAGGAAATATTTATTTTGTGGATATTAAAGAAGGAATTGACGCTGATGAGTTTTTATCAATATTTTGGTGTGAGAAATCATCTGTTTATGGATTTCGGATAATTTATGTTTGGAATTTGGAAAAACTTTCTTCTGCAAAGTTGTAGAGAATTAAATTTCCTATGGAATAATATAGAATTTGTATTTTTCTGACAAAGGGGCTATTTGTTATGAATTATTGAAGTTTCGGAAAATATATATATTATTTAATGGGTGGGCCCCACTTTTGTTGAAAAAAATTATGAGTTTGGATAGCAGCCGGCGGCGGAGGAAAATTTTAAAAAATAATATTATTTTATTATTTTAGTCTCCTTTGGCATCCTAAGCTTTTCCTATAAATAGGGTGCTTAGGTTAGAATTGAAAATCATACCAGAATCAGAAGTTTTCTCTCTATAATATCGAGCGTATTTTTGTGAGTATTTCTATACTTTGAGTATTAGTATTCAGTGCAAGTTTCCTTCGGTATTATATCCGATATTCCAGTCAGAGGTACTATCTTTTTGAGGTAAGGGATGTTATTTCTTTCGTAAATGATGTTATTCTTTTCAATATCATTATACAGAAATATTGTCATAAATTTTGTTATGAAATTCTTACTTTTTCCGTCGGGGTTACTATTCACGTATACGGCACTATTCACGTATACGGCACTATTCACGAAAATTAAATTTTCTTCTATTTGTCCGAATTGCTTGTTAAGGTTACTATCTTTGATTGTATCCAAGTTTTGAGCTCTATTCTTGAATTTTGTTCCATAATTGATTATTACGAGGTATTTTTGAATTGGATATACTAAAATACGAATCCTTAGTTTTTGTCTTTTATCTCACTGGATTCGTTTTTTTAAAATATTTTTCATTCTTCTCTGTCCTAAAAGGTGATGTAACTGAATATCTTTGGCCTGTAGAGCAAAGATGAATGATTACTTGATGAATATCTTTGGCCTGTAGAGCAAAGATGAATGATTACCTGATGAATATCTTTGGCCTGTAGTGCAAAGATGACAGGTGTTGAGATGAATATGACCACTGATGATACAAATAAATATCTTTGGCCTGTAGTGCAAAGATGAATATTTGATTCGAGATGTATATTGATTGATGTTACAAGGATAAAATATTGATGATGGACTTTTAAATCATAGAAGATAGTAGACTTTATTCTCTGCTTAATTCTTCTAATGAACTGTTATTTCCGCTGCGAATATTGATCTGAAGTTGGTTGTCCATTATATTTTATCTGATTTATTGAAGGCTAACGATAATTTATTTTCCATTATCTTAGTCATAATATTCTTTACTGAGCTAGTTGAGCTCACCCTTTTCATCTGTTGTCCTCTTCAGGAAATGAGAATGTTGCGGGAACTAGTCGGGGGACAGAGTGATGGTCCGAGTTAGAGCAGTAGTAGTCCTCACTATTTCTGATAAATAGTGTGATAATAATTGTAATGAGGACTTAGTTTGAATCTTAATATTTTCTACATATTTGTATTGACACTCACAGTTGTGTGGTCGTATTTTGCACGACCGTATGATATAAAGTTTGTATTTAAATTCTGTACCATGTATTCGGCGACTCAGAATAGGTTGGGTTGACTGGACCTATTCTGGGGGGCGTCACAATTTTGCCAAAATCTGTTTATTTTCTGGTATATTGAACTTTTGCTCTTAATATAAATGTTTAGCTGGTAACTTGATGTGACGATCACAATCAAGAAACCAGTAAGCATCCAGTTGGTCAAGTTTACGATAGCTTAGATTTGAAGAGAGCACACTGAGGATTTTTCGCTTGCCAATCCATAGGAAGAGAGTTAACACAGCAAAACAAACTTACTTTACATCTAATGGGACTCAACAAGACCTATATATTTATGAAGTCCATCAACCGTCATCAGCTTGCTTACCTCTTAAGAATCATATCAAACGAATTGTGTTTGGTGGATTTTGGGATTTAGGAAGAATGAGCTTTTAATTACTGAATTTACAGTTGCCAATACTTACTGATGTCAATTGACTAATGCGATTTAGAGCCTGTTCAACAATGACCAACTCCTAGGGAAAAGAGAGAACCTCACTTAGTGAATATACTCCTAAGCTGCCTAAGACCACTACTATGAATGGGGCATGACTTTTATTTACTTGATTGTGTTCCACAAAAAATTTCGTCCCACATCAGATTTAAATTGTTTTAACTACAAGTTGACTGATTATTAATATGAAAGTCGTATTTGTTTCTTTACTTAAACTTTTAAAGTCCCACATTGGTTAACATTCTTATCTTGTCTTACCTTTGTTTCATATAAATTGATGAGAGTTCAAGTAAATTTTTTTAAAGACTAGCATGATCGGGCTTGGCCTGGGCCTGTGCAGCAGGCCTTCGCAGTCCAAGATTTTAATTCAATTACTCGGCCTGGCCTGACCTTTCTTGATTTGAGCCTGGGCCTGGCTTGACTTGATCAATGGTCAAAGCCCTAGACCGGGCCAAGCCAGGCGGCCTGTGTGACGCCCCCAGAATAGGTCCATTCAACCCAACCCATTCTGAGTCGCCAAATACATGGTACAGAATTCAAATACAAACTTTATATCATACGGTCGTGCAAAATACGACCACACAACTGTGAATCTCAATACAAATATGTAGAAAATATTAAGATTCAAACTAAGTCCTCATTACAATTATTATCACACTATTTATCAGAAATAGTGAGGACTACTACTGCTCTAACTCGGACCATCACTCTGTCCCCCGACTAGTTCCCGCAACATTCTCATTTCCTGAAGAGGACAACAGATGAAAAGGGTGAGCTCAACTAGCTCAGTAAAGAATATTATGACTAAGATAATGGAAAATAAATTATCGTTAGCCTTCAATAAATCAGATAAAATATAATGGACAACCAACTTCAGATCAATATTCGCAGCGGAAATAACAGTTCATTAGAAGAATTAAGCAGAGAATAAAGTCTACTATCTTCTATGATTTAAAAGTCCATCATCAATATTTTATCCTTGTAACATCAATCAATATACATCTCGAATCAAATATTCATCTTTGCACTACAGGCCAAAGATATTCATTTGTATCATCAGTGGTCATATTCATCTCAACACCTGTCATCTTTGCACTACAGGCCAAAGATATTCATCAGGTAATCATTCATCTTTGCTCTACAGGCCAAAGATATTCATCAAGTAATCATTCATCTTTGCTCTACAGGCCAAAGATATTCATCAAGTAATCATTCATCTTTGCTCTACAGGCCAAAGTTATTCAGTTACATCACCTTTTAGGACTGAGAATGATGAAAAACATTTAAAAAAAACGAATCCAGTGAGATAAAAGACAAAGACTAAGGATTCGTATTTTAGTATATCCAATTCAAAAATACCTCGTAATAATCAATTATGGAGCAAAATTCAAGAATAGAGCTCAAAACTTGGATACAATCAAAGATAGTAACCTTAACAAGCAATTCGGACAAATAGAAGAAAATTTAATTTTTTCGTGAATAGTGCCGTATACGTGAATAGTGCCGTATACGTGAATAGTAACTCCGACGGAAAAAGTAAGAATTTCAACATAAAATCCATGACAATATTTCTGTATAATGATATTGAAAAGAATAACATCATTTACGAAAGAAAATAACATCCCTTACCTCAAAAAGATAGTACCTCTGATTGGAATATCGGATATAATACCGAAAGAAACTTGCGCTGAATACTAATACTCAAAGTATTGAAATACTCACAAAAATACGCTCGATATTATAGAGAGAGAAAACTTCTGATTCTGGTGTGATTTTCAATTCTAACCCAAGCACCCTATTTATAGGAAAAGCTTAGGATGCCAAAGAAGACTAAATGAATAAAATATTATTATTATTTTTAAAATTCTCCAGCCGCCGGCTGCAACCAAAAAAATCAGATTTCAACAAAAGTGGGGCCCACCCATTAAATATATATATTTTTCGAAACTTCAATAATTCATAACAAATAGCCCCTTTGTCAGAAAAATACAAATTCTATGTCCTTCCATAGGAAATTTAATTCTCTACAA
The DNA here is from genome assembly GCA_020205555.1 of Panax stipuleanatus. Classification (NCBI taxonomy): domain Eukaryota; kingdom Viridiplantae; phylum Streptophyta; class Magnoliopsida; order Apiales; family Araliaceae; genus Panax; species Panax stipuleanatus. Next base: position 19,985,896 of record CM035117.1, read on the forward strand.
CTTTGCAGAAGGAAGTTTTTCCAAATTCCAAACATAAATTATCCGAAATCCAAAAACAGATGATTTCTCACACCAAAATATTGATAAAAACTCACCAGCGCCAATTCCTTCTTTAATATCCACAAAATAAATATTTCCTTATCATATAAATCAATAATTAATTATTCACAAATAATATTATAGAACTACAATATTAACAACCAGGTCGTTCCCAGGACAGAGGGGGCCTTCCGATAAGGACTTCTCCTTACTGGCGCGCAATTAAATAACCCATCCTAGACAGAACTTCCTTAGACATTGTCAATAATGCTATCTAATAATATTATTCAAATAATATGAATTATTGAGTTGATTACGTGAAATACTGTGCAACGACAATTATTGAATCAATACTACAAAATATCAACTGTAGCCATTATTGAATCAATCATATAAAATGGCAACGTAGCAATTATTGAGTCAATAAAATATCAATGTAACAATTATTGAGTCAATAATGTAAAATATCAACGTAGCAATTATTGAGTCAATAATATAAAATATTGAACAGTAATTACTGTAACAATAATTGAGTAATGGCTTCTCACGTAAGACTCAATAATTCGAAATACTGTGCAATACCGTGTGCTACTATGCAACACCGTGTATCACTGTATTTTAACCACCGGGTATTTCAACAATACTAACGGTAACAATCACGCCGTTATTTTGTAAAAAAGTTATTTCTGTCGCTTTCTATATCCGACGGTTATTCCGTTGTGGGGGCCCACAAATAGCTGCGCCGTCGTACGAATATTCCCCGACAACAAGAATATTTCACGACCAAACGAATATTCCCCGACAACAAGAATATTTTATAACCACTTGCTCATTTTAAAAATGTTTGCACATTTCACCCATAACTTTCATATTTATCAAAACAACACCTTACTGTTTCGAAATAATATATAAAGAAAACTAAATCTTTATTCATAAAAGTTGGGGTCTTACAACCTCCCCTCCTTATGAAATTTCGTCCTCGAAATTGACGTACGTACCTGGTATGTCGAAAAGGTGAGGATACCTCGCTTTCATTTCCGTTTTCAACTCCCAGGTCATTTCCTCAATTGCATGGTTTCTCCACAAAACTTTAACTTGAGGTATAATTTTCGAGCGTAGGACATGCTCCTTCCTATCCAAGATCTTGACAGGTACCTCCTCGTACGTTAAATCTTCGGCTATCTCGTCTGGTTCTAACTCAATAATACGGTTTGGATCCTTCACATATTTACGCAACACGGAAATGTGAAACACGTTATGAACACGAGACATGCTTGGAGGTAAAGCGAGTCTATAGGCCACATTTCCTACTCGGTCAAGAATCTCAAATGGACCAATGAATCGTGGATTGAGCTTTCCTCTCTTCCCAAACCTCGTAACTCCCTTCCATGGAGCAACACGTAATAACACATGGTCTCCAACATTAAATTTCATGTCCTTTCGATGAAGATCCGCATAACTCTTTTGTCGATCTTGTGCAGTTTGTATACGTTGTCGGATTATTTGGATATTTTCCGTAGTCATACGTACTAACTCCGGTCCCAACAATGTTATTTCACCCACCTCGTTCCAACATACTGGAGAGCGACACTTTCTCCCATACAATGCCTCGAATGGAGCTACGCCTATACTTGCCTGATAACTGTTGTTGTAGGAGAATTCCACCAATGGTAAGTACTTATCCCAACTCCCTTTGAAGTCTAGAACACAGAGTCTCAATAGATCTTCAAGAGTTTGGATAGTCCTTTCCGATTGTCCGTCTGTTTGAGGATGATAAGCCGAACTGAATCGTAAATCCGTACCCATAGCTTTCTCCAAACTGATCCAAAATCGTGAAGTAAATCTGGGGTCACGATCCGAAACTATGGATACTGGCATGCCATGCAACCTCACAATCTCATTCACGTACATATGAGCAAGACGTTCAAGGGAATAAGTCTCTCGTATCGGCAAGAAATGAGCAGACTTGGTTAATCTATCAACAATAACCCAAATCGCATCTAAGCCTTGAGAAACCTTGGGAAGACCCGTAACGAAATCCATCGTAATGTGTTCCCACTTCCATTTCGGAATCTCCAATGGTTGCAATGGACCCTTCGGCACTTGATGCTCCGCCTTTACACGTTGACAAGTTAAACATCTCGAGATAAACTCCGCGATTTCTCTCTTCATATTGCTCCACCAAAATGGATGTCGAAGATCACGATACATTTTAGTACTCCCAGGATGGATCGCAAACGGTGTGTTGTGTGCCTCCATCATGATTCTATACTTCAAGTCGGAATCGTTAGGAACACAAAGTCTGGAGTTGACTCGAAGTATTCCCTCTTCATCGATTCTTGCTTCTGGAATAGCACCTTCTTGCACCTTCTTCATCTTCATCAGCTCCGCATCCGTAGCTTGAGCAGCTTTAACTTTATCCATCAAAGCTGGTTCTACGCGTATACTTGACATCATCGCACTCGTTCCCACATATGATCTTCTACTCAACGCTTCAGCTACCACGTTCGCTTTTCCAGGATGGTATTGGATAGTATGATCGTAATCTTTCAACAGCTCAAGCCAACGTCGTTGCCGCATGTTGAGTTCCTTCTGAGTGAAGAAATATTTAAGGCTCTTATGATCCGTATAAATCTCCACTTTCTCTCCGTACAAGTAATGTCTCCAGATCTTCAACGCGAAAACGACTGCTGCCAACTCTAGATCATGAGTAGGATAATTCCTTTCATATTCTTTGAGTTGTCGCGAGGCATAGGCTATGACTTTCCCATGTTGCATGAGAACACATCCTAACCCTTTGCCCGAAGCATCACTGTAAATAACAAATCCATCCGAACCAGATGGTATTGTCAGAACAGGTGTCGAAATAAGTCTCCTCTTGAGCTCTTGGAAGCTCTTCTCACATTCCTCGCTCCAAACGAATTTCGTATCTTTCCGGGTCAACTGAGTTAATGGAGTAGCGATTCGAGAAAATCCCTTTACGAACCTCCGATAGTAACCAGCTAAGCCCAGAAAGCTTCGTACTTCGGTCACCGACTTAGGTTGCTCCCAGCTTTGTATTGCTTCAATCTTCGCCGGGTCCACAGATACTCCACGTTTCGATACCACGTGCCCAAGGAATGCTACTTCCTCAAGCCAAAACTCGCATTTCTTCAGCTTAGCATATAGCTTGTTCTCACGAAGCTTTTGAAGTACTAACTTCAAATGGTGATCATGATCTTCACGGCTTTTAGAATAGATGAGAATGTCATCAATAAAGACAACAACGAATTGATCTAAATACTCCTTAAATACATGGTTCATCATATCCATGAAAGCAGCAGGAGCATTAGTCAATCCAAAAGACATGACTAAGAACTCATAATGCCCGTACCGTGTTCTAAAAGCAGTCTTTGGAATATCCTCAGTTTTAATCTTCAACTGATGATATCCAAAACGAAGATCGATCTTTGAAAAGAATTGCGCTCCTTGCAACTGGTCGAACAGGTCATCAATACGAGGTAACGGATACCTATTCTTAATGGTGACATGGTTCAACTCCCGATAGTCAATACAAAGTCGCATACTCCCGTCTTTCTTCTTTACGAATAAAACAGGAGCACCCCAAGGAGACGTACTAGGACGAATAAAACCGATATCTAACAACTCTTGTAATTGAATCTTTAACTCCTGAAGTTCAATAGGAGCCATTCGATATGGGGTTTTAGAAATGGGCTTTGTACTGGGCTCAAGGTCAATAAAGAATTCAACTTCACGTTCTGGGGGTAGACCGGGAAGTTCTTCGGGAAATACATCAGGAAACTCATTAACAACGGAAATATCATTCAAATCTGATGTATTCTGATTTAGATCAGTGACATGAGCTAAGAAAGCTTGACATCCGTTTTTCAATAAACGAATAGCCTTGGGATTTGAAATGATATTGACTGATTTTAGTGGTTTGGTGGTTTGAATTCGCACAACAGGTTGATTAGGAATATGAAAACTAACAACCTTACGAAAACAATCAATTTTGGCATGGTAAGTGGTTAACCAGTCAATTCCTAAAATCACGTCAAATGCAAGTATTTTCAAAGATATAAGATCAACAGGTAAGGTAAGGGTACCAATCTGAATCAAGCAAGATTTGTAAACTGTAGATGTAACAAAGGTTTCTCCTAACAGAGTTTCAACAGATAAGTCAAAGTCTAATTTATCAGAAGTCAAGTTCAAACGTTGAGCACAAGCAGGTGAAATAAAGGAATGGGTAGCACCGGTATCTAACAAGGTATAAACTTCGCAAGAGTTTATGATCAGCTTACCCGTAATCACCTCGTGTGAATTTCTCGCGTTTTGGGCTGTCACGACAAACGCTCTTCCAGGAATCACCGACTTTGACTTGTCTGCAACCGCCTTTGAAATCACCACCCCCGCTGAACTTGGTTTCGTAACAGGACAATCTCGAGCTATATGTCCTTCTTTTCCACAGTTATAGCATCCTTTGAACTGTTGTGGGTAGTTTGGGCTGATATGTCCCTCTTTCCCGCATTTAAAGCATACGACTGGTGGTCGTTCTCCTCCCCTCGAAACAGTTGATGCTGGTGCTGATGTTGACATCTTCGCGTTCTCATTGTTGTACCTTCTCTTTTTGAAATCTCCTCCCGATTCGCTTCTTCTACTATCATGGCCACGATAACCACTGGAGTGGTTACCGCTTCTGTCATACTTTCCTCCTCGCTGGTTGTCATTGCTCCGATGACTGCTGCCACCGGTACGACCTTGGTTGTGGTCCTTCGGTTGAACATAATCATTATCTCGTTCTAATAACTGGGCCCTATTTACTACATCCGAATATAAAGAAAATTTATGAGAAATGAGGTATTGACGTATTTCGGGTTTCAAACCTCTTAGAAACATCCGCGTCATACGTTCCTCATTCTCCACCAAATGAGGTGCAAACCTGGACAGCTCCGCGAACTTAGCCTCGTACTGGGATACCGTCATGTTGTTTTGCTCGAGTCTAATAAATTCTACTTCCTTCATATGACGAATACTTTCAGGAAAGTACTTGTCATTAAACAATTTCTGGAACGCTTCCCAAGACATCTTGAGTGCGGCAGGCTGGGTACGCTTCACGGATTCCCACCAGTAATCTGCCTCTCCACGGAACATAAACGTGGCGAATGGAACCTTCTGTTCCTATGTACATCCCAAGACATCAAATATCTTGGTAATTTGTTTAATCCACGTTTCCGCCTTGATCGGATCTGGTCTTCCCAGAAACTCTGGGGGTCCCAATTCTTTGAACTGCTTAGCAGTGACAGCTCGTGTGTTGTTATTATCTCCACCTGTATGTTGCACACGAGTCTCCCTCATCTGATTTTGCAAAAACTGCAAAAAACTTCTAAACATCTCATCGTTTATCGTCTGACCAGCGTTATTTTCAGGATGAACATTGCCTTCTTGTTGCACGTTCTCCTGGTTAACGATTAAAGGTGTCTCCACGGTCTCATTCACTTCGTTAACATTCTCAGCTGCCATTCTCAAATACTGCCATAAAACAAGGGTTAATTAAACAAATCAACATATCACATATTAACCCTATGCTTCGACTGACCAATTAAATACCACATAAGCTTAGGTAGGACACACTAGCGAAGGATTTACTCGTCTCTCCCCTCCTAGTTCTATTCCCCGATCTCCGCCAGAGATCATATCCCTAAGCTCTGATACCAACTGTGACGCCCCCAGAATAGGTCCATTCAACCCAACCCATTCTGAGTCGCCAAATACATGGTACAGAATTCAAATACAAACTTTATATCATACGGTCGTGCAAAATACGACCACACAACTGTGAATCTCAATACAAATATGTAGAAAATATTAAGATTCAAACTAAGTCCTCATTACAATTATTATCACACTATTTATCAGAAATAGTGAGGACTACTACTGCTCTAACTCGGACCATCACTCTGTCCCCCGACTAGTTCCCGCAACATTCTCATTTCCTGAAGAGGACAACAGATGAAAAGGGTGAGCTCAACTAGCTCAGTAAAGAATATTATGACTAAGATAATGGAAAATAAATTATCGTTAGCCTTCAATAAATCAGATAAAATATAATGGACAACCAACTTCAGATCAATATTCGCAGCGGAAATAACAGTTCATTAGAAGAATTAAGCAGAGAATAAAGTCTACTATCTTCTATGATTTAAAAGTCCATCATCAATATTTTATCCTTGTAACATCAATCAATATACATCTCGAATCAAATATTCATCTTTGCACTACAGGCCAAAGATATTCATTTGTATCATCAGTGGTCATATTCATCTCAACACCTGTCATCTTTGCACTACAGGCCAAAGATATTCATCAGGTAATCATTCATCTTTGCTCTATAGGCCAAAGATATTCATCAAGTAATCATTCATCTTTGCTCTACAGGCCAAAGATATTCATCAAGTAATCATTCATCTTTGCTCTACAGGCCAAAGTTATTCAGTTACATCACCTTTTAGGACTGAGAATGATGAAAAACATTTAAAAAAAACGAATCCAGTGAGATAAAAGACAAAGACTAAGGATTCGTATTTTAGTATATCCAATTCAAAAATACCTCGTAATAATCAATTATGGAGCAAAATTCAAGAATAGAGCTCAAAACTTGGATACAATCAAAGATAGTAACCTTAACAAGCAATTCGGACAAATAGAAGAAAATTTAATTTTTTCGTGAATAGTGCCGTATACGTGAATAGTGCCGTATACGTGAATAGTAACTCCGACGGAAAAAGTAAGAATTTCAACATAAAATCCATGACAATATTTCTGTATAATGATATTGAAAAGAATAACATCATTTACGAAAGAAAATAACATCCCTTACCTCAAAAAGATAGTACCTCTGATTGGAATATCGGATATAATACCGAAAGAAACTTGCGCTGAATACTAATACTCAAAGTATTGAAATACTCACAAAAATACGCTCGATATTATAGAGAGAGAAAACTTCTGATTCTGGTGTGATTTTCAATTCTAACCCAAGCACCCTATTTATAGGAAAAACTTAGGATGCCAAAGAAGACTAAATGAATAAAATATTATTATTATTTTTAAAATTCTCCAGCCGCCGGCTGCTACCAAAAAAATCAGATTTCAACAAAAGTGGGGCCCACCCATTAAATATATATATTTTTCGAAACTTCAATAATTCATAACAAATAGCCCCTTTGTCAGAAAAATACAAATTCTATGTCCTTCCATAGGAAATTTAATTCTCTACAACTTTGCAGAAGGAAGTTTTTCCAAATTCCAAACATAAATTATCCGAAATCCAAAAACAGATGATTTCTCACATCAAAATATTGATAAAAACTCACCAGCGCCAATTCCTTCTTTAATATCCACAAAATAAATATTTCCTTATCATATAAATCAATAATTAATTATTCACAAATAATATTATAGAACTACAATATTAACAACCAGGTCGTTCCCAGGACAGAGGGGGCCTTCCGATAAGGACTTCTCCTTACTGGCGCGCAATTAAATAACCCATCCTAGACAGAACTTCCTTAGACATTGTCAATAATGCTATCTAATAATATTATTCAAATAATATGAATTATTGAGTTGATTACGTGAAATACTGTGCAACGACAATTATTGAATCAATACTACAAAATATCAACTGTAGCCATTATTGAATCAATCATATAAAATGGCAACGTAGCAATTATTGAGTCAATAAAATATCAATGTAACAATTATTGAGTCAATAATGTAAAATATCAACGTAGCAATTATTGAGTCAATAATATAAAATATTGAACAGTAATTACTGTAACAATAATTGAGTAATGGCTTCTCACGTAAGACTCAATAATTCGAAATACTGTGCAATACCGTGTGCTACTATGCAACACCGTGTATCACTGTATTTTAACCACCGGGTATTTCAACAATACTAACGGTAACAATCACGCCGTTATTTTGTAAAAAAGTTATTTCTGTCGCTTTCTATATCCGACGGTTATTCCGTTGTGGGGGCCCACAAATAGCTGCGCCGTCGTACGAATATTCCCCGACAACAAGAATATTCCACGACCAAACGAATATTCCCCGACAACAAGAATATTTTATAACCACTTGCTCATTTTAAAAATGTTTGCACATTTCACCCATAACTTTCATATTTATCAAAACAACACCTTACTGTTTCGAAATAATATATAAAGAAAACTAAATCTTTATTCATAAAAGTTGGGGTCTTACAGCCTGAATGTGCATGCCTAATGGAGAGTTTTTCAGTCTATGTGACTGTTAAATATTTATGGAGAGAGTTAGCAGTTTATATAATTGTGGGACACTTTTGGGCCATATAGTGCCGACTTAACACTTTTAGCGTTTGATATGATGTAAAGAGTTCATGGTCCTTACGACCCCTCAGTAATGATTCAAAGATAAAGATTCTAATGTCGAAGTTCTATTACTTCTTGATAATCATGTGTTGATGCACATTCCTAAAGTTTCAAATATTGAAAATTTATATTAACGAGCTATTCATTGGTTCAAAGCATATTTATTCATTGCTAAGTTATTCTGACAAGTCACTGTGTACTATACTGTAAGGTAACATGTTACAGGTCATATTCAGTGCTGCTAGGCTGATCACCTACGGTACGATTCGAAAGAACTCTTGGTCTTTTGATGACCATTCAAGTAACTAAAATTGATAATCCTTTTAATTCAAAAATATTGAATTATTGATTCATGTTTATTCATTGAATTGAATTGTTTCATTTCAGTTTCATACTTGCTTAGAATACTTGATGCTCAACCTTGCAATCATTAACATATTGCAGGTAAAAAAGAATAATAGGACCGGAAAGGTCAGAACGTAGAGAGTAAGAGAAAGAGAAATCTGTAGAGGTTACAGGTTGATATCAGGTAAAGATTACAGGTTGGTATCAGGTAAGAGGACTAAGACCTTAGTTGCGATCCAGGGGCAGGTATGTGATTGATGTCTTTAATAGACTAGTTAAATCAATAAAAATATTGATAGATATTATGGAAGATGTGTACTCTAATGCACCGAATCTGCTGTAGCGAGTACAGTGATTTCGGGGCCGTCATACAAAGTCTATTAAAGTGTAAATTAGAAAGAAAAAATAAATCTGAAGGAGCTTGTAATGAATGCTCTAGATGTTAATTTTACATGTACTATGTATGCTTGATACGAGTGCCATTTTTTAAGGAGGATTTCTATGCATAACAGAAGGGAAAGCATTCATCATGAGAGTTGCTTGAATTACTGATATTTTTTCCATCACTTATCATGCAGGCTCTATTTTGACTTCAGTCCAACTTATGTTGGTTGTGGTCTTATCTGCCCTCACATAGTCAACTCCTCATGTCTTCTTGGTGCAATCATATCATGGGGTTTTCTTTGGCCCTTAATTTCCCAACGTGCCGGAGATTGGTATCCAACTGGCCTTGAAAGCAATGACTTTAAAGGTCTTTATGGCTATAAGGTATTACATTTTTGTTCTATATTCTAACTTCTAAAACGGACTTGCTGGAAAGTTTTGAGGTATTTTGTGCCAGATGGACCAACAATTAAGGAAAGCCCGTGACAGTTCAACATTCTAGTTTGAACTGTTTTAAGATACTTCAATTGATGCATAAAGCTATTGATGTCACATCATCGGAGACTATTGAGACATACACTATCTCAAAAAAGGAAAAAAAAATCTAAAAAATTAAAATTTTGAAGAGTACGTGTTGAAGTGAACTCTTTGCATTACTAACTTATATACTAGCATGATTTTTCTTGATAATTCATTTTGTTTGCAGGTTTTCGTAGCTATTGCACTTATTCTGGGAGATGGCCTCTACAATTTGATAAAGATAATAGCTATAACTATTAAGGAACCGTGCAACATCAACACAAAGCAAAACAATCTTCCTGTTGTAAAAGAGATCTTAGGTGAGTACTATATGTTCTAACATCTTTAATTAAGTGGCTGATAGACTCCACGACACGCTTGCGTGAGGTGGTTGTCGTCCGGATAGTTTCTAACAAGCTATGAAGGAGAATTGCTCACAACATTTTAATCCATCGCTTATATGTAAGCGGTAATCTTGGTACAATTACTCGAGCTAGGAAATCTGCGTTGAATGGACACCAACGACACCTTTACCACTCTCTTATATGTAAGCAGTAATCTTGGTACAGTCGACAATTGATGTTGTAGAAGACGCCACACACAACTATGTATTGTTGTATGATAAGTCAAAGTTGAATATCAAAGAAAGCTAAGGATTACTGGGTACTTCTTCAAAGACCAATGAGAGAATAATCTTACAAATTTATTGATAAAATCTGAATTGTTGTTCTATTGCATAAGCCATGTATCATATTTATACTAATAACAATAAACCCTAATCCTATAAAGACTAACAATTTGATTTGGAATGGAAATCCTAGCTAACAAATCAACATAGAAATCAAATCTTATCTAACAAATATCCTAGTTATATTAGAATTGTAAAAGATCTGAAAATCCCTCAAAATAAGGAAGAAAATTTGACAAAACGCGTTTCTCGAATTTCGTGTCGTGTCCTTGACGCGACAGCGCCACAAAATAGCCTAGCATTGGTGTGGCAGCGCCATGCCTCCAGAACTTGTCCAAGCTTCTTGGTCACTTGGCGTGGCAGTGCCAAGTCCTTCACTAAAACCGGCACGGCAACGCCGTTTGTCCAGAAAACTTCCCCTGATGTTTCTAAGTTTCGAACTTGATTCTTTTCCTTTCTTTGTCTTCCCCCGCCAAACTCGAAGCTTTGTTTAGACCAAGTTAATGAACTTAGAAATTTAGAAACATATCCCATAACGAACGCCTTGTCGTGTAGCTTGAATCCTTCCCCTTCGTTCCGTGCAATTCAAACTTGTGTTGTCGCGCGTTAAATTGTAATCTCCTTGTAAAGGTTGGACATCCACAATTACGCGTGAATGTTAATCCCTCCATGAATTGGAACATATCTTCGTCGAAGATCAGATGACATGGACGAACAAGGGTTTGATGACTTGGCTTGCATTGATTTGATCTTACTAAATAGATTGTATCTAGCCATTCCAAATCATATACTTTATCCTTTCCTCGTGGTCCGCTTGAATTGAACTCTATTTTCAACATTCTTGAACAGATCTCAACCCAATTACTTAAGACCATTTGACGAACCCTTGGAACTTGAGTCGAGTATTTGTAGTTCGATGCGAGCCTAATCAGGATCGTGTCAGTGGCTCTCGTAAAAAAAGTCAATATAGCTTAAATATAACCTGAATAATCATAGCTCAAGGTGTTTTCCCTTAATCTGACATTGTTTTCTATTGATTTATTTCATATGCTTGTTTGTAGGAATTGTTTAGGAATTAAAATAATCATGTCTACAGGTGATAGAGTGTACATGTTTATTGCCTTAACTTCTGCTAGCCAAGCACTCTAATCTTTGTTAAGTAGTGTAACAAGTTTCTATTAGCTGGGGAAGATGAATCATGTTCATTTTACAGAATAATACTGAATAATATATAACATTATCTCATTACTAGGAGCATGAATAAGCCGACCATTTTCAAGGCTATAGGCGAAGATAAAATTTAGGACTCCTTACATTAAAAAAAAGTCACTTCTTCAAGAGCAACAAATGATAAAAAAAGGACTACAATTTCCAATATCACTTAATAGGATACTATTAAGTTCAAATAAAAATCTTACAATTACAAAGATCAGTACCTGATTACTGAAAAACTACTCTTCTTGCATTTTTGGCCGCAAAAGTTTCAATTAAGCTTGAATAGTCAAGCTTATGAACCAACTCTTTTTCAAGCGACAACAAAGTTAAACCGTTCATTCTTTCCTGTGGCATAGTTGATCGAAGATAAGATTTGATCAACTTTAATTTTGAAAAGCTTCTCTCAACAGAGGCAACAGTAACTGGTATGGTTAATAGAATTTTGTAAGCAACCCAAGCATTTGGGTAACACTCTTCCATTTGCTTCAAATAGTGCAATACATCCACTGCCCTCTTTGCCTTTTTTGGTATAGCTCCTTTCAAGTAGCTCAACTCATGGAATAGGTCACTTTCATTAACATCAGATACATCACCATCTTTTAACAAAGCTTCAAGATTCTTACAATAGTCCATCAAACTATTATTATCTATAGACTTCAAATAGTGCAATACATCGTGTGTTTTTCTCTTTCCAATTTGATAGATATCACTTTTTTTTTCTTTATATACATATTAAAAAAAAAATTGGGGCTCAAAAATTTTTGGAGCTCTAGGCCTATGCCTCTTGGGCCTATGCTCAAGGCCGGCCCTGTGAATAAGACCTCTTCAATTTTATTTTTTATATTTTTTTTGGATAAGTGACTTCAGTTGTTGGTATTTCCATCCTTATTTAATATTTTTCAATTTACAGGCAATTCTTCTTATAGATTCTGAAATTGTCTATTCGCTCGTTTTCCAAACTGACAACTGAGATTACTGCTTATCAAATATATCGCGCTCCACTTTTGAGTCTGAGGAGTGAATTGTTATGACTTGCTTATTATATTGCACGCACGCGCACACACACACATGCTTGACACGTGATTTTCCCTGACTCTCCATGTTCACATTAAAACAGATAGTGAGACTTCCAAGTTACTACAGGAGCAACGAAAACAAGATGAGGTTTTTCTGAAAGATAGGATACCGAATTGGTTTGCAGCTTCTGGATATGTGGGCCCGGCTGCAATATCTACAGCTACAATGCCTCTTATCTTTCCACCCCTTAAGTGGTATCTGGTCCTCTGCTTGTACGTTATTACCCCCGCCTTTGCCTTTTGTAACTCTTATGCTACTGGACTCACTGACTGGAGCTTGGCTACAACCTATGGGAAGATTGGTCTTTTCATCATTGCTTCATTGGTGGGAAAAGATGGAGGGGTCATAGCTGGCCTGGCTGCTTGTGGAGTTATGATGTCCATCGTCACCACTGCAGCTGATCTAATGACAGATTTTAAGACAGGTTACCTTACTTTATCATCAGCCAAGTCTATGTTTGTGAGTCAGTTAGCAGCCATGGGTTGCGTCATTGCACCCCTTACATTTTGGTTGTTCTGGAGTGCTTTTGAAATTGGAACCCCTGACAGTCCGTACAAGGCACCATATGCTGTTATATTCAGGGAAATGGCAATTCTTGGAGTTGAGGGCTTGTCTTCTCTTCCCAAGCATTGTCTGGCCATATGTTGCGGATTCTTTGCGGCAGCTGTACTTATAAACCTGCTGAGGGATGTGACCCCTAAAAAAGTTTCCCAATTTATTCCTATTCCAATGGCAATGGCAGTACCGTTTTATATTGGAGCTTATTTTGCAATCGACATGTTTGTCGGGACGGTGATCTTGTTTGTCTGGGAGCAATTGCATAGGAAGGGCGCTGAAGATTATGCTGGGGCTGTTGCTTCTGGGTTGATATGTGGTGATGGGATATGGACAATACTCTCTCCATTTTCAGGATGGATCCACCCATCTGCATGTACTTTGGCCCTTCCGTGAGTAGCTGAACATGTAAGTCAGGTTATTGTTGTTTAATTCAACTGGGGGCTTGTTTGGATATGTATATATGTTCTCCTACGTTTACCCTTATGTAAATTGTAAATGTAAACGTTTATTGTGGAAGTCATAATTTCCACAAGTCGCACTAATGTAAATGTAAACGTGTATTGTGGAAATTATAATTTCCACAAGTCACACTAATGTAAATGTAAACGTGTATTGTGGAAATATGAGGAAAGATCAAATTCCTTTATCTTTTTAAGGCATTATTTATTGTGTTTTATGAAAAAAATGGAGGTGCACAACTGTGCAAGTTTCAAATAAACACAGTCTAGTAGTCTACAGTCATACAGTTAAGTCACCATACCATAGTAGAGTATTCATTGACTGATAGTAGAGTAGTCACTCTACTACCGTAGAAACGTAGAGTAAATCCTTAGATCGTAGAGTGACTTAACTCTACGATCGTAGACTGTGTACATTTGGAAGTTTGTAACTATTAGCTATATACCCTTATATATATATATATTCCCCCCAGCATTAGACTTGGAAGGTAATGCATCAAAACTGCCAGACAGTTTATAAAAAGATTAGATGGAGGATGAAGTTCACTGAATTTCCCATGAACTATCTATCAGTCTGAAACTCCTGCTTTGTGTCAGCAGGCCCCACTAAGATAGTAAGAATATCTCCAAGCAATCAATCTACGAACATATAACAGAACCTAACCTCTCTCTTCATTTCATTTGTAACTGAAAAATCTGAAATACCACACTTTTTCTGGGCCATATCTCCTTGTTGCTGATTCCATAATTATTTTAATTACTCCATATATTATAAAAAATTTATTTTATTTTTTAAATTTATTTAGCCTATCATAAGGATGGGCCAAGAGTGGGTTAGAAGCAAGTCCAATACACTACCCCATTCATTGCCTCCAGGTGTCCTCATGTCAACTTATCAAGACTCCACATGGAGACTTGAGTTGAGTCCCTTACATTACAAGTAAGCCTGTAAAATGAACCAAATAGTTTGGGTTCGATTCGTACTCGTTCGACTAAAATTTCGATTCGAACTCGACTCAAAATATAAACGATTCAAATATGAACAAGTTTTAAAGTTCGATAAATTACTCGAACCTTTTCAAATTGCAATTTTCTATTAATACTCGAATCATATTCGTTCGAAAAGTTCAAACTGTTCGGGCTCGATTCGAGATCGTGCTCGATTCTGTAGCTAAACGAGTCTCAATCAAACTTTATATCATACTCGATAAAATTTGTGAACCAATTCTGAGCAACTCAATACTCAACTTGACTCGGTTCATTTACACCCTTAATTACAAGAGATTATGACATCATACAAGTATTGGTGCCGACACATATTGCTGGTAATATTAGTAGGAGTAATATTTTAGATATTTAGATAAAAATTATCTAATTTACGGGTAAAAGACTAATGGATTATATTGTATTATTCATTAATATTTTATCTGAATAAATTGGACAGTTTACCTCTAGTTATTTAACATTATTTATTAATAATAGTAGTAGGAAAGGATTCCATGGAATTTGGAAAATGGGTTCATGTGTGTTTGTCTCAAATGGTGAAATTTGGATCCGGTTATCATGAAGTTAACTTCATAGTAAGTTGATCAATTGACCAATACAGTGCTGACATGTAGAGAGAGATCACCTCCCGGCCTGCAAGTCGACACTGTATTAGTTAATTGACCAAAGTTAACTTCATGCTAACCACTTGTGAAATTTGCAGTTAAAAAATCAAAATATGTCAAATCTCTATCCACAGTAAAAATGAGAGAGAGAGTGTGTAAAAACTAAAAGGGACACTATTATTAAGCCCTGGAAATAAATTTGAGGAAGGTATACTGGTATAATGTGCCTTGGGATTTAAAGATTTACTTTTGTCTGTCAGGTTTCTTGACAAAAACAGTGAAAACAAATGAAGGTAAAAGAACATTCTTGTCTGTTGTTTTACTTTTTTGAGGTCACCCTCTTCATTCAATCAAAGAGGACACAAACAAACACAAACCCTTTTTATTTTAATAAAATTCTAAAATATAATACTGTTTTCTTGAAAGCACACCTGTTCATGGATTCCAAGGGCTCAAAACATCATCAGTAGCCACAGGATGTGCCAAGCTTCTTGAGCCTCCCACAATCAAACCCAGAAAACAACAACACCATGGGTGAGAATAAGCCTGCAGAAATCAAAGATTTCCAGATTGTAGTTGTAGATAAATAAGATTTCAGCTGGGTATCAGCTTTGGGTACCCAACTGTGTAATTCTTTTTGACAAAAAATAAGTATAGCGGTTGTTTATTATGAATACCAATGTGAGCTTGTCATATGGGGGGCAGATCCCACATTGGTAGTATGGGATATCAATGTGAGGTTGATATAAGTTTGAACATCCCCTCTTGAATAGCTAGTTTTTCAGAAGAAAATAAGAGTTTGAGCCTATATAGTAACATTTAGTATCAGAACCGTCCACTACCTCCCGGTTGCAATCGTACCCGGAACTAGATTCGTCTAACATTGTTATCTTCACATTTACAAACTGCCGTCTCTCTCTTCTCTACACATTATTGCATTTATGTTTTGTCTCTACATTTAAAGTACTTATGTTGTCTTCAAAACTATGTTATTTTACGTGTTGGGCATCCAACTTAGATGGAGTACTCAGTTGGATATCCCCGTTTTTAATTCAATTAAATCTCTTACCTTATTTTTGAGGCATTCTATAGATACAAGTGCCAAAGGTAGCAATTCAAACTACTTAAATACTTTCCATTTATTTCTTATTGAGTGATGACAGTGTAATAAAAAACCTAGGGTGTGTTTTTAAAGTTGGAAAGAATTAGGCTTAACGAGCTTCTAAGTACGAGGGTATTTATTTTAACGTAAACCCTAGTGTTACTTTCTAGTTTATATGATAGTTTTGAGCTTAAGGTGGCACGCATCGTCCCCTTTCATCTTTAACTGAACATTACTGAAATACGGTCCAACTAATTAAAGGACAGTTATTGGGAGAATCTCTTATCCCTAATTCAAGCTACTTGTTTTGAGAATTTGCTTAGTTTGATGTATGAACGATTGCTGCTCTTCATATATAATAGATGGTCTTGCTTTCTTTTGTGTGTGCAAATATGCAGCTCTCCAATGATATATTGGCCTCACCTAACATCTGCCCTTGTTATTAGTTTTTATCTTGCCAACTATTTTGAGTAATTGACTTTGATATAACATTCATGAATCCTTTGCTTCTTGCTGTACTTCATTGTAGAATGGATTGTGTTTTGCAACTAAGTTTCTGTTGCAAATTTATTATTCTTTTATCATATAGAAGTGAAAGAAATTACTGAAACATTCCTATTACTTTATTTTGAGACAAGGGATGTTAGCTATCGACCTCCAGGAACAGAAATCAACATTTTGAGTGGAGTTAATATCTCCCTTGAAGAGAAAAGGTATGGGTTTCTAGTCAGAATTGAATATAATAAGTTCAACAATTTTTAGGACATTTAGAACCACCCAGTATTGATATGATTAAAGGTATTATGCCTTGCATTGATATGGTTATTGGGTGTTCTGTATGCTGCAGTTTTGGTTTAATTTTTGGACGGAGTGGAAGTGGAAAAACTACTCTTTTGCAGGTCAACTGTTATTTCTTTATATCCCTCTTTGTAATTCATGTTGTAAATGCAGGGCTTAGTAAACCGACATCAGGTTCGCTTTATATTCAATGATATAGTGACGACGGTAATCCAAATCAGTCTCCCGAATTATTATCCCCAGAAAGAGTTGGCTTTGTTTTTCAGTTTCCTGAGAGGTATCAACTTCTTATTTGAATAATGAAGGAATTGTTCTTATGTTGTTATTAATTATGCCTAGAATTTTTGCATCATCTGTACTGTTGTGGCAAATCAAAACCAACAAGTTTATAGTATTTTTAATTTTATAGTCATTTAGTTAAATGTCTAATGCTTGTTGCACTCTGTATTGCAGACTGCTGTAACTATGTGATCATTTCAGCCTCTTGTCATCATTATTTTAGTGGCATGTTTCTTCTTGTCCTTCTCTATTTTGTAATTACCTTTGTTATTAAAGTCCATCTGATTGAAACATGGGACGATTGAAGTTTCGCTTCCCTACGTAAGGCTTAGGTAGGTGTTTTTCCATCATTTTATTTGCTATAACACAAGGGTAGGACAAGAAATTGAGGGCGCCACTTTGCGTGTTTGATAATGAGAAGGAAGGAAAGATGTGGAGATTAGTATGAGTATATGTTAGCAATTTAACTGCATCTTATTGGAAAAGTATATATACTTTTATATTATTACAATAATTACATATTAAAGATAAGATACATGCTCCTCCATACAAAAAGGAAAGTTCTATTTGACCTTTTTGATTTTTGCTACGCATTTTCAGATTTGTTCAGGAATCTATTGGACATAATCTATTTTTATGCTTTACTTTTCTGAAATTCATTACTTGAAAAAATTATTGAAGAAATATGTTTAAGCTTGTCCTAGGAAAACTTTAATATGCATAAAAGAAAGCCTAAGAGTCAAGTGAGACACTCGTTCATAGAAATATTGTAACATGGTGATATATCAAAACATATTTTTACATAACAATATCTCAAATGAAACTTCATCAAGAACAGTAACTGCCAGAAAAGTATCTGCCAGAAACAATTGGATTGTCAAAGTCTGACATGTTGCCTGTCCAGAAAACTTATTATGGTTTTGTTAAAGAGGAGTCAAAAGGTTGGAAATATTTGCTGACACCACGTGTAATTGACAATTACTTATATGGCTTTACTTATTGAGAGAAGCTTCAAGTCATTTGAGCATCTAACACTGATACAAACACCAAAGATAATATATTATTCTTTAACTTCTAGTCTTCAGAATGCATTGTTCTTTCTTGTCTGGCGACTTGTTTTTCTTTCGTAATTTTGTTAAATATGTCTTATGACTTCTTAACAGTAAGAAATTTATGAGGAAGATTTCAGGGTCTGGGGTCTCAACCTTCACGTGTCTGAGATATTGTTCTATATCCCATCCTGAATTCTGTTGAGTATTTTTCTCCCATACTACTGAAATAGCATATTTTGTGACCTTGGAATTAGATTGGAAGGCTCGTGCAGATGTTGTACAGCTGTTAAAGCATGTAAAGGAAGAACTGACCATACTTGTTGTTAGCCATGACCTCAAGTAAGTTCCCCCCCCCCCTCCTAATCACTGCATTTTCTGCCTCATTTATTATTTTTCTCATGGTCATAGTTGCCAGATTTTATTTTTCTAGTACTCCTAAAAATTAAGGGAATTATTTCACATTCTGCCTTCAGTCTTGGCCAGCAATGAAATTGGATATTTAAACCTAGAAAAACCTTGTGCGATACTGAGGCACAAGGTTTTTCTGTGGATATTTAAAAATGTTTGTTCCTGCTATTCTCTACTAGAGCTTGTTCCGCTCTATGATTTGGCTGTAGTTTTTGCTTATAGGTTAGCTGATGTAGTGGTGGAGTAAATTTACTGAAACACTTTTCACTTTGCAGTAACCCTAAACTGTTACATGTCACATGTGTAAAAGGGCCTAACAATATGAAGGGATTTTTAAAAACTCAAAATAGGAAGTAATGTTTCAGTGCTAAAAAAATGAAATAAGTCGAGCGAACCGTATTGGTATATTGTTGACTTCTCTTGAAAATTTTGAAGTTATGCGTCAGATGGATATGAATCTTTAAACCATAAGTGCCAATTTGTTTATAATGGGGCCTTTGTACCTCCAGAGAGTTAGTGTCTTTGGTCGACCAATCGTGGAGCATGGAAATGGGTGGAGTGCTTAAGGAAGAGCCTGAAACCGTATAATATTCGATCTGTGTTATTGCCTGGCTCATGGATACTTGATGTTGTGCTTGAGGTATGACGACCATTTTCAAGTTTGTTCTTTATGTAATTTGTGTCCTAGTAAAAAAAATTCATTGTAAATGTAAAAGCGATTAACAAATATAAAACACGATTACCAGGAAAACTTATTCAAACATCACAAATGAATTTAAAGCTGCAGAGTGTAGATCCTTGATGGTGTTTGTATGATGTTCTAACACAGTTGACATGGATTTCTAAGTCAAGACTGAAGACTTGATATTTTTCTATATTGGTACTGTTATTAGAGTTTTAAGAAGTCTTGCAGTTGCTCATCGTTCCATGATTTGGAAGTTCAAATCTTGATGACAGAATGCACAGAGTACTGGTTCATCTGACACACTAGACCATATGATTCTCCACATCATTTATCAAAATAATAATGATTCTCCACATCATTTCACATTTTTAGTAATTATAACATCGGTATAATTACTAAAAATACAGTTTGTAATATCAAACTCGCATACCACACTTCTTAACTGACAAGGAAGAGCTTAACGGTATTGCTCCGGCTTTTCTGCCTCTACAGCTCTAGCACAAGATCTGCAATGGAAACAGTAGAAAGCTTAAAATAAACAGATAGCAATTCTTTTCTTACAACTAAAAGTTATGATCCATAAATTCCATGTTCAATAACTTATCAAATAAACTAAAAAGTAAAAAAAATATTTGTTCATTAAGTTATATCCTGTGGATTGAGGTGTACTGCAATTTTACTGATCTATAATTGAGTGACTTAATTATATATATTCACTTACAGTCTGCATCTGTTTTCATCCAGTGCTCTCCTTTTCCGGTTGAACTGCTGAGCCAATTATGACAAAGGCTCATGGTGGTGATTTCTTCTGTTAACATGGTTGATTGAAGAAATGTTTTGTTGTCACAGTCTAGGAATGTCACATCTAAATCTTTATTTTTGCCACTGGGAAGTATTCTTGTTCTCATATTTGTCTGACTTAGTGAACTTTTTGTTAGCGGTTGATCTTTCAGGATGGATTCTTCTGTGTGACATTCTTAGGGTCTGCATGAGCACATGTAAAAAAATGTAAAAAAAAATTAGTTACACCTAGTTCTTTGACTATCTAGGTGAAGACTCCACCTTCAACAATATAGGTGGTTTATGTATGAATTAAGATGTCTTCATTATAACCTTTAGGAGGGCGATCTCTGAATACTGTTAATAGGCCATGGTCGTAAAAACTCTTACAGTAGGATGCTTGATTTATTAGATAGTGACTTAGTAAATTGTAATATGACGTTTTCAGTGAAGTATTTGTCATAAGGAATTCTTATAGGTGCTTTATCTTGTTGATAATTCGTTATAATCTGGCACAACTCATTCTTCCTGGGTGGCACGCCCTTTTTGGGATGCACATAATGAGAAAGGCCATCAGAAGTTTGGTGATTTTTTTATTTTTTTTTAGTTTTTAAAGTCTAGAGCAGAATTCAACAGTCATCGACATACTTCAATTTGTCTGGCTTTTCTAAAAATCATTTCAACTCAACTATCTACAATATAGACTACATAGATCATTGTAATTATTACATCTGGCCTTTAATGTCTACATGACCACTATTATCGCATCTGTTTTTTTTGGCAGTTTGTCTAAAAAGAAGCAGTAGCAGGTGACCAACCTTGGGCAGTTTCATCTTGGTTGGAACAGAATCAGCAGCAAGACCATTAACAGATAGCTAGTGTGCAGCACCTTGAGGGGATATGAATCTTTTTCAGCATCTTCTTCATAAAATGCATGGCATATGGTCCCTTGGAATCTTTTTTGCTTTGCTCTTTAATTAATTATATTGCTTGTAGGCATTGGTATTAATTATTCTTGAAGAGCTCCCCAACTGATCCCTTTTCTTTCTTCGTCTCTTCACCTGTTTTGGGACATCAATTATAGTGAAGAGCCAGGAATATATATATATATATATACCAGAACCACAGGTTTTTAGTTTTTAAGAGTGCATTATGCATGGTGGTTCCTCTATGAGGTATTTGGTGGACTAGAAAGAAACAGTGTTGGGGTGGAAAGTTAATTGAATGATTAAACGTGTTGCAGTCATTAGGGGTAGCCAGCCAGCCAGCCAGCCAGCCAGCAAGCAATCGGGGCTCTTTCAAGTCTTTTGTTGGTTTAACTTTTGGTAAGGTGCTCCACGATTAAAGGGTGAGGGGTGTGTTGAAACTTTATTATTAAGTATCTTGTACATTGTTAGTATATGTATGTAGGTGTAGGTACTGAGCAGTCTAATAGTAGCTTATGAATTCCAGTGTTATTGATTGGAACAGCTCTCGTGCAACTCCTTGTGAGATAGATAAATAACCCTTATAAGTAGTCCCCACGTTACAAAAAATCAGTTTATAAAGTTCGGTCATCTTGAAATAAGTGGATTGAATATATAGTTTAGGCCAATTTATAAATGATTAACTATATTTTTTTTATAAGTCATTTGAATTCAAAAAAAGCTTATGTGTATTTTGATATCTCATGTGGACTTCCTTACATAGACTTTCCTTCAATTATTTATGTTTTTTGGTATAAACGAATCCATTTAGAATTTTAAAATTAGAAATTAAAATACAAACTAATTATTATTTGAAAAAAAAACTATTTCCTTCATTAATATATCACCATTTACAAAGAGGATGGAGACCGTGACAGATCTAAAAATTATTTATAAATTATTTTGGATCATCACCATTCTTGCCACGATATTGCCACTGTCGTCATTCGAATCCAAAGTGCATTATTCTCATCCAACGAATCAAATCTGAATAGGGAGTTCCACGGCTCCACCTCTACCCAATTTTTTTTAAAATGTATTAAATTTGAGTCTTGAGAAGCATAAATTGCATAATTTTTTCTTCTATGTATTTAATTTGAGAACCTATAAATTCTTCTTTCCTTCCCCCAAATTATTTCTTGGGTATTTAATTTAGAACCTAGATCTGATTTCATTTGATGTAAATCCATATAACTTGAATGCATCAAAGCTTGTCTCCTAAAAATCTCTGAACTAACTCTATAATACAAGGATGAAGAAGATTAGAGAGAGATAGTTAGTCTGTAGGTTAAGGATGAAGAAGATTAGATAGAGAGAGAGAAAGAGATAGTAGTACGTAGGTTAAGGATGGAAAATATTAGAGAGAGGTGGCACGTAAGTAATGTTGGATTGTGAGTTGTAGGTTATGAGTAGTTAAATTCAACTAAACTTGTCATTGTATTTGGGATAAAAAATTGATATTTTTATATTATTTTTTAATATTTTTATAATAAAAATATTGCTATAAATATATAACGAACATAAAAAAAGTTGAGTTATTTTACGTAAGAAAAAAAAAGTAAAACTAGTAATTTGTAAGTTACCGTCGAATATAATAATATTAAAAACATTTAACCCCCTACCCCACACACACCATTTAACCCCCAAACTAAGTCGTTCTTCTGAATTTTCCCAACCATAATTCAATTCAAAGCCTATTTCCCCCATCTATTCGTTTCACAAGGAATCAAACAAATCCTCTCATAAATATCGTCGATTCCTAGTCCACTCAGATTGCAAACCCTAGTCCCCAAATTCTCTCCAAATTCTACGGGCCCTAGCGAATCTCATAGTAATGGGCACGGAGAAATACTCCTCAGCAGCCGTGGAGATTTCTGAACCCTTGTTGAGGGATGAGACTACTGAGAATACTAGGGATTTTGAACTGGAAATTATCCCAGAATGGAAAGATCAGATCACGATCAGAGGGTTGGTGGTGAGTGCTATATTGGGGGCACTCTTCTGTATCATCACTCACAAGCTCAATCTGACGGTCGGGATCATTCCGTCCCTTAATGTTGCTGCCGGGCTGCTCGGCTTCTTCTTCGTCAAGTCATGGACTGGGCTATTGTCCAAATTAGGGTTTGATGTTAAACCATTTACTAGACAAGAGAATACAGTGATTCAGACTTGCGTGGTTGCTTGTTATGGCCTTGCTTTTAGTGGTATATATTTTTATTTTTTATTCTTTTAAGTTGTTTTGAGCTTAATTAGTGTCCTTTATATTTTTTTACTGCTGAAAAAGTCTTATTGTCTGATGATATGCGTGTATTTTTAGCTTGTTTGTATTGTTTTGCAATATGATTAATTCTTATCTGGTGTTGGATAGAGTATCAAGATTGGGATAAAAAGTCTTTTTTGACTTGAGTTGAGTTGGTGTGGATAGAGTGTAACTGTGGTGTTTGAAAGCATTTTTATACCCATGTAATTATGTATTATGCATTTGACCTTGGTTTGAGATAGTTCTTGTGTTTGGACTTTGGAAAGTTATGATAAGGTTTATTAGTCGGAGTGAAAATGTAGCTTTTACGACACTTCTGTTAATTGAGTGTAATGAGTAACTTCAATGTCTTTTGTTTAGGGGTGTAAACAGATATATGGATCCGGATACAGTGATATCCGTATCCGAAAAATCAATTCGTTATATGTATTCGTATCCGGTATTAGGCGAATTTTAAAAATATTATCCATATAATATCCGAATACGGATAATATCCGTTTCCGTTTATTTTATTCGAATAAACAGATTATTCAAATATTTGGGTATCCGAATTTGTTTATCAGTCATTACCACCCAGCCACCACCAACAAACGGTAGTACATAGTCGCCAACCTCGTCATCATCAATATTACACCAGTTCCTAGTCTAGATGCAGCCAATATCATCGTCTCTAGCAACTCTAGATCAAGAGCTGCAACCGAACCGAAACGAACCGAACTTTGTCGAACTCGAACACTTTTAGTCGAACTCGAACATGTTCGAGTAACTCGATCGAACCAATAACTATGTACGAGTTCAGATCGTTTGGTATTCGTGAACATGATCGAGTTCGCGAACAAGTCGAACATATGCTTGTTCGCGAACACAAACTATGTTCACGAACACTAAACTTGTTAACGAACACAAACTTGTTCACGAACACAAATTTGCTTACAAACACAAATTTGTTCACGAACATAAACTTGCTCACGAACACGAATTTGTTCACGAACACAAACTTAGAACTCTGAAGCAAAAAACAGTTAAATAAATACAAAAAATGTTTTATCTAAGAGTCTAAGTATTCAATCAAAAATTAGACCAAATATTGTAATAATCATTCATCCAAAAAGACCAAAATCAAAGATAATTACTTAGAACTTAGAAGTTATAATTAACTTAAAAGTTAAAAGTTATCAAATAATTAAAAATTCTTGATTTACAAATATCAACAATCAAATATTAATATCAAAAATTCTTTCAACTCTTCAAGGTCAACCACTTCAAACAGAGTCTACAAACAAATGATTATCAAAAACTCACAATTTAATATTGGTAATGTATTTCTTTTGTTGTCATTTTTAATTAATATTCAATTTTTTTACAATTTTTAAATTTAATATCTAGTTTTTATTTTTGATCTTCAAATTTATGTATAGTTTTTTAAAGTTTCAAAATTATTCAATAAATAGTTTAATGATTATTACTCTATTACTGAAGTCTCGATACGTACATTGAAGACTTGATTTCTCTATTCTCTATCTCGATTTCATAATTTCAATAACTCATGTACATGTAAGCAACTGTATTGTAATTTGTATCATTCTTTAATTAATGTCAAATTGTCATTGCATGATAATTAATGACTATATTTATGTGCTTTATGACATGGTTTATAATTTATTAAATTATTTAGGATGTAAATTATAATAATCCAACAATCATTGTTCAAAATTTAATAAAAATATTAAAATTATTTTAATTAAATTAGAATTTAGAGGTGAAGAAGTAAACATTATTATTTATTAATTATTTAATAAAAAAGTTTACTTATAATAAATTATTAAAAAAACAAAAAGATGTTTAGGTAATAAAAAAAATAACTATAAATTTAACAATTATTAATAAAACAAACTTTAGAATTTAATATGAAATAACCAATTATTTGTATTTAGAATTTTAGAAATAATTTAAACATGTAATTAAGAAATCGAACTACTCGAACCGATCTCGAACTTATCGAACCAAACTCGAACCTAACGAACCGAACCGATCTCGAACTTATCGAATCCATCTCGAACTTTTCGAACTGAACTCGAACTTACCGAACTGAACCAAACTCGAACTGTTCGCGAACAAAGACGAACCGAACCACATGATTCGCGAACATGTCCGATCGAGCAATCGAATGGAACACTCTGTGCGAACTCGGCTCGACTCGACGAGCAAGTCGAACTCAAACCGAACCGAACCGAACCGAACCGAACCGGTTCGCGAACAGTTCGGTTCATTTGCAGCCCTGTCTAGATCCCAACAAGCTCGACTATTTTCAAACTGAGATTCGCCATATTTGTTTGGTCCAAAAAAAAACAGATCTGGATTGAGAAACCTTTTGTTTTTGAATAACAAATTTAGAGATTATGATGTTGATTCGGTCCGCGTTTACGATGAGCCCAACAAGCCCATCCAAATTCAAACTTAGATCTGTTGTGTATCCAAAAAAATAAATCAGATCTGGGTGTAATCATCATAAACCAAAAAATCTCAAGTACAACTATTGACACCGCAAATCTAGATCTGGATTAAGAAAACTTTTGTTTTTGAAAACAAATTTATACCATCAAAATCAGATTTGGATGGTTTTTAAGATTTTTTTTTGAACTAATATCTAAATTAGGAGGGATAATGGAGGAAAGAAGAACGAGGGAAAGGAAGAAGAAGACCCAACAATCAAA
Organism: Panax stipuleanatus; assembly: GCA_020205555.1. Classification (NCBI taxonomy): domain Eukaryota; kingdom Viridiplantae; phylum Streptophyta; class Magnoliopsida; order Apiales; family Araliaceae; genus Panax; species Panax stipuleanatus. The sequence continues at coordinate 20,012,246 of CM035117.1, forward strand.
GACTCAACAATTGCCATAGTTTACGATACTATCTCCATCATGGTTGCCGTCAAACTAAAGAAAATGAGAACAAGAAGAAAAGGGTAGGATGATGAATATCAGTATCATGTTTATGCCATTTTGAGAAATTTTCGGATCGACTTGTTTTGGGCATTAATAACTAAAAATTTGATATTTCATGTTTTAGTTTTGTTTAGTGTATTTTATTTTATCACTATTCTTTCGTTTTGTTTTCAAGTTTGTTTTGTTTTAATTTAGTTTTTTTTTCTACTACAGTTTTTGTTTTGTTTTAACTTGATATAGTAATATGTTTTAAAGAGGATAAGTGTAGTTATTTTGTTTTAATTAATTATATGTTTATTTCCCTAAATTCTTACATTTTTTTAACTACTAAAAATATGATGTGGCAGTTTTAATTGGCATAGATTTGTCATGTCAGCAAACCACATTATCAATTTATGACGTGACATGTTCAATTGAACTAATGTGAAAAAAGTTAAAAATTTAATCATCTGATTGAAAAAATTACAAAGTCGATCACAAAAGTGGAAAAAGATAAATAGTTAAGGATAGTAATTTATATTTAAGCCAATAAAGTAATACTTGAACATTTAATCTAGATTTCAAAATGAATGCTCTACTTATTAATATTTAGATGTCCATTAACAAGTAGATGTGAATTTTGTGTGGAGTAATATTGTAATGTGTATGAATATTTATAATCTATAATTAGATTCAAAAGTTACATTGAATATATAATTGTTTTTTCTCAAATACTTTATTAAAACTTTAATAATATGTTTTTGGGGAGTTTATTTATTATTTATCCTCAATACATAGATTACATAGTTATAAAAAATTTACTTTATAAGTTATAATGTATGTGTGACAACTAGTTAATCCAACTTGATCCAAAATTGATCTTGGCTTATTTTAAATATTTGAACTTCTAGTTTCTAAATCATTAGGCAAATGAAAGTGATAAATACTCCCTCCACTCGAAAATTCATAAAAATCTATTCAACCCTTCCTTCTAGATTAATTCTAAATTAGTTTGGACCTAACACATTTTAACTTTAAAATTATATTGTTTATTGCTCCCGCCTCCCAGCTATGTAAGTAAGTTTTGAAAGTAAAAAACTTGTAACAAGGTGATAACTATATTTTTGTTCTTGTAGTATATAATTTTTTTGTTAAATGATACATTTTAGATATTTTAACTTTATAATAGTAAAAATCGATTTACTATACTTATTATTTTGCTTATTATATATTAATCAGTATTCTAAATATTCTTTCCTAGGTCCGCCTAGGGCCCGCCTAGGCGCTAGGCCCCCCTTACCCCCGCCTAGGCACTAGGCCCCCTTGGTGCCTTGCCTAAGCGCTAGGCCCCCTTGGCTCTTCACTTAGGCCCAAGGCAACTAAAAAATCCTTCTAAGAAATTAGGCGGGACCTAGGTGGAGAGATTTTTTTTTATTTTAATAACTACCCAAACCAAATCTTGATATATTTATTTTTCTAATGATTTACTATATTCATAATGCAAGTTGTAGCATATCAAATCACAACAAAAAGTGAACAAGATTAAGTCAAAATGAATAATTTATTATAGTTGTAATTTTTTGAACTTGTACAAATTTCAAATTATATAAATGATGATACATTTGTAATATTTAATTTAATTCAATATAATTGTTAAATTTATGTTTAGTTTCTTAAGTTTTAATATTGAATTGAATTATTGAAATTTTAAAATTTATTATTTAATAGCAATCTTGTTTATGAATAAAACTAATACGTTAAAGATATGTTTGAACTTTGAAGAATTGCATGTTTGTGTTTGAACTTTGACATTGGCAATATGGATATGTGTTTGAACTTTAAGCAAATGCCTTTATTATAGATTGTTTTGTTTATATTATTGTTTTGTTTGAATAAATGTAAGATAAAATATTAAAATTGGCTTAAAATAAAAAATCCCGCCTAGGCGCTAGGCCCCCAGACCGCTCGCCTCCCGCCTAGCGTCTTTTAGAACATTAATATTAATTTATATATATGTAAGTTATTCGGATACGAGTTTCGGATACGGATCTTAATTCGAATATCAGATTCCTAGGTATCCACTATCCGCCAGATATATTTATGGTCGGATGTTAAACGAATATGAATACGCCTACGTCTGTATTCGTATTCGTTTATTTGCGGATACCTTTAAACTGAATACGGATATATTAGTTTTTTTCGAATGCGAATAATATCTTTTTTTCGGATACGGATACAAACGAATAGGAATTTTACATGGTTACCATTTACAACCCTACTTTTGTTGCACTATTTCTTTCATTTTTACTCTTTAGAATATAAATATCGCACTTCGTTACGTTTTCTTTAAGCTTTGCCTTTAAAGCTTTTGGTCAATCTACGACCTACGAGTCATTTATGCTTGCAGTAATTTAGTGCTCTATTCAGTATTTAACATATTTACTCTCGACTTAGATCTTTAAGGTAGTAAAATAATCTTTTTTTTAATTTTATAAATCTTCTTGCTCAACCTCACCGGTTACCTTTACTATGTTTATTGATTATTTTCCCTTTTCTATGAGCATCAGTAGCGTTTTTTTGTCTATCATCTTTATTGTTTAAGCAATCTTTTGCACATGATGAATCTCAAATTTGGTACATTTCCTTGGTTTGGCAGGTGGCTTTGGGTCTTATTTGCTTTCAATGAATGAGAGAACATATAAACTGATTGGTGTGGATTACCCTGGTAACCGGGCAGAGGATGTTAAGAACCCAGGCTTGTTATGGATGATTGGCTTCATATCTGTTGTCAGTTTTCTTGGCCTTTTCAGTCCTTGCTCCACTTCGTAAGGTATATCCTGACCCCATAATGCTTATGATTGACTGCTGAGATTGCTAGTAGTACAACAAATCAACCTAAATACTCCTGTTGCTACATATTTAGGCAAGAGTTGAAGACAGAAATACTTCTGACAGTGCATTCCTAAGTAAATGTGGAATTGCTCTTTTTTTTTATTGGAGTGCTTTTTCCTCTTCAATTGAATTTCTGTTGCCAAAATTCTTGTTTACATAGACGAATTATTCTTCAGTTTGCTGGTTCCATAATCACAAAAACATTGTGCTGCAAAAATAAAGTGTAGACTTCAATAAAGAATTGAGCCATGGAAATATAGTATAAACTCCAAATATTTAGTTGTGCTTGATGTCTTTTGTAACTAAAAGGATAGTGATTGCATCTCATTTTCTAGGGACTACAAAGAATTTTTTGAAGTTACTTTAGTTTAAGCTATTGTTTGGGAAATTTCTAATCCCTGCTAGAGGCTTACATATGATGCTAGCATTTTTCTCGACTGTTCTACTGTAACAAATGACTTCTTAACTAAGTATGTGTTTCTTGTTCTTACTTTATATGTGATATCAGGTTATGGTCATGGATTATAAGCTTACATACCCTAGTGGAACTGCCACAGCAATGTTGATCAATAGCTTCCATACTAATTCTGGAGCTGAGCTTGCAGGGTAAGAAACTTTATATTAAGTTCTTTCTATTTTTGTGGGTTAATTAATCATAAAAATAAAAATAAAAATTGAAAAATCATGTTCCTTACAATGCAAGATGTTTCGGGATATCTGCTTAATTTATGTGGTAATATGGCATGAAAGTGAAATGATTGAAATAACAATGGATGGAGATCAAAGATCAACATGAATATATGTATCCGCTCTAAAGGAAAGTGATGTAAAACGGGGTAGGAAGAAGGAATAAGAGTACCTATTTCTGCAAAGAATCGGTAAAGAAACACACAAATGCATACAATGTTAATCTCAAATCAATTCATTCAGTAATCTCTAAAATAATGAAGTATTACAATGCTTAAATAGAAAACTCAATACTTGGGATCAAGTAAAAATCCTAATTTAAAAAGGAAATAATCTCTTAATTAAAATCTACTACTACAATAAAACTCTCTTAATTAAAATCTAGTACCATAATTAAAAATCTCCTAATTATAATCTGCTACCATAATTAAAACTTGTAGAATATCCTACTAAAATAATTACATTAATAATTCAATATTTATCTTTAAATAAAAATACAAACTTAATAATAAATTTCTTAATTTTTCTATTTCGTACTGCATCATTCTCCTCATCTTTAAAAAAAACTCATCCTCGAGTTTTGAAATATTAAAGAATAATAAACCACAGTCTCGGAGATGCATTCCAACAAAACATGCGCATCCGATGACCGATGTTTGTTGAGCACAATTTTTGGGAATAGAAATATCACAAGCAAGAAACTAGATGCAACTTTGGACTCGAATACAAAATTTAGCATAAGAAAGTCAACATGTTGTACCTCAATTGTGTCTTTCTTTTTGTGTTTAACTTCTTGGTTAACAGGATTCACCTCTTGCACTGCACTTCCTTTAATGCAAACCACCTTTGAATCTTCAACTGATACAACATTTTTAACTTCAGCCACTTTAAGATCCTCACGAGTCTCAATATGTTGAAGTTCTTGAAGAGTCTCACAGACTCTTTATATTTTGTTTGTAGGGCCGACATCATAGCTTTGACATTTGTGTTGATTCCTTGATCACATGTTGGAATTGCAGCGATGAAATTTGAGATATTTGCTTGATTTGCTATAATAAGTGCTGCAATGGATTCTTTTATTCTTCTAAGACGCTCCTCCCAATTATAAGTCACCATAATTGCAAAAAAAAAACTTTTTTTCCTACCCAAAAATAGGTAACAAACAGGGAAAAAATTGAAAATTCTGAAAGTTTAGGGGCTGAAATGAAACTTCAGAAATTTCAGCGCTGAATTGAAATTTTTAGAACCATTGAGGGTCGAATTGAAAGTTTCAAAAACTTTGGGGTCTAAGTTGAGAATTTCAGAAACCTGAGGGTACCAAACTGTAATTTGGCAGAAGAATTACCCTACCATTGTCACTGTAGCGGCACTGTAGCAGTTTTATTTATTTAATTTTTTTTTCCAATTTTGGTATAAGTTTGAGACTATGTTATTGTATCGAATACTGGTGTCGATTCTTTAGCGAAATTCGACGATTGATGAAAGCCAAAAAATTAGGGTAGGAAGGAATTGGATATCAAAAGATATTAGAAATTTTTGTTGTTGATACCATTATGATATAGGACAATGTAGGAAGAAGAAATAAGAATACCTATCCCCGCTGAGACTCAGTAAAGAAACACACACAAAATAGCACACAATTTTAATCTCAAATCAATTCATTCAATAATTTCTAAAATAATGAAGTATTATAATGCTTAAATAGAAAACTCAATACTTGAGCACTAAGTAAAAACCCTAATTTAAAAAGGAAACAATCTCCTAATTAAAATCTACCACTACAATGTTTTCTCCTAATTAAAATCTACTACCATAATTAAAAATCTCCTAATTATAATCTACTACCATAATTAAAACTTCTAGAATATATTTAGCAAAAAATAAATAAATAAAATCTAGAATATCCTACTAAACTAATTACATTAATAATCCAATATTTATCTCTAAATAACAATACAAAGTTAATAATAAATTTCTTAATTTTCCTCTTCCGTATCGCATCACAAAAATTGACGAAGGGTGTCTTTATAGATATAATTTTAAATTGTTCAAAAATGTTATCCATATTAAACTTTACCAGGTACTCCCTGTGCCCCAATTTAATAGTCATGCCGTTCTTTTTTGGATGTCTCAAGGTATTTGTCTTTTAACAGAACCAATGCAACTGTTATATGAATGGACCATATTTTCTTTTTGAAAAATAAAGTTAACACTATTTCAGCCCCGCATGTTAAAAAGCTGATGCAAATTTATAATAAGACAGGTATTAATTGAAAAAAGAACAAGTTGGTCAATTCCCCCCTCCCCCCTTTTTAACCTGTATGCCACGTTGACTTTGACTTGCGATTTGGGAAGGAGGGATTATTATTTAGTAACGTAGACCACCTGTAAGTGATATAATTATATGTGATGAAAGAGAACCAGAAGCACAAATAGCTGTTACAGCATAAGAAGAAAAGTTTGATAATTTAATATAATCTCTTACTTTCAAAAATTGCCTACGTAGTGGTAAAAATGGTGGTATTGATCTTATTTAACAAAAGAAAGTTGTCGTGTTATTGAAGGGGAAGTTTTTTGTTGAGGATTCAATTACATGTTGCTAATATACGAGACTGACTTTTTAGAGTTGAGCAAGTATTCCTTTCCTATGAGTTGACTGTGATTGTTTATAATGGTAGAGATGGTTGAAATGTAGAATACACGAGTATGGGCCCTTGATCTCATGTCATCCTATTGAATCTTAACCTTCAGTTAATCTTACCTTTGAGGCGTGATTTAGTTTCATGTCATCATCCTCGTCTTTGGAACATTTTGCCACTTACGGATTTGTTGTTTGAGACGGTCACTTTACCTAGGAAATAAAGTCCATCTTTCTTGTTCTTTATTGCTCATTGATCATGATCTTCAGTTCTGTATGTTTTGCACCCATCTATGTAGGTTGTGTGGTGCAGCTGGAAGGAAAGAATAAACTTTTCAGTTGTTAAATACCATCATACTAATATACTATTCTGGATTTAAGTTTAACTATGGAAGAGGGGAGGCTGCATTTGGAGTAGTCAGATTACAATTTGGTTTTCTGAAACTACATGTCTTTATAACTATCATCATTAACTGAAGCACAGTTTTAATAGCTGTTGGGAGATGATATAGTTGTTCCAAACTGCAAATTTTTTTGAAGCAGAGACTAGGAGGTTACAGTAGTAGCAGGTTGTAAATTCTTTACTTGTTTTGGTTGGTCATGTTGAAGCCTTGTTTTCAATCATCTTTACTGTTGGCTGTTGAAAAGATTCAAATCTTGATGAGATAGATCTCTCTTCTACTTTTTGGTTCTCTTGGAGGAGTTCATCTACAAGTGTCGGAATGTGTTAGCTTATTGCAAACTTGAAGAAAAATCATACCGGAACTCGGATGTTATCTTAAGCTTCTGGGTAAAAAGACTAATCCATGATAACCCTGACTTTTCGAAGTAAATAAAGAAAGAGAAAGGAAAAAAAGTAAAGAAAAAAAGAAAAAGACGACCCTGACAGATCTGGATAACTGGAAATTTTCCTGTAATGGTTCTCGTAGAGTGAGTATTTATATTGTCTCGCTGTTGTGCTAATTTCTGATAAACGAACGTCATTTTGGCCTTTTTTCCAAGTCTCAGACCTTCTATTTCTTAAGTTTTATTTTTATTTTTACCTTGTACTGTTGAAAAGAGGAACCACGAGATCTTGCCCACTTTGGTAAAGTTTGTCATGATGCTGACGTCGCCTTATTTTTTTTACCTCTTAAAATATTTCATGTTCCGTATTGCTTAAATTCTGACATTATCCTAAAATGTATGCACTTCTTGTAACAGGAAACAAGTAAACTGTCTTGGAAAGTATTTGAGCATAAGTTTTTTCTGGAGTTGCTTTAAGTGGTTCTTCAGTGGTATTGGGGATTCATGTGGATTTGATAATTTCCCTAGTCTCGGTTTGACACTGTACAAGAACACGTAAGCTTCTTGTGCTTTTAGCTTATTGTTATTAACCCCATGTTACCTGGAATGTGGTTTAATACAATATGTGGAGCGAAGCAGGAGTGTAAAACGTCACATTCTATGGTACAGGGTAGGTTTTTTTTGCGTCTTTTTGGTATGAAATTTGTTTATCTGAAGACGTGGTAACTGGTACGTTAGGATAACCTTCTAAAAAGATATATTTCAATCTGGTTAAGTTAGTTTCTTAAACGTGTGCATTTTCAAGAGGCTACACCATGTCTGTCTTTATTGGAAGCTCCAAGCCGCTCACTTAGTTACACTAGCTGATATGAGTTTTCTTATAAATATGGGCATGATATTCTATCATCTTATTCTTGATCTCTTATAACCTAGGACGACCATGCAAAAGTGAGGAACTTTGTGGCTTCCAACAAAGACGAATCCATAGAAGCCGATGGAAAGGATGTAATAGTGGCAGAGCACTGTGATTTTAATCTGTAGTTCAATTCTCTTTCTACGCTTAATTGAAATCCATAGAGTTGGTGTTAAAGCTGTGGATCTACAAAATGTAAGGGTAGATAACTCATAATTTATAAGTAAATATCTGATTTTTGTAATGCCACAATAGCTTATAATCTCCAGTTTTACGGAGTTGGTGCAAAAGCTTGGGATCCACAAAATACAAGGGTAGGTAACTCAAAATTTTAAGTAAATATCTGGGTCTTGTAATGCCACAATAGCTTATAATCTCCATCTTTTACGGGTCTGGTATGTTCAAGTTATCTGCACCACAAACAGTTCCACATTCTAAGCTTCAAACTACTAAAGTCCATACGTATTTCAATCGGGAAGGACTAGGAATTAAGTCACACCACTAACCAAAAAGAGATGAAAGAGAGGGAAAGAGAAAGAGATGAACATGTAGGCTTTGAATTTTGGGATTACAATTTCCTTAATATTTTTAGTTATTTTAACATTTTCTTCTTATTTTACGCTTTCAAAAGTTGGAAAACTAAATTCCCGTCACTTCTGTCCAGTTGGGAGTCTGGAGGGTGGAATTAGTTTTAGAAAATGAATGTTGGGGAGCAAGTAGACACGTTTTTAAGTTTGGGGTGCAAACCTCATGGGACATGTAAAGTCTGGGTGCAATATGTTTTTCAGTCTTATTTAGAGTTGAATTATGTAATGAGTTTGAGCAAAAGCTTTGTGCTTTTATTGATGAGTGTTTCTACTGATTCCATGTGTGCATAGGTCCTTTAGCCATTCTTTCTACTCCTTAGTCTGTATTCTATACATTTTCTAACCTGTCCTACATCAGTTATTCTGGGACTACATTTTCCATGCGAGTAACTGGGAATACCTTGTGGTGAACTTCATGCCTCATGGTTATTGGTCTCTATTTTGGGAATATGACTTATATTTCAGCAGTATTATGCTGGTATTGACACCTGAACTGAACTGCTTCATGAGTATATATTAAAATTCAGTACTTGCTGCTGATTTTTTTAATAACTTTATGAAGCTCAAAGTCTATTAAAGCGTAAATTAGAAAGAAAAAATAAATCTTAAGGAGCGTGTAATGAATGCTGTAGATGTTAATTTTACATATAATATGTATGCTTGATACGAGTGCCATTTTTTAAGGAGGATTTCTATGCAATACAGAAGGGAAAGCATTCATCATGAGAGTAGCTTGAATTACTGATATTTTTTCCATCACCTATCATGCAGGTTCTATTTTGACTTCAGTCCAACTTATGTTGGTTGTGGTCTTATTTGCCCTCACATAGTCAACTGCTCATGTCTTCTTGGGGCAATCATATCATGGGGTTTTCTTTGGCCCTTAATTTCCCAACATGCTGGAGATTGGTATCCAGCTGGCCTTGAAAGCAATGACTTTAAAGGTCTTTATGGCTATAAGGTATTACATTTTTGTTCTATATTCTAACTTCTAAAACGGACTTGCTGGAAAGTTCTGAGGTATTTTGTGCCAAATGGACCTGCAATTAAGGAAAGCCCTCGACAGTTCAACATTCTAGTTTGAACTGTTTTAAGATACTTCAACTGAAGCAGAAAGCTATTGATGCCACATCATCGGAGACTATTGAGACATTCACAATCTAAAAAAGGAAAAAAAAAATCAAAAAAATTAAAATTTTGAAGAGTACATGTTGAAGTGGACTGTTTGCATTATTAACTTATATACTAGCATGATTTTTCTTGATACTTCATTTTGTTTGCAGGTTTTCGTAGCTATTGCACTTATTCTGGGAGATGGCCTCTACAATTTGATAAAGATAATAGCTATAACTATTAAGGAACTGTGCAACATCAACACAAAGCAGAACAATCTCCCTGTTGTAAAAGCGATCTTAGGTGAGTATTGCAAGATCTAACACCTTTAATTAAGTGGCCCCCATAGAAAAAAGTCGATATAGCTTAAATATAATAATTATAGCTCAAGGCGTTTTCCCTTAATCTGACATTGTTTTCTGTTGATTTATTTCATATGCTTGTTTGTAGGAATTGTTTAGGAATTAAAATAATCATGTCTACAGGTGATATAATGTACATGTTCATTGCCTTAACTTCTACTAGCCAAGAACTCTAATCTTTGTTACGTAAGTGTAGCAAGTTTCTATTAGCTGGGGAAGATGAATCATGTTCATTTTACAGAATTATAGGGAATAATGTATAACATTATCTCATTACTAGGAGCATGAATAAGACCTCTTCAATTTTATTTTTTATATTTTTTTTGAGAAGAGGCTTCAGTTGTTGGTATTTCCATCCTTATTTAATAATTTTTCAAATTACAGGCAATTCTTCTTATAGATTCTGAAACTGTCTATTCGCTCGTTTTCCAAAGTGAACTGAGATTACTGCTTATCAAATATACCACACGTGCAAGTTTGCAGTTGCTCCACTTTTGTGTCTGAGGAGTGAATAGTTATGACTTGCTTATTATATCGCATGCATGCACACACACACATGCTTGACACGTGATTTTCCCCATGTTCACATTAAAACAGATGGTGAGACTTCCAAGTTACTACAGGAGCAACGAAAACAAGATGAGGTTTTTCTGAAAGATAGGATACCGAACTGGTTTGCAGCTTCTGGATATGTGGGTCTGGCTGCAATATCTACAGCTACAATGCCTCTTATCTTTCCACCCCTTAAGTGGTATCTGGTCCTCTGCTCGTACATTATTGCCCCCGCGCTTGCCTTCTGTAACTCTTATGGTACTGGACTCACTGACTGGAACTTGACTTCAACCTATGGGAAGATTGGTCTTTTCATCATTGCTTCATTGGTGGGAAAAGATGGAGGGGTCATAGCTGGCCTGGCTGCTTGTGGAGTCATGATGTCCATCGTCTCCACTGCAGCTGATCTAATGCAAGATTTTAAGACAGGTTACCTTACTCTATCATCAGCCAAGTCTATGTTTGTGAGTCAGTTAGTTGGAACAGCCATGGGTTGCGTCATTGCACCCCTCACATTTTGGTTGTTCTGGAGTGCTTTTGAAATTGGAACCCCTGACAGTCCGTACAAGGCACCCTATGCTGTTATATTCAGGGAAATGGCAATTCTTGGAGTTGAGGGCTTCTCTTCTCTTCCCAAGCATTGTCTGGCCTTATGTTGCGGATTCTTTTTGGCAGCTGTAATTATAAACCTGCTGAGGGATGTGACCCCTAAAAAAGTTTCCCAATTTATTCCTATTCCAATGGCAATGGCAGTACCGTTTTATATTGGAGCTTATTTTGCAATTGACATGTTTGTCGGGACGGTGATCTTGTTCGTCTGGGAGCGACTAAATAGGAAGGGCGCTGAAGATTATGCTGGGGCTGTTGCTTCAGGGTTGATATGTGGTGATGGGATATGGACAATACCATCTGCAGTTCTCTCCATTTTCAGGGTTGATCCGCCCATCTGCATGTACTTTGGGCCTTCCGTGAGTAGCTGAACATGTAAGTCAGGTTATTGTTGTTCATTTCAACTGGGGACTTGTTTGGATATGTATATATGTTCTCCTACGTTTACCCTTATGTCAAATATTTTTGTCTTTCAACGTGAGTAAAAAATAGTATGTATATTTATTATAGCTGGCACATGGATAAGATTGTGATGGGTCAGCTGGCAAGGCATCATAGTATTAGTTCCCATTGGAATGAATCTATCTCCATCAGAGATATTGATCAATCCACACCATCCAAGTTAGTGGGTTATCTATTCTTCTATCTTATTAGTGACTCAGGTAGGGAAAACGTAATATAATATAATTCATTCCTCAGATGTTTTGTTTTGTAGTCGTGCGTTTGAGGAATGATGATCAAAGATATTTAACATTTTTGGAACAGAGCCGGTGATGGCCGAACCATGCACACCACCAAATTCACCAACGACAAACTAGGACCTGTACCATTTTCCTATTCTATTCAGTGATGCATGGAGTATGTAGTAGTAGTTTATTAGTTAGGATATATATATATATATATAGGAACTTGGAATAACCGAATTACCATTTATTATGTGCCTTGGGTTATCATGAGAAAATACTCCATTTGGAGACAACTGCTAAAACGTGGAGTGCTGCTGCTAATATCGCATTGTCTGTCCCACTTCAACAGGCATTTGCACCAGCGGAAATTACACCCTCACTTTCCTAAATTATTATAATCATGTCCATCCAACAATTTTAGCTAAATTTTATTTAATATTCGAGAAACATTTGCTAATATGAAATGCCCTGAGTCCCAAAACAACAATGATATATATATATATATATATATATATATATATATATATATATATATATATATATATATATATGATAAATGATCCATATCATGTATTTGTTATGGATCAAAAATGGACAAATAATATCATAACCTTTCATTATATAAATTAAGGGTTGTGATTTAAAATACAAATTCGGCTTCCGTTACTTCAACTAGCGGATACAATAAAAACATTTCGGATACTAAAAGACTTGCTAAATGATAAATAAATTATTCATCATGATTCCTTTTGTATATCCTCCGAAAATACATACTAAAAGAGTTGCTAAATGATAAATAAATTATTATCAGATTTATTTATCATAATTCTAATTTCACAACACTAAGGTTAATATTATTTTTGTACATCATAATTCGACTCCATATTGGAATTATAAACCTACCCTCTAATCATTCAATTCTATATATATATATATAGGAGATAGATGGTGTATCATGCACTACTATTTTTTTCCCCAACCAAATTAACCAAAATTATAAACTTGCCTTCAATAGACATCAAGAAAGAAAATTACACAATTAATCAAGCAAGTCTTTGCACGTCAAAATCGTCGTGGTAAGTTTTCAAAAGATATGTTTAATTCAAGTTCTACAAATTCTTCTCATGATAATATTGACATGAATAATATTGGTGTTCATAACACGAACCAATCGCATATTAACATTTCAAAAACTCCATATGAGGGTCAGATTTTTTCTTCTTTCCAAGAGGCGGAAGAATTTTATAGAACATATGCACGTAGTAGTGGATTTGAAATAAAAATTGGGGCAACTCACAAATATGCCACTCCAACAATTTGTCCAACAGACTTTTTACATGTAAGAAAGCTAGAAAACCAATTGAAAAAAGAAACAAGACGTTGATGAAGTTGATTGAGGGTAGTAAGGTCAAAAGAAAAAGAGATTCTATAGGTCGCACGATGTGCAAAATTAGAATGTTTGTTGTTCATCTAAAGAAAGAAGATACCTAGAAAGTTTCAAAAATTAAGTTGACTCACAATCATGATTTGGTGACTCCGAGCAAGAAAAATTCCATTCAAACACAGAAAAATATAACTTCTGTTGCTCGAACTTTAATCGGAACTTTAAATAGCGCTGAAGTTGGGCCAAGTAAAATGATGAATCTATTTAGTGAAATAGGAGGAGGGGTGGAAAATGTCGGTTTCAGTGATAAGGATATTCAGAATGTTGTGCTAGATATAAGACGTGACACAATAGATTCAAACGATGCCCAAGCAGCATTGCAGTACCTGAAAAAACTCTCGGCGGAAAATCCTCTATTTTTTTCGATATCAAACGAGATGAAGATAATCGCATCGCATGCATCTTGTGGATAGATTATCGATCAATGATAGCTTACAAAATTTTGGGGGATGTAGTGACATTTGATACAACTTATCGAACGAACAAGTATTCCATGCCATAAGTCTGACGATACGTGATTTTCTTGGTCCTATAAGATAATAGGATTAAAAAGTCCGGGATTAATATCCATATCCTACCTAAACATTCATCACAATGTCAAGTATTAAACAATTTATAAAAATCATTTCAAATAAACATAGATAAAAAAAAATAAAATCCAACCACGTGTTTCAAGTAAATGATATGGATCATTGCCCATATAGGTATTTAATCATTGTAGAAAACATCACTTTCAATATTAATTTCATCGGTATTATGGAGTACCAAAGAATTATTCTATTGAGGAGCTGAGGCACATGTTAAGATATTTTGTCATCAATATTTCTTCCATGAATGCTCTAATGTCAATTTTTATGTGGAACGGTATGGATAACTGAAAAGCAGGTTCAAAATGGTAGAAAGTAGCAACCATATGCCTTCTTTATATATCCAATCATTATTCAACGTAATCTTAGCAAGGCACTGACGCAGAATTACTCTCTAATATATGGAAGCCGTATAATGAATTAATTTATAAACCAATTGGAAACCATACCGCAATGCAAAGGTCTGATTTTCTATTACAAGCAGGCTTACATACCCATAGACTTTTGATGTATATATGTATTATCAACCCCAAAATGCAGACTGTCTACTTGTGTATTCATTTAAATAGAGTGACACAGAAACTCAAATTAATTGCCGGCCCCCATCCCCAACCAGAAATCAATCATAATGATTAATAAGCATGTTTTATAGAAATGGTGAAAATGCCTCAAAACATTTTTGACTACTTATAGTTAAAACCAATTCTTATGCAATACAACATTGGAACTGTTACTGCTTAGAGCCAAATTTTAATTATCAACATTACCACAATAGTCTCTATATTCTTCTCGGAACAGATTAGCTAGTCCTAATAAGTAAGGGGGTTGTTGTTTAGAACTGAATACATCTGAATGGTTGAATGGCTGGATCGATCAGCCTTTAAGTGCGTTTGTTTTGGAAAATAATCGTCTGAATGGCTGAATCGGTCAGATGATTGAGCTGAATGGCTAAGTTGGATTTTTTTGACTGAATGACTGAATGAGCAGCTGAATAAAGTAAAAAAGATTTTAAAAATTAAAAAAAATAGTAACTATTATATCAAGTAATATTAAATAAATTTACAACAACTTTGAATTTTTTTAGAGGGGTAAAATAATAAAATTATGTCATTCAGATGTTTCAGACATGTTAATTATCAAACAACTTTTTTCATTCAGATTCAGATTCAAATTCATTCATTTTTTTATCAAACACCCCTAAGTCTACTTTCAAAGAAGATATTTATATTACAATTGGACAAGCATAAATATAGATTTCATGTGTAATTAAAGAGGAAAAATATACGAAATATTGTGGAGGAGAACCTCGCTGAAAATTTAGTTTTGGCATTCGCGTAAAAATAATAAATTATATTAAAAAGCATTGGGAGACCAGGACAAATTAACCAAGGCAAAGTCATTTTGGAGACAGACTCTAAGGGGTTTTTTCTTATGATAGATAAGTTTGGCAACAAGTATGGGAATTGGAAGCATTGTCTCCCTCCAAGTTTAATAATGTGTTAGTTGATAGGACCATAACAATATTATCACTACAACTGCTAAATGCAAGTTTAATCAGCCAAATTGCAAACAATACGAATATGAATTAAACCATTTGCAAGTTAACAACAAAAATAAAACAAAGAGTAATATACCCGATACACCAGAGACCTAAACAGTAGATGAAATCTTGTAAAATGGAACCCCAGTCTCATTCGCAATACAGTAGTCTAAACCTTATAATTCGAAAAGCTCACCGATTAATTGTTAATTAATTTGATGTAGAACACAAATCTTCCACGCTGCCCTACAAATTTTGCCCTAAGGATTCCAAATGAAGGGTTTTGGGACAGAATAGTTGATGAACCAATTGTTGAGGAATCGTGAATCGCGACTTAGTGTTGTAATTTTTCCCCAATTGTTTAGGGCAAAGTTAGAAGTCATCCACTAGTACTTCTACCGGACGTGATAATTTTCTTATTCAATTGCCTGGTTTGCTTTGACTTGACTTGGGGGCAATTTGGACCGAAATATGTTTTTATTGTATCCGCTAGTTGAAGTAGCGGTAGTAGAATTTGTATTTTTAATCACATCCCTTAATCCCTTAATTTATGTAATGGAAGGTTATGATGCTATTTGTCCATTTTTAATTCATAACAAATACATGTTATGAATAATTTCTATATATATATATATATATATATATATATATATATATGTTGATAAACTTTCAGTAACATACACATGTGACACATGCATGCAGGGTGCAACTTTTAGTTAGTTTGGTAGGAAATTCCTGAGTTTTAATTATAAGCATGGTCCATGGAAAAGTAGTAGAATTTGTTGGTTGGTTTGATTCGAGTCGGTCTTCTAACATATATGTTAGGAAAATCAAAATCTAATTTTTTATTTTTGAATTTTCATATGGTAGTGGGGAGGGATGATATTTTCAACAATTAACTTTCAAAAGAGGTAGGTCTCTTTTAGTTTTGTCTCCAAGATGGGAAACACATTTAATTTGACAAGCAAAGCAATCACCAACACACCCGTGTATATATATATATATATATATATATATAGGGGTTGCATCCACAGTAACCGGTTGCTGGGAGCAACCACTTTATATGGAGTTTGGGAATCATTATTATAATGGGCCTACTGTACTTGGGAAATAAATTGAGTCAAAAGCTCCTACAAGGAGTGGAACCGGTTGCTGTGGATGTAATCTCATATATATATATATATATATATATATATATATATATATATATATATATATATAATCCGCTTCTCCAGCGAAATGGAAGGAACGGACTAAGAGCGAACCGGCTATAGCGACGGTTTTTTCCGTCACTATAGCATAAAAGCCGGTTTTTTATGCTATAGCGACGAAAAAAATCGTCGCTATAGCCAGTTCGCTCTTAATTCCCTCCTTCCAGTTCGCTTCTGAAGAATTCCATATATATATATAAACCCATTATTATCATCACGCCTCATCAATTGCTCTCTCCATCTCCACATCCAAAATAATCAGAAAAGGAAAAAAGAGCAGTCTTTCACATCTTTTTTTAGTCAAATTGAAATTTTTTTTTTCCTAAAGTTGCTTACTAATCAAGTTAGTTGTGAGACTTTATTAGAAAAGAAACTAAGAAAATTTTGAAGAAAATACATAGATTGTAAGGGAAGTCAATGAACTTGCTTAGCTAGCTAGCTAGGGCACTAAAAATGAAGTCTAGCTATTGTATTGTTTCATGAATGTCATGTATCGTAACCTACGTATAATTAAATTAGGGAATTTATATTTTTATAAAAAAAATTAATATTTTTACATGATCTTTTTCATAAGAATAGAAAGTAAGTCTCATTTTATGTGAAAAAGACTCATGTAAAAATATCATTATAACATCAGTTTTTATATATTAATTTGTTAAGAGAAAGTAGGGATTTATATTTGCACTTGAAGCATCTTATATATATATATATATATATCTATTAGTCCGCTTCTTATGTTCGCATGCGGACCATCTTTAGCGACGCACAAAAATGTCACTAAACTCGTCACCATAGGGTCTGAACCGAGCTATAGTTCTGGATTATGACGACGATTCAGACTCTATAACAACGAGTTTAGCGACGTTTTTATCCGTCGCTAAACTCAGTATATATATATATATAGTGGCGGAACCAGGACAATTTCAGATGAGGGAAATACATCATTAAAAAAAACGGATTTAAAGTTTTTTTTATTTTAAACTTACTAAAGCTTAAAAGGGTTTGAAGTTTTTTTTAAAAAAACTTACTAAATGAAATGACGTCGTTTCATTTAGTAAGTTTAAAAAAAAAAAAATAAATAAATTTAAAGCTCGCCCAACAGACTGCTGCAGTACTGCTCTAGATGAATTATAAAAGTGTATAGAATAATATGAAAGTTTCATTTATTATGGGATTTTGAAAGTGTATAGGATAATATAAAAGTTTCATTTAATATGAAACTTACTAAATGAAATTTTAAAAAAAGATATTATATATCTCAGAAATTATATATCAAAAATTAACCCTTTATATATCAAAAAATATTAGAATACACGGTATAATATGTATCTATATGTATCTATATTTTTTGATATATACTTTTATTAGTAATTAAGAGGAAGTTATATCAAATTAATTAACTATGAGCTAACATACAATTGGTAAATACTAGTTACTTTAATATATTTTTTTGATAAAGTGTATTTCTTATTATTTATTTAATTATAATTATCTATAAAAGCTCCTGCAGTCATTATTTTTTAAGTGCGCATTGGGACTACATTAACTAGTAAGGAAACCTTTCTTACGTACCAAACTTTTGGGCTTCATCTTTGAGGTGCATACCCCCCCCCCCCCCCCCCCCCGCCTCTCTCTCTCTCTCTCTCTCTCTCTCTCTCTCTCTCTCTCTATATATATATATATATATATATATATATATATATATGCACGCACAAGTCTTATTATAAACAATATTGACGTCAAATTTGGACTTGGCTTGCAGTCTGATCTTGATTGAAAAAGCATTAGAATTATGTAGCTAGGAATGTGTGACGGGAGCTTTCCACTATTCTTTTACTTGTTCAATTCATTTAATTTTCCATCCATTAATTAATTTATTAATACTAGCTGCTAAAAGCGATATATCAGGACAATAATCATAACAACTTACCGACTTTTAAAAATTCCCAACAAATTAAAGCAGTTTTGAGTTAATTATCAACCATTGTTTGATCATCCCCATGCATAATAATCTAATTAAAGCAGCTTCTAAATCACTCATGCACCTACCAACCTAAAAACAATTAATTAATGTCTCCCTCCACACGCAAACCCCCTAATCCAAGTTTAACCATAATCTAGTACTTACTCCATTAGAGAAAATGAGGAGGGAGGAAGCACTTTTCCTTACTTTCCTAATACTAGTAAGAAATACTACTAATCAATTAAATTGTTAACTAATGACTAATTAAAACAGATTGAGGGAGTGGTTGAGATGATCAAATAATTTTACTGTGGGGCCGGCCGGGAAATTAATCGATCTGATGATCAAAGTAATTTAAAATTATTAATTAATTTCTTCAATCACCACAAGCTCATACACCTACCTCCCTCCCTCTCTCTAAATACCATCCCAATGATTAACTTTTCTTGTTCCTATCCTATGAGGGCAAGGGAGGCACGTATTGTAATATAATACACTAAATTATTAAAATCTTTTTCAGCGCACAATTGACAAATGGGTCAGAAATAGGAGGAATTTAGGGGACGAATTGTGCCATTTGTTATTAATTTTCTTGGCTGTTTATTCACGTCCGTCCACTCATACTTTTGAATTTTTCTCCTCTCCTCTCCTCCTGCATATATATATATATATATATATATATACATACATTAATATTAGCTAGCCTTTGACAAGTGTATCCTATTCCTACCAACGTACCTAAGAATCTCTCTCTAAAACAATCTTTTTTTCAAACAATTCATTTTTATAACATACATACATTGGATTCTTTTTTAATTACGTGGAACGCGTAGCCGTCACTTTTTGAGTTTAATTATTTCACAAATCACATAATAAATTATGTTTAGATGATGAAAAAAAATATATTATTAACTTCAAAGAATAGCTGATTTCATATGAACTTGGGGATAAGTTTTGTAAGTTTAAGGAAAGGGTAACAAAGAGAAGAGTGGCCAGCCAGGGTTTTGGCATATATATCATGTGAGTCAGTGACTACTTGATATATATATATATATATTATCCTCTAGGATGGATATATATAAGAGGAACCCTAATCATGTAAACAATCCCATGTACGTACCTGAAATGGATTATCCTTTTGTTTTTAAGTAGTGTGAAGTTTTTACAAGCACCATTATATGTAAATTAGAACAAATTCCTTTTTCTTTTTAAGGCATTATTTATTGTGTTTAATTCCCACTTTTCCTTGTTCTTTTTGTCTTTTCCCTCTTTTTTTTTGTTATTTATATATCTATATACATATCCCCCCACCCCCCTACGCGCCTACCCCTAGCATTAGACTTGGAAACTAATTAATATTGCATCAAAACTGCCGACAGTTTATAAAAAGATTAGATGGAGGATGAAGTTCTCTGAATTTCCCATGAACTATCTATCAGTCTGAAACTCCTGTTTTCTGTCAACAGGCCCCACTAAGATAGTAAGAATATCTCCAAGCAATCAATCTACGAACATATAACAGAACCTCACCCCTCTCTCCATTTCAGATTTGAAATAATGCTACCGTCACGTAAATATAGATCATATAATGTTCACATACACATATGTATATTTGTGGACTCCACTTGTTAGGCGGAACTCACAATATATATATATGTGTATATAAATATTATGTGATTTATATTTATGTGATAGTAACATTGTTGATTCATTTGTAACCGAAAAGTCTGAAATACCACACTTTTTCTGGGCCATATCTCCTTTGTTGCTGATTCCATAATTATTTAATTACTCCATCTATTTTAAATATTTATTTTTATTTTTTTTATTTTTTTAACCTATCATAAGGATGGGTCAATAGCCCAATAGTTATGATGGGTTAGAAGCAGGTCCAATACACTACCCCCATTCATTGCCTCCAGGTGTCCTCATGTCAACTTACCAAGACTCCACATGGACACTGGAGTTGAGTCCCTTACATTACAAGTAAGCTTGTAAAATCAATCAAACAATTTCGGTTCGATTCGTATCGGCTAGACTTAACGTTGGATTGAAATTCGATTCACAATATAAATGATTCAATATTAGCAAATTTTAATTACTTAAATTATATTTGCTCGAAAATTTCAAATGTTCGGACGAGATCGTTCAGTAGTTAATCGAGCTTCAATCAAACTTTATATTATACTTGATAAATTTTGTAAACTAAATCTAAACAACTTAATATTCGGTTCGACTCGGTTCATTTACACATCTAATTACAAGAGATTATGACATCATACAAGTATTGGTGCTGACACGTATTGTTGGTAATATTAGCAGGGGTAATATTTTAGATATTTAGATAAAATTAGATAAAACTATCTAATTTACGGGTAAAAGACTACCAATAAGTCTAGGCGGACAGTCGAATTGGACATGGGAAATGGATATTTTGATTTATTTTTATTTTTGGTTTTTGTTGTGACTACCAAAAAATGTATAGTATTTATTCCAACTGAAATTTTTATAAAAAAAATATTTTAAGTGTAATTTGAATACATATACAAGAACATTACTGTACAAACTGTACAACACTGTTCTTGTATATGTATCTAAATTACACCTAAAATATTTTTTTTATAAAATTTTTAATTGAAATAAATACTATATATTTTTTGAGAGTCGCAACAAAAACTAAAAAAATAAATCAAAATATTCAATTTCCATGTTCAATTCGACTGTCCCCGTAGAAGGACTCAAAGACTAATGGACTATATTGTGTTATTCATTAATATTTTATCTAAATAAATTAGACAATTTACCTCTAATTATTTAACATTATTTATTAATAGTAGTAGGAAAGGAATCCATGGAATTTGGAAAATGGGTTCATGTGTGTCTGTCTCAGATGGTGAAATTTGCAGTTAAAAAATTAAAATATGTCAAATCTCTATCCACAGTAAAAATATATGAGAGAGAGAGTAAAAGCTAAAAGGGATACTATTATTAAGCCCTGAAAATAAATTTGAGAAAGGTACTACTGGTATAGTGTGCCTTGGGATTTCAAGATTTACTTTTGTCTTTCACATTCCTTGCCAAAAACAGTGAAAACAAATGAAGGTAAAAGAACATTTCTTTCTGTTGTTTTACTTTTTTGAGGTCACCCTCTTCATTCAATCAAAGAGGACACAAACAAACACAAACCCTTTTTATTTTCATAAAATTCTAAAATATAATACTGTTTTCTTGAAAGCACACCTGTTCATGGATCCCAAGGGCTCAAAACATCATCAACAGCCACAGGATGTGCCAAGGTTCTTGAGCATCCCACAATCAAACCCAGACAACAACACCACCACCATGGGTGAGAATAAGGCTGCAGAAATCAAAGATTTCCATATTGTAGTTGCAGATAAAGAAGAGAGCAAGAAGCAATTGGCCCCTAAAAGAACCTCAAACAAAGACAGGCACACCAAAGTTGAAGGCAGGGGAAGGAGGATAAGGATGCCTGCTCTATGTGCTGCCAGAATTTTCCAGCTGACAAGAGAATTGGGACACAAATCTGATGGGGAAACCATCCAGTGGCTGTTACAGCAGGCTGAGCCGTCGATAATTGCCGCCACGGGGACCGGAACAATACCGGCGTCAGCTTTAGCAGCGGCAGGGGGCTCTGTTTCACAACAGGGGGCCTCTTTATCAGCAGGATTGCATCAGAAAATTGATGAATTGGGTGGGCATATGGGTGGGACAGGAGGAAGTAGTAGTAGTAGGACCAGTTGGCCAACTGTTGGCGGAAATTTGGGGAGACCCCATATGGCCACAGCAGGATTATGGCCCCCTGCTGCTGCAGCTGCTGCGGCTGCTGCGGCTGTCGGTGTTTATGGGTTTCAGCCATCATCATCTGGTCCATCAACAACTAATTTGGGACATGAGAGTTCAAATTACTTGCAAAAAATTGGGTTCCCTGGGTTTGACTTGCCAGCCACCAATTTGGGTCATATGAGTTTTGCGTCAATTTTGGGTGCTAGTAATCAGCAGCTCCCAGGTTTGGAGCTTGGCCTTTCACAAGATGGACATATTGGGGTTTTGAGCTCTCAAGCCCTGAGCCAGATTTATCAGCAGATGGGGCATGCTAGAATGCACCCGAACCAGCAACAACAGCAGCAGCATCAACCGCAACCCTCTTCCAAGGATGAATCTCAAGGGTCAGGACAATAGATTTAAACGAAAAATATTCAAACTTGAGAAGATCTTGAAAGAAAGTAGCACTTTGGTGGAACTGGGTTTTTGGGTACTTGGTTTATGTATTTGTATAATTGCAATTGAGAAGAAGGTTATAGCAGCTGCGAGAATTCAATAGGCACTGGATTTACTTTTTGGCCCGTTTTCTTTGTTGGCAGCTTCATCCAAGTCTCCAAATACAGGTGCTTCCGGGCCTTTTGATTCTTGATACATTTTTGTTGTAAAGCATAGAACTCTTAGACAGTATTATTATAGAGTTGCTATAGTCTGCATATGCAGGCCATATAGTTTGGATTTGAATTAGCTTCTTGTTTAATTTCAAAAGTGTGTTTATTATAGTGTGTGAGGCATCCTTCAATTATTTCTCCTTTTTGAATCTAAATAGAGTGCTGATCAGCTTCTTTGGGTTGATAAATCTTTGGTCACATAGCATACTTGCGTGATTATCTACAAGTGTAGTAAGGCAGAGATTTTTCCTGCATTGCTGCACAAAACCGGATATCCCTACTAAGTACTTGTATGATCCCTGCTTTGGATATATTATTATACACTTTCTTTTGGAACCATTTCAGCTTTTGTTGCACTGATGAATTTTAATCTGCAACACCAATTCATATTTTGCTTTTATCTTAAAAGGGTCCAGGTCTGTCTTAGTATTTAAGGAATTCTCAAAGTTTGGTTGCATGTGCTTAATTTATCTCTTTTTTGCCTTTTGGTCATCTTATAACCATCTGTTGGAGAAAATCTCAAAGGAGGGAGGGGGGGTCTACATATGTATGGAACAGTAGTGCTTATTATAGTTGGAAAAACTGTTCAACTTATAAGATTATGCATGGATCACCATTGCTCAGAATTGTGATCATCTAGCTAAACTGCTTTCATTTGAAACCAACTTTATAATAATGATCAATAACCTGATCTGAAATTTTAGGAAAAAGTATCACTCACCACAGTCGAAGGAAGATCATATTAATAGGTTTATCTCCTGTATAATATGTTTGGTATAGCAACTTACAGAGGAGAAAATGGATTATTGAAAAATAAAAATTGCATATCAAAACCGGTTTTTAGTTAAAACCACATATCTGACAATTTTAGGGGATACAATTTGATGCCAAGTCAATTCTGATGTTATCACAGGATTGAAAATTAGAGCTTAAAAAATATCAAGTTCAAATTGTAATTTAGCAGAAGCATCAGGATTTTATTTTGGAGTTGGGCTAAATTTCATTGTTCGGTCACATTCTTGAGTCTTTGCAATTCTCCACTTTCTATGCAAGTTGATATTATATTTATGAGCACTGACTTTTGTGTCCTCCTAATATATACTCCATAATAATTCATGGCATTGACACTTGTGTCTCTGTCCTGAATAAACTCTGGAGAAATACACAATAAAGTTTTTGTAGACGAACGATTGTCAGCTTGGTTGGTGGTTCATTTTGTTACCTTAGATTCAGTTCATTCAGCTTTAATTTCTTCTTCACTGAATTATGATGGACCCAAGTCATGTATGGTAGATATTTGCATTCATATCAGTCAGTGTGGTACTGGTAAATTCTTCTTGCACCTCAATTCATTGTACTGTGGCAATGGACCACCCACCCGTAAACTTCTTCCTGGAGTTGGGCTTCTTTGATAATGGCCACACCATATTAGTTTTTTTAACCTGCCCCTTTCATTTCCATATTAGTTCTTTGATAATGCCTGTGTATGATCATTATTCCATATATATATATATACACTCTCTCGGTTCCAAGTTATAAGAGATTGATCCTTATTGACTTTTGGAAGTCAATTTGAGCATAACAAATTATGAAACATATATTTTACAATGAATAATATTTTTTTGGATAATAGTTATCACTGGTATTGACAAAAATTAAAGAAATTTGTCTCAATTTTGAGTTTAAAAATACATGATAAGTTAATTTTAAAAAATCTATAATAATCTTATATTTTAAAACGGAAAATACTATTATTTTACAAAAAATTGCCTACCCTGACTTGGAATCCTAGATCGGTCGCTGCTTGTGATTTGTCATATACGAACTCTGAATGTGTTGAGCTCATGGTTGTGCAGACTACTGCAGTCTCATAAAGGAACAATTGAATTCAATTGATCAACCAAGAGCAGGCACACAATGTGAAAAGATGATGAATAAATATGTTGTTGTAATGTGAATGCTGCAACATTATATACTTCCTCCTCTGTTTTACCATACCAAAAACACCTAATAAAAAAATAATCTCATTTATACAATTCACGGATAAGGATATATATATATAGGGACTGATCCATAGCAAACGTTGTCAACTTAAGCATAGCATTACAATAGATCGCGACCCTCCACGCGAAGATCGAACGGTTTTATAAACTCACCGTCCGCAGTTTAGTTTCCAGTAATCCGCACTTTAATACTGCGAACGGGACAAAAATTCAAAATACCCCTCTTTAAAAAAGTTTTGGTCCGCACCATAAAACTGCGGAGCTTGATTTTTTTTTCCTTCCTTCGTTACTTAATTTCCTTCTTTGTTCTCTCTCCTCCCCTTACTGGTAATTTCTTTCTAATGTGATGATGGAGGAAGTGAATAACAATAATAAACTAGATTTGCAGAGAAATTTAGGGAGGCAACCGTTGAAGTCCTCCGCCATCGGAATAGACTACCCAATTCTACCAAATTAATATATATTGTATATCTTCTGTCTCTCTCTTAAATTGCTATTCATTTCCCACAAAACGACGCCGGAGCGGTCAACTTTAGCACCTCCATTCCTGTACGACCTCACTATCAAAACTCTTCAATAAAATGATGGACCGTATTCGGCAACATCTCATATGGGTAGAAGCGCCCCGGACTATATCATCAATGGACCGCGTTTCACGTGGAAGGAAATCTGGAGAGAAATTGGTATCAAGAACATGTTGACAACATCTTCGACAACATCTCGGCATGTCGGCGGCATCGGGAGAGTCCAAAAACATGTCGGCCGACCCCTCCCGAACATATCAGCATGTGAACCGCTTGTGGGTGTAGGCTAGCTGCCGAAGAGATTTTCGAACTGCCAACCCCTCCCGAACATATCGGCATGTCTCCGACGCGAATGATTCTGTTTGCTTTGTCAAATAGAGGAGAAAGAAAAAAATGCAGTGAAAGATCCGTAGTTTAATACTGCGGATGTGGTTTGATTTTTATAAGGAGGGGCATTTTGATAATCCGTTCCTTCCGCAGTATTAAAGTGCGGATTACTAAAAATTAAATTGCGGACGGTGAGTTTATAAAACCGTTTGATCTTGGCGTGGAGGGTCACGATCTGTTGCAAGGATATGCTCTTTCTTATAATGTTTACTATGGATCAGTCCCCATATATATATACCCGTAAAAAACACATATTAACTATGTTTCATATTATT
The DNA here is from genome assembly GCA_020205555.1 of Panax stipuleanatus. NCBI lineage: Eukaryota > Viridiplantae > Streptophyta > Magnoliopsida > Apiales > Araliaceae > Panax > Panax stipuleanatus. The sequence continues at coordinate 20,038,498 of CM035117.1, forward strand.
TAATCATTGTTGACTTTAAAAAGTCAACAACTCAAAATTGACATAAATTCTTTTAATTGTAATCAATACAATGATAAATATTATAAATTATCAAAAAAGTATTGTTCATTGTTAGTTTTATTATTTTATAATTTTTAATGAATCATCTTAATTTTGAGTTTAAAAATATCTCATATTGATTTTCAAAAATCAATAATAATGATCATATAATTTAGAACAGAAGGAGTACTTAATATTAGTTAATAATATAGTAATGGTGGTGTGATACTAGATATGATAGGAAAGAAGAAAAAAAAAACAGTACTCCACTTCGTGACATTTTATAAGTTTTAAAATGGATTAAAAAAAATGCATCTCTAGTTTAGAAATGGAAGTTGTATTCAAAATTAAAGATACATTTATAATAAATAATTTTTAATAAACTTATCCCTAATATTATAAAAACACAGTAGTAGTGAAATGATAATTCACAATCGCTTAATTAATGTGAAGCTGTAACGTTTGTGATTGTCACACTTAGGGGCTGTTTGTTTAGGACTGAATAGATCTGAATGATTGAATCGGTCAGTCATTAAGTGCGTTTGAAAAAAAATCGTTTGAATGGCTGAATCGGTCAGATGATTGAGCTGAATGGCTAAGTCAGATTTTTTTTGTTGAATGGCTGAATGAGTAGCTGAATAAAGTAAAAAAAATAAAAAAAATTAACTATTATATTAAGTAATATTAAATAAATTTACAACAACTTTGAATTTTTTCAGAGGGGTAAAATAATAAAATTATATCATTTAAATGTTTCAGGCATGTTAATTATCAAACAACTTTTTTCATTCAAATTCAATTTCAGCTCATTCAGATTCTGATTCAGATTTATTCAATTTTTATCAAACACCCCTTAGTTGATTGTGATTACCATAATTAATTGAGTTTGACTAATGTAACCCCCTTCAAGGCCCAACCAAGCTTTCCTTTATTGATTTTCAGTCTTCAAGCTCGTTTCCAAGTACTCCCTCTATCCCATTATAATTGACATTTTGAAGCTTTGCACAATTATTAAGGAAGTTACAACTCCTATAATTACTCCATTAAAATTATTATGCATTATCAAAAACACTCTTGCATAGATAAGTGAAAATATAGCCTTAGAAAAGGAGAGTATTAAATGTTATTGTTAGAAGATAGAGAAAATATAAGAATTATAAGAGAGAGAAATAGAGTATACCATTAAGATATTAAAAGATGGAAAAAAATAGCCTTGAAAAAGGAGAGAATTAAATGTTTAGGGGTAATTTAGGAAGTAATGTAATTTATTCTCCTAAAAATCTACAAACATCAAATAAAAAAGAACAAAATTTAGTCTCTAAAACGTCAATTATAATGGGATGGAGGGAGTAGTAGTTATAGCTCAGCATCTTGGGCTTCCATGTATAGTAACTATAGGATTGATATTTCCCCGCAAAATTTGATTATTTCACCGGAGATGATGCAATATAAACTGTACTAGGCTCGATGAACGGTAAATTTACACCCGAAAAGTAATTTTAAAACTGAAGATATCATTTTCCAATAGCAATATGTATGGTACGTTATTTTTTTTTTGGTAAGAGTTCCTTGTAAGTGTATCAATATTCGTTATAAAAGATCGATCGATCGTTCCAAGTAAAATATGTTTCTTTGAGTCCAAATCTTTTGATCTAACGTCTGTCTCATTTATGATCTCATATTATACATTATAATTAGGTGTTAAATTTAAAATTTTAAAATAAATAAGTATTATTTAACATCAGTACATAGAATGAGACATGACGGTGGATGGAACAGGAAAATGTTCAAATTCAACAATGATTTCTTTTTCCGTGTTACGTGTCAAAAAAACAATTTCGACTGATTATTTTCTTCTTTATTTGTGAAAAATATAGGAAACAGGTACATTATTTGTATGCAGCAGACAGATTTGTAATTTTATATCTCATTATCTAATTCTTATAGATTTTGGGATATGTTTTTTCAATAATATATCATATTTAGGCTTTTGCAAAAAATTCTCTACCAAATTGGAGGTGGGTATTTCTATGTGATACTACATGCTATGAATCAATTCGACCAAATACCAATAGTACTAACACACACTGCCCAATTAAGGTACCAACTCTCCTTATTAATTGTATGTTGCTATCTTATACTTTTATACGCCACTTTACTTTTTAAAATAATTTTCGAAAAGCTTTTTCTTCTTCTTTTAAAATTCTCAATAATTGGATCCACTTTAAAATACTAACAGTTAATTAGATGAGACTGGCCCACAAAAAATATATATAAAACAAACAACCTATCTATTTTTACAAGTTATTTTAACTCATGGGAAACCTGTAAAATCACTTTTTCTTGCCTACTCTTAAAAGAACCTCTTTTTGTCATGGATCGGACAAATTTAAAGTTATTTGTGGGAGGGAGGAGCCCCCAAATTGGAAAATATGGAACATGTAGAAGATAGGTAGTAAACTAATAGTTCCCACCCAACCCATCCCATCCCATCCCATCCCATTTTTGACTTTTAATGTTACTATGAATTTGATATTAACATATCTCCATTTAATTTCTAAATAGTTGGATTCGATGATATTTGCTTTTCTTCTAGAAGTCTCATTTTTTGCAAAATATAATATAATTTTATAATCAAATACATTATCAGTTCACTATTATAAAAATTAAGAATCAATCAAATCTTATTAAAAAAATAATCATTCAAAATAAAAATTCAACATAAGACCTAAATGTCACGTTACCCTCGAGGATATGAAAAATGACACACTTGTTGGTTCCAGTTCCCCGCCGAGGACTTAGCTCTGTAGCCTCAATATTACCCACCTACACCCAACAACAGCTGTTAGTCATTAATTGGTGGGCCAAACTCAGGCCAATTAGGGTTTATGGTGGATTTTGGAATCTAAATTCCACCTTCACTTCATTATTTTTGATGGGTATAACTATTGCATGTCACTACATTATTCTTTTCCAACTTGTGCCAATGCCGTATCAAATTAGGTAATACTCCCCTCGCAACATTTATAAGGACATATTTTCGTTAGCATATTTTTCCACACTCAGGAGGTGGTTGGTTTTTTAATTTAAAAAAGGAGGGTTTTAGTCTTATTATTTTCTCATACGGTTATATCAAATTTGGCGTGCTAATATTTTAAAACAAATTATATTTCATTCGTTCTAAAATTAGAGATTCGATTTAATTTTTGGAGTCAAACGACTACATATTAAACTTTAAATTGATATAAATTTATTAATTTTAATTAATACAATTATTATAATTGTATAGTATATAACAAAAATAATTAATTACAAAATTTATTTCATTCTAAACTTTTATGAGTCATACTAATTTTAAAGTTTAATATATCGTCGTTTGACCTTAAAAATCAAATTATATCCGTATAAACTAAGAAAATCTCATTACGTCATTAATAAAAATTATTTTGGTTGACTGTTGTGATAATGATGCATAATTTGGTAATTGTACTAAAAATGAAATAAGTATCTGGACCCACTCTAAGTAATCTATATATATATATATACTGTACAAATTGTCAACCATTTTGGGTCGTAAACTTTTTCTTCATCTGATCCATGAGACAGAATAATAAGCCTTACATAATCTTAACCACTCAGCAATATACTTATAATATTGCAGGCAAGTGTTGTGACACTTAATTATCCGGTGATTCTAACTCAATCAAGGGGATTACAAAACTTTTTCCACTAATATTCAAACCAAAGGATGGTACCAAAGAGCTCTAGCTCAGTTGGTGTACTAGACTGATATACATGTCGACAAAATAAAGTAAAAGCGATACGATAAAATAAATTAGGATAAAAAAATCTTAATTTTTATCTATTTCATATATGTACATACGATACAATTATAATTGAGTTGAAAATTTCTGCAAAGACTTTATATAAAATCACGTATGTTACGTTTGGATTGGAGTAATAAAGGTGGGAATGGAATGACTCATTCATATGGAATGAAAAAAATTGTGTTTGGTTCCTTGGGGGAGGGAGAACATATGGAATAACTCATTCCAACTAGAATAGAATGAATCATTCTACTCTTCATTCCATTACTTCAATTCAAACGTAGCATTATAATTCAGTTGAAAATTTTGGCAAAGACTTTATATAAAATCACTTTTGAAGCACAGATGTTAGATTTGTGTAGCTTGACAATAAACAAGAAAAGGAAGAAAATTCCATGACAGTTGTGCGATCTAAGAGAGCTTCCTTGAAGAACAAAATGTGCATATATATATATATATATATATATATATATATATATTCATAAAGCACACGCACATTACACATTCTTTATATACTACTTATAATACTATCAAATTAAGCCTATCTGTCTCGATTCTATTATTCGAGTTTTTTAAAGAGTTGGTCGGACCCACGATGAGCTCCGAGTAGCCCTGTCCTTGTTGTATCCATATTCTTATCAGTTATCCCCCTTCGGTACCAGTACCGGCGGCTCTGATCTCTTCTCAAAATAATTTATTTATTTAGCACTACTGTACGTACGCACGCACGTATATACTTTCCCTACACCCGTCCCGATGTTTCCATTCACTTTCCAACTCCCCTTTATTCTTTCGCATCCGATCCGGATATTTCTCGGCCTTTGTTCCTCAACACATCCGAATCTTTTGTTTCTTGATATAAAAATGAGAGGAACAAATTAATAGATAGAATTGAGAAATAACCCACTTTTTAACCATATATTATTACAGACTCGATCACCAACCGAGAAGAGTCCGTAGTTAAAGACGGGTCCGATCTGTATATTAATATTGGAATTTATATTTTTGCAATATTTTTTGATATCTTCGTAAGTGGGGTCTATTTTTAACCAAATATAAATATTAATTTAATTAAAAGGTGGGTCTCACATACAGAAATATCAGTTCCCTAACTTTTTTTCATATTGATTATATGTCTCAAACACGCGTATTCTCCTGTATCTATCTTTAGTGAATATTTTTGTTCTTTTAAGACGACTACTTAAGTGGAGACGGAAGACTATAACATAATTGGATACATGAATTTCGAATGTGAATTTAAATTTATGTATAATTATGATAAATCAAAAGGCAAAATTTTATCCTAAACATTGTTATTTGTTAGTTAGTCTAACTAAAAAGATTTCAACACTTTAATTAAAACCCAACTTAACACAACCACTTGACATATTAGGCAAGTAGATTAGATGGTATTTAGAAGAAAAAATAGCAAGTTGGTGATCTGACTTTGTTATCTCCTAGTGTACGTACTAGTATTGCATTGTCATAGAGTCTCCACGTAAATGCGTTATGTATCACTCTAGCGGTTATCACTTGTCACCTTTTCTTGGCATATATAATATAGATTCCTTCTACTGCCGACATTGTTCTAGTGATATTTTTAACGATTTTTTTTTTAGTAATTTTTAAAAAATGTATAATATTTATTCAAATTAAAATTTTTACTGAAAATAATATTTTAAGTGTAATTTGAATATATACAAAAAATAAAATATGTACAGACAAAAAAAAACTAAAAAAAAATTGCTAGAAATATCACTAAAACAACGTTCCCCTAAACTTATTGTATAATATATTTATGTATGGATGAATTAATTAATGTCTTTGGAGGAGAGGAGAGGGGGAGAGGGGGAGAGGGGGTGGTTATCTATCCAGTCATTTCATTGTCTCTACGCCTATAAAAACAAACCACTTTCGGAAAAAAAAAAGTTTATCTTTGTCCATTGCCAAAATCAGCTCTTCAATTCTTTCCCTTTCTTCTCTTAAGCTCTTCTCCAAGTTCTAAACTGGATCGATTCGGTTAACATGAAGTTAACTTTATAATAAATTGGTCAATTGATCGTTACAGTGTTGACACACAGAGAGAGGTCATCTCCCGACCCGATACTGTATTTGATCAATTGACTAAAATTAACTTCATGCTAATCACTCTCAAACCGAACCTACGTGAAGCAAAAAGATAAAAAGAGAGCGATTTTGACATTTTATTAATGAAGGTTAGTCATTTATCATTTTGTTAATAAAAAGTAGGTGATTATTCTATATATTTGACATAATCAACTGCGAATTTAGATCATCTTCAATGCACATTTAATTTCTCAAATTCTCTGTAATACATTAACAATTATTATATATAATTGAAACGTGTGAAAATATCTGTTTTCATCAATTAAGAGTAGATATTTTGTTTGATAAAATAAAATATTGAAGGTACTAAATTTAGAATGACATCTGTTACATCGCTCTACTACACATCGTTATCCGACTGAACTGTCATTTCAATTATATTCACACACTAATGAAGAAAGGTCTGTGCCTCATTTTCGGCCCTTCAGTTGCGGAGAAGTTGGAATTAATAAGAAATCAAATCAAGCTGGTGCAAGTCTTGATTTATTTAATTATAATAATTACTCCCCCATTTTTGCATTTATTTTTTATCTTTAAAAATATAATCTTATTTTATAGTTTTAAAATAGAGAAGAGGGCTAGATAGGGATGGTTATTTATCAACATTTTGCATGTCTCCACCCCCAATCCCCATCACCCCCCAACTTTATATTGGTTGTGTTATGGTAAATAATATATAATGTTATTTTATAATCTTAAAATAAAAATATATTTAAAAATTTGAAAATGTGAAAAATTCATGTGATTTATACTAACTTTTGAACCATGAAAATTACTTTTTCACCACCGGAAATTTTACATTCGCTTAGTTTTTGAGATTAAAAATTATTATTATGTCCTTCATTCATATTTTATTTTTTGTAATATTTCTCCTTCAATTTTTTCCTTCTTCAATATCTCAATCAAAAAGTTATACAAAGTTATCAAATGCATTATAGCATTAAAATGAAACTAAAACTTATTCAATTAACAACAACTAAATTAAATTTATGAGCAGTAAGAAAATAACCAACGAGAAAAATATATAAATCAAGAAGTTTCATTTACAAATTTCGCAAATGTTAAGAATATATTTTGTTAATTCTATGTATACCCTCAAAAAATAAATAATGTCTAGTCTAATTAATAGTATGATAAGATAATAAAATTGTGATATTACTTTTTTAATTTATACTAATATCACTAATAAGTGAACTTATTTTAAGTGAATCAAAAATGTTTAACAAAAAAAATCATTTTTGTGAGACGGAATTAAGAGGTATTATTTTTTTTAACCTAGAGAGCATTCTTATTAATATTTTATTTTACTTGCTCTATTTATTCAGGAGTAGAGAGTAGAAACCAGGAGGCAGGAGGTAGTTACGCATTCGTACAACATGGGGAGAAAACCAGTAAGCCACGCGGGAATTGCCGCCAAAAAATAGCGGCAACCCACCGACCAATTTGCAGAAGACACGTGCCCCCACCCATCCGTAATTATAGATTTGGAAAGCTATACAAATACAGAAATGGGTCGATTAAAAAAATTAATACTACTCTTTTTGTGAGTTTGGATGGATAAGATGAGAAATATATAATGGGAATAGATGGGAATTTTTTAATGTCATGTTTGTGAGATTTAGAAAAGAAATGGAGGGATAAGATTTTAATTATATTTTTTTTATTTGTGAGTTTAGAAGGAGGGAGGAGAAATTATTTTTGATTTTAAACTACACTATTACTATATTAATCTTAAAATAAATGACATGAATTATTTTAAAAGATTATTTCAGGTAATATAAATATCTAACTTTTCCACTCCCTTCAAATCCTCACATTTTTGGGAAAAATTTTGAGTCAAAAATAAAATCAATTTTACCTCCAAATTCCATCCCTTCCTCCTTAAAAAAAAACTCGCAAATATAAAATTTGAAGGAATTTTTATTATGAGTAATGCTATAGATACAAACTATTTTATAAATATTTTACAAACAGCTGATGTGGCATACTCCACCTTAACATATTGATTAACAAATTATTTTAATGTAGTCTTCGGCCCCACATAAAAAGCTAAGATAAATATGACACATCAGCCGTTTATAAAATATTTGTAGAATAATTTGTGTCTGTAACATTATTCTTTTATTATTTACCCTCCCTTTCTTCCCCTTCCCTTCCCTTAAAAAAAACTTACAAACACAATATAAGTGTGAGAATTCAATAGACGAAAGTGATAGTTTACAAATAATTTAGTTTTCATTATAAAAATAATATTCTTACAAAGGAAAAAATATTTTTTTACAAAAGAAAATTAATTTTTATAAAAAAATATTACTTTCATAACATTATCACTACGTGAATAGTAAGTGAGTTTTATATCCATGTCATAGAATAATTTTGTTTATTTAATAAAAATATCAAATGAAATGAAAAATGTCAACTTCTTTCACAATATTCTCCTTGTCCAAAACACCAATTTCAATTTCAATAGAGCAGTCATAAAATAATGGGTTTAGCTCAATTTCTTGATAGAAACTGATATTTTCACATAAAAATTCATATTTTTATATTATTTCTCTCACATGAATAGTAAGTGGGTCTCACTTTCACGTGAGCAAAATTTAAATAAAAATATTATTTTTAACATATAAAAATATCCGTTTCCTTTTTTTGATTTGTCTTTCCCCTTGTCCAAAACATGAAATTCAATTTTAATAGAGCCATCTTTTTTAGTGTCTGTAACATTAAAACTTATTCTTTCTAATTCGCCTCAGGGATGTAGGGTTAATTTTAACACAAATTCACCAAAATAAAACGGCGTAGTTACTCTTCCGTCGGCTTAACAGGCCGTCAAATGCGGTATTAGCCAATAGGAATAATCTTTTACTACTTTAATAGCCTCCTCCTTTCTATTTTCTCTATCCTCTCGTTGAAATCGGAGTCTCATTTATAGTTCTTCCGCACATTTTGGAGGCAATCATTACTATATTTCTAGCATAACTTTCTTTTAATCGTTCTGGGTTTTCATACCTATCATTTCCACTTTCTCTCTCTTTTTTAGAAAGATTTTTTTTCCCTTCTACATAACAGAAATGGATGATGAATATGCAAAGCTTATCAGGAGGATGAACCCACCCAGGTTTCTTTTCCCTTTTTTCCTAATCCAAAGTTATTGCCCTCTTAATTTCTCTCCCCTGTTTTGGGTTCTTAGTTTTATATAGCTTATTTGGAATTAATTTTAGCTTTTGGGTTGTTTTTTGAAATGTTCTTGTGAAACTATCGTTTTTTCCTTACAAAGAAATTGCTATTATGATCTCGAAAGTTTGATGAATATGGTGTTTGACGTTTTACTGTTCTAAAAAAAATTGATATTCAAATTATGGTTTGTTAGTGGGTTAAGAGAAAATTCATTCCGAGTAGTAGCTAGCTTTCAATGTTTTTTGACTATGATAATATTTAGATAAAAAAAAAATTGCTTTGTTTTGTGGGCGTGATGTCCCTCTTTCTGGTTTTATGATTTTAGCTTGATTCAGATAGTTACTGTACAGTACTTATGGATATTTGCAGATTAATGCCCATTTTCAGTCTTTTAGGGCTCCTTTCTGGATATTTAATTGATGTTCTTAGTTTCCTCTTGTTGAAACAGGGTCACAATTGACAACAATTCTAGTGTGGATACAACTATTATACAGGTATGATTTGTGCCTTCAAATTTATAACTTGTTGCGTAATTATTTCAGGAATAGGTCAGAGCTGGGTTCAGTTCGGTATGCTAGTTTCTCCAAATTTCTAAGTATGATATGCATGGTCCATCGTATATAGGTTGACAGTGTCAACAAACACGGAATCCTGCTGGAAGTTGTTCAAGTTCTTACAGATTTGGACCTTGTTATCACCAAAGCATACATCTCATCTGATGGGGGATGGTTCATGGATGGTATTGTTTCTGCTTAACTGCTCAAATCTAATTGGTATAATAAGTAAAAGGTTAAAAAAACAAAACCAAAAAAGAACAGAAAAAAAAGAGACAAAAACATGTTTCTCCATTGTCCTCATTACTCTGAATGTAATATTACAGTGTTTTATGTGATTGATCGTGAAGGATTCAAAATTAGAGATGAAGAAATCATCACATATATTCAAAAGGTAAGCAACTCCTTGTTGTTTAATCTTTCTTTTCTTCTTTTAAATATTTTAAGGTAGCAAATTGCTATAGCCTTTGTTCAACATAAAGAATGCATTAACCTGAAAAGTTTTAGTTCTTGAATTTAGTTGAAGTACCTGTAGTCCCAAGTACCTCTTTCACTAAGCAAAGGAAATAATGAAACAGGTAGGAGAGTGGAGATGGAGATGGAGATGGAGATGGGGTGGGGGTGGGGGTGGGGGTGGGGGGAATTGGAATTGCATTTATTTAACTTACATCTTAGATTTTTAGGCTCTCTTGAATATCAGCAAGCTTACCATGCTCTATTTCAACCCTCCCCCCACCCCACACCACACCACACCACCCCTCTTTTGGTGTTATAGGGTGAAAATAATCCAATTGTCATGTACGTTTCGATCTATTTGACTAAAATTTTCCAACTCCTTTGTCACTCTAATTTTTGCAGACACTTGAAAGTGATGCCTTTTTTGTATCTCCATTGAGGGGTTCTGTTGGACTGATGCCTTCTGAAAATCACACCTCAATTGAACTAACCGGAACGGACAGACCCGGTCTATTGTCTGAAGTATGTGCGGTTCTTACTGGCCTTCACTGTAATGTGGTGAATGCTGAGATATGGACTCACAATTCTAGAGCTGCAGCTGTGGTTCATGTGACAGATGATGCCACAGGATGTGCAATTGAAGACCCGAAAAGGCTCTCAACAATTAAGGAACTCCTTTGCAATGTTCTTAAAGGAAGTAATGACTTGAAGACAGCAACTATGACACTTTCACCGCCTGGAGTCACGCATAGGGAGAGAAGATTACATCAAATTATGTTTGCTGATCGCGACTATGAAAAGGTTGAAAGAGGAGCTGGAGAAGGAAAAGTTGACGACAAGTGCTCAAGACCGCATGTAACTATTGTGGATTGTATTGAAAAGGACTACACGGTGATTACTATGAGATCCAAAGACCGGCCTAAGCTGTTGTTTGATGCTCTCTGCACCCTAACTGACATGCAATATGTAGTTTTTCATGGAGTAGTCCACACTGGGAGGATGGAAGCATATCAGGTAAAATTCATTTTATGTAACCAGCAGTTGATACAGATATGGAAATTGGATTGGACAGTTTGATTCTATGAGTGAACTGATTTTGATTCTTTTATCAATAAGATTTGATCTTGTATGCATCACAATATGATATTTTCTGAAACTTTAGATGATATCATCGCTCACTACATGTTCCACTATTATTGAACTCCACTTTTGATGGGTGCATCTGAACTTTCTTCGCAGTGCATCGAGTATGCTCAGTTAATAGTATCTTTGGAATATAATTGAACTGTTTCTTTGATGCAGGAATACTATATCCGGCATGTTGATGGGATCCCTATAAGCTCAGAGGCTGAACGAGAGCGTGTCAGGCAATGCCTTGAAGCGGCCATTGAAAGGCGAGCATCTGAGGTATGTTGACAACTCTCAGAGAGAAATGAAATAAATATAGAGTTTATGTTCCAGTAAGAATATTGGTTGATCCTGCTCTAAAGTGTTTTAGCTAGTTATTGCAGGCACTGGAGCTAGAATTGTTTTCAGAAGATCGAGTTGGACTTTTGTCAGATATTACCAGGATATTCAGGGAGAATAGCTTGTGTATTAAAAGAGCAGAAATTTCGACTAAAGGTGGGAAAGCCAAAGATACATTCTATGTCACTGATGTGACGGGTAATCCAGTTGATCCCAAGATAATTGATTCCATTCGGCGACAGATTGGACAAGCAGTACTGCGTGTTAGACAGAACTCAAGTAATTCACCAAACCCACCCCAGGAGAAAACAATAAGCTTCCTCTTTGGGAACCTCTTTAAAGCAAGAACTTTCCAGAATTTCAAATTGATTAGATCCTACTCCTGATATCTTCAAGTGGATATTAGTTTGAGAATTAGATAGCACTGTGAATATTGTGCAGGGTTTTGCTCTTGATATTTGATAGAAGAAGATATTTGGGGGGGGGGGGGGGGGGGTGTACTCCTTATACTGTAAAAAATAGGTCCAAGTGGATAGTCATGCTCTAAAAGTATATAAATGTGTACAGTTTAATATTACTAGGGATGTACATAAATGGTTGTACAGATTTGAATTTTATAGTATGTTTTTGTGCATATAATTTACCTGTCACTTGGTATTTGTTGAATCCTAACGATTTTGTCAAAAACTGAATGGATGCTGCAGGAGGTAACTACTATCATTCCTTCGTTATGCAGAATATAGAATGATAATTTCCACTTCCTCAAAACCATGTAATCTTATCACCCTTTTTTTCTTTTGGGCATATTCTCAAGATTTGATTTTAACTTCGAAAAAATCATTAAAACAAATTTGGCCAAAATTAGACCTTTTTATATGTTGTTGGTTGAAAATTTAATCAGCATTCAAATTACTCGGACTGTAAAATCATCATCTTCATCATCTTTGTTCTTGTTTTTCCTCCACTGCTTTACATTGTTATGTTGTTGCACCACCAAGATGGTGGCATTCCCTCTAAAATCCGGCGAAGCTACCATGTCTCCAACGTCACCCAGCTCCGTCTCCTCGTGCCAACCTGACAGTCCTAGCACGAGCGGTGACCACGTGTCATGACATCTTCCCACAATAATAAGCTCATAATTGTTCTCCATGGATCGGACAACGGCAACCGTACCCGTCCCGTCCATAACCACCTCCTCCATGTACATCACCTGATAATTTCCGGCCAGATTACGTCTAAACTCACCTACAACATCATTATCCGCATTCCTCTCAGAGCTGCTAGTATTATTTTCACCGCCCCCTGGAGTTTGTCTATTATTCTCAAACAGCCTAACAATGGTCAGGTTGATATTTGGTTGTCCAGCCATTCGTGCCCCTAAAGCAAGCGCTTCCCTATCATCGGCGCCACCTAAGAACAAAACTGCAATCCGATACGGGGACCACGTTGACAATGCAGGCCTCGCGCTCTGCAGCAGTCCCCTGTCAACAACGATTACCACGGAGCAAGGCGCGGATTTAAGGATTTTATCATTCATCATCCTAATAGCCTTCTTATTCAACTCTCTGCTGTCGGTCCATCTTTTGTGGAAAGGGATTATTACGAGTGAAACTCTCTTGTCAAGTGCCAGTGCGCATACTTCATCATGCATTGCTGGATAAGCTGCTACCGCAGTAAAGGGGTGTGCCGAGGCAATGTGGCGGCCGTAGCTTTGTTCAAACAATCTGAAGGCATTCACAATGCCTTTTGAAGTGGAGGCTTTTGAAGAGGGCTTAGCTTGTGGGATATGAGGAGGGGATCAAGACGGCCTACGAGCTCGACGAGGTGGAGAGCGTAGATGCAAATAGGGGTGCGTTTGGTCGGATTCATAGCTTCAAGGATGTTGATGGTGGTGGGGAGGTTTTCTTCGTTGTGCAGGCATGCTAATATGCAAAGCTCAGAATCAGGTTTTGAGGGCAAAATGGTCCTCCTCTTGTAGACGGTGTATCTCTTTCTAGGATCATATAGGTGCCTCATTATGGGGGTGATTGTGGAACTCACAATTACCAATGATACGCACAAGACTACAAAAGTTTCATTGTCTATTGCCTGCCATCAAGAAATTCAAACTTTTAGTTGATACTGTAATAGTAAAACAGAGGAGAGGAGAACATGTGTGAGCATACTATACTACCTTTGATTGCTTCATCATTTTAAACATGCCAAGTTCAAGAAGACCTTGGATGTTCATAACTAGGCCGAGCGAGATAGCATCCTTGGGGGGCACATTGCAGCAAACTGAAGAGATGAGTGCTCCAAGAAACTTGCCCGCGCAGGCCACAAGGATGATGAATTGCACAACCAGATAATTCTTCAACTTGACGGAAAATATATCCACCACCAATCCATTTTTCACATAGTAAAGTGGCATGAAGAAACAAGAGTTTATAAGTTCAAGCTTCTCTACTAGAGCGGATCCCAAAGGCGGACCAGCCGGTATTGCCATCCCATAAAGCAACGGTCCGTAGAATATGCTCATGTTACTGGCATGACTGCAGAGCCCAGACATCAAGATGCCTACAAGTACCAGAGAGATGAAGCCTCGTTTCAACGGCTGCCCCTCTGGGATCCTCCGAAGCAGCCACACAAATAATGCTCGAACCGGGAAAAGGTAAAAGATTGCCATCACAACCGTGACGACAAGTGATCTTAACATAATGTACCTCCCACCGTGTTGGTTTGATATGATGGAGATAGATATCAGAGAATAACTAAACAAGTTGCTGATCAGGGAGGTCGTTAAGGCCATTCTTCCAATCGCGGAATTTAGCATATGAAGTTCAGTGAGGTGGTGAGCAACCATTGGGAATGCTAGGACGGATGATATTGTCCCTACGATAGGAAGTGTGTTGGCTATCTCTGCCTCTAGTTTGATATTACTGCTGCCCATTATTAGTAATGACCATGAGATGCTTACAAGGATCGCAAGTGCCACTGTAGAAATGCCAATAATGAAATCCCTTCTCTCTAAACTCTTCATTATTGAAATGTCAATTTTTACTCCTATCAGGAAGAAGTAGAACATGTAGCCTAATATAGCAAGTCCATCTAACAATACGAGACCTTGAAATGGAAACACTGTTGCTGTAAATCCTGAGAAATGTCCCAGAAAGGATGGACCTAGTAGCAAACCACCCTACAAGTGGAGGGAACATTAGAATGCAAGTTTGGATTAAAAAAAGTATGTGTTTGTGTAGTGTTTTTAAAGAAACTTTTAACATAATCCATGATCAACATAAAATTTACTTAACAATGTAATGATATTTTGGGAAGTCAGGTTAGAATGCATGTGCGAGGGGGGGGGGGGGGGGGTCCAAGATTATATTATGTACGTACCAATATGTGTGAAACCATGGTGGTTTGGTGGAGAGGTCTGAGGAGACGAGAAGTGAAGAATATGATGGAAGAGGCTAAAGAGAGTTGCGCCAAAAGACGAGGGACGGAGTAATCAAAGGGATGGGCACCGTGAAAGATGCCTCTGGAGTGGATGTTTTCAACGGAGAGGCATAGACCTGAAATATTACCTTCTGGTGGGTGAAAGATGCTTGCATAAGTTGCTACATCATCCGGTTCCATTAATAATGAACCCATTTCTCCTCCTCCTTTTATCCTCCTGACCACGCCCTTCTTAATCCTTCTCTGTCTCACCCAAGGCCAAGAGAGAGACTAGTAAAACACAAAACAGAAAGCGCCATAACTCAGACTCTAGTCTTCAATTTCTATCAGAAGAATGGAAGAAAAGATCAGAGAATCTAAGAAGAAGAAACAGAAGAAACCCAAACCATCTCAGCCATTGACAATAGTCAATTCACAACCTCTAGTGTTCTTTTCTTTCATTTTATCAAATTTTAAATTCCATTAATTTTTTGGGACACCCTAATTTTAAGGATGTATATCAAGTTAGAGAAGCATTTTTCTGCTCCATATACTTTATTTTTTTGGGTTACTAACAATTAAGAGCTTGTACATATATATATAATAATAATAAGCATAAAGCATTTTCGTGGATATAAATCAAGTAGAGATCATGTGGCTGAATTAGGAATTAGGAATTAGGATCCTTATTCATGCAACCAACATTTCTGTTATTTGCTCCTACAAGTGCGCAAAGGTAATAAGTTGCTACAAAATTGATTCTTCTAGAATAATTATAGCCTACTGTTTTTAATATCAAAGCTTTCTTCTTTTTCGACAAAAGATGGGCTGATCGTAACAACACAGTAGTCTACACATTTACCAAGCTGACAGTATCCAATAGATTCTGAAGCTTGCATAAGTGCTGGCTGCACATATTCAACCTCTACAACTCCTTCCTTTTGAATTTTGATGATGTTAAATTCCCCAACGGCCTTTGTTTCATTGGTGTTATTTCGCCCTCTAGTTCAAAATTTATGTTATTTTCAGTGGAAAAATTCCAAAAACACAAAAAAGATGAACATCAATCAAAACATAATGTCACCTCCATAACTAATCAGAATAACTCCCAAAATATTTATGAGTTTCTAGCTGATTTTAGAATTGTCATGAATGATTAGTTAGGACTTGGAGATCATCATATCCTGTGCGTAAACTCGGGATGTTATTTCCCCTAAAAAGGAGAAATTACATTCATGTAGCGGTTGCTGAAAATCACCTTACACAATACTTTTAACCAAACCAGCACGGCAGGTAGATCACTCAAACTAGGGAAGTTGATTCAGCTCTATTCTCTATAGAGAGAAGCTGGTTGGGTCAGCATTCTAGAAAAATTTTGGGTATTTATATTTAGATTTCTAAGAGCCTGAATTGCAGTGTCTAGAACCAGAGAAGAGCTTAAGGAAATGCAGAGCTCGCGGAAATGAGGTGACCAGATGTAAAGTTTTTGCAATCGTTCCCAAAAACTACAAACTACAAATGATACTAATGTTCAATTGCAAATTTGATCAATCAACCACAACTTTGTGAAGGAAAACCTCAAGATCACTGCTCTTCAAGACGGACATTCATGAAAATTGACAAAAATAAATAAATTATAACCAACTGCTAATTATCCATCAGTCTAAAGCAAACAGATGTAACAACATGCAAATATCATAATTTGCACTCAACAAAATTAAAACTCAGCAGTAATCTACCACTTAAAAACCTTCAAAATGTTTATAGCCTAATTGGCCAGCTAACATATGACTTAAGCTTCTAGTTCAGCCTCTGAGCAGCTTCCTTAGCAAGAAGCCTCTCTTTGGCCTTTGTTTTTGCTTGGGATTTCGAACCCATGATACCACCTCCCCACTTCTTTCTATACTCATCATATTTGTCATTGAAATTAGCCTGAAATAAAAAAGGAAAATTAAACCAACTTTCAAAACAACATATAATTGCTAACAAATATAAGATAATAGGTATTAATCTGTCCCAAAAAGGGAAACATAGAAGATAATATATGCTACCTTAATAGCTTCCAATATTTTGCTGAATTCCAACTTATCTTCATTCTTCACTGTGGTCAAGCACAAAACAGCTGCAGTTTTTTGGTGAACAATCTGGCAATAATCCACAATATATTAGTCTCTGCTCCACAAGTCTTCTTTTCCAGAAATATTCTAAAATACAATGAAGGACACTTACAGTTCCCAATCGTGCTTTTCCCTTCACAATGCAGTATGGAATTTCCATCTTCCTGCATAATGCAGGAAGCCAGACTACCAATTCAATAGGATCCACATCATGAGCAATAACAACCAACTGTGCTTTATTCTGCAAGGGAGTATTACAACTTCTTATTAGGAAAATAAATACTATGAAGATATCCAAGAGATATAACCCATGAACAGAATAAAACAGTGTTGGAGGAAACCTGCTCAATAAGGTAGGTGACATGGTTCAGACCATACTTCACAACAATAGGCTTCTTGGTCTCGGGAGTTTTTCCTTCAGTCTCAGCCTGAGCTTTTTTCAGAAGGCGCTCTTTCTTTGCAGCCTTATCTTCAGGCCTGTACTTGAGAAGCATCTTGAACAGACTTGTTGCTGCATATTTTAACAGAAATAACAATTTATGTATAGACATCAAATGAATGCTCAATACAACTAAATGAAGAAGCAAATACAATACTTCAGCCAGTTCAGTTAAAGAATGTGTAATAGACAGTTTACATAAGAAATTAAAAATATCACTTGGAACATATGAAGAAAAAAGTTGTCAGCACAAATGACCATTTTAGTTTCACTAGCAGGCCAAAACCCAAGTAAGCTCAGTGACTCTATTAGATTTTCCTTAACTTTAAACAGGGCGACGTAAAGAGTAGTCAGTTAAAACAGTATATATATATATATATATATATATATATAATTACAACCAAGTTGTGCACATACCAAAAACCTAAAGGGTCTGCTTAAATATTCATTTTTTTGGAATAGTTAAAAGCTAGGCGAGGTCTGAAACTAGCAAGCTTAATTTATTAACTGATGACTTAAGCCTCTTGCTAAAGTTTTACATCTGAGATTAACTTAAATCTTAAAATGGATTCTTCATCTGTGGTCTATATTGATCAAAAGGATACAAAATCACTAACTAAGAAATAAAGTAATTCTTTTCAGTAGTATTCTATATAATCACAGGGTAGGTCATAATTAAAAATCAGTTTCAGTATCAAAAACTGCAAATTTATAACAAGCAGTTCACCAAAATTATTCAATAACCAAGGATTATCCAACTAAAATCAGCTAGATCCGTTCATAGAGCAAAAGATATAACTTCCACACAGTAACAAAAAATGAGATACATAGACACCATTGCACTTGTTTAATTATGTTGAACTTTTACACAAAACATCTAGCAGAAGCCTGAGAATATGTTTCAAATACAATTATACAAATACTTAAACTAAAAAATTGGAATTAAACTGATTTCAACAAAACCTATAGCATTCTTCATATAGACCTTATAACACAATACTCATAAATTATACAAAATTAGCCATTACACTACAGCAATAGTTTCCTACGACCAGACCCACTAAAATAAACCAAATGAACAAATAAAATAAGGTTAAACAGCTGACCAAGATTCTTGTCAAGGGTCTTAGTGAACTGATTCAAGGCAGGTGGGACCTTCAAACGTTGCTTGAGAATCATCCTCTTCCTCTGGATTTGAACCACCTTCGGCCATCTCACGAATCGATGCAGATCTCTCTTCGGTGGCAACGCCCCTCCTATTCCAAACAGCTTCGGCCGCTTCTCAAACAATGGGTTGACGATCTTCTCCTAGAAAAATAAACCCCACACGTTATCATTCAGACTTGAGTAAATTTACAAATTTTACTTGCAAAAATTCCAAGGAATATATATATATATATATATATATATATATATATATATATATATGTATGTATATATATATATGTATGTATTTATAGGTATTCATACCGGCGTCTTCTTCTTAGCTAGCACTGGAAGCTTAACACCTCTCTTCGGAGCCTTCAAATTAGAGAACAAAATTATATATAAATAGAAATATATCGACTTTACAACAAATCGGTGCACAAAAATCAGGAGGTATTGAGAAGATGAGGCATCAATCAAAATATAATGTAAGATGTGACATTTTGAAATCATTTCTCAAATAAATTTATAGTTTGATAATTATAAACATGTAATCAATTGTAAATGGAGATAGACAATTTTATAAGAAGATAGTTACAGCAGATTTAGATGGATACATAGAGATGCGAAGCTCACCATTTGTTGAAGATGTTTGGCTCGGCTCTGCTATATTAGGGTTTAGCAACGGCGAGACACTAAACCTAAAAACTAAAAACCAACTCTGCCAGATGAATGAGCAAATATATACTTTTATGCGGCCAGATGTTTCTAGACGATGCAGTTTTCGTTCGACTTAATTGCAGGCCTGGTTCGCTTAGCTTTAGCTTGGGCTTAGGCTTACCTTACTTATGTTTTTCAATCTGGCCCAAGGCCGACAACCAAAATATTCACTTGTAGTTACAGTTGTATTCTTCTTGATGGGCCCATATCTCCTCTATTTTTTACAATGTTGGCCTTTGACGAATGGAAAGTTCAATCCATAATGATAAATCATGAGTATTTTCATTTATGAAATAACAGAAAATATAAAGTAATGTATATTTTAAAGGGTCCTTTACATTAGTATACAACATTTAGAAAGTAATTACAATAACAGTACACTCATAAAATAATTACAAAAATAACGCAACACATTAATACGGAACTAAAATTAAAGAACAATAACTGCCCTACACGTCAGTTACCGAATTTCTGATATAGGCAACCAACTAATATCTTAAATTCAAAATAACGAGAAAGCAGGGTTTCAAATTTGCAGATCAGAGAAGACGAACTCAAACAAAATTCAACATTTGAGAAGACGAAATCAACCGCCGACTTCAGAGTTTTCAATCGATTCCGAAGTTTCCAGAGAAGCCGAACATTGAAGATTGAGAGAATATTTGAAATTCGAGTTCACGAATTACGAAATTACATATGTAAGTAAAACAATGTGTTAATATTTTCGGTTTACGATCAGTAACCAGAAACAAAACTACTATAATAATTCGTTGTTTGTTGATTGGTTACATATTCGTATACTGAGGTATATGACTTTCAAGTTTATATGTATATATTTATCCGTAGTTACTACATATTCATATATTGGTTACCTTCATGAAATTGTTCGGTCTCTAATTGGTCACAAAATCAGTGCACTGAGTATTTTGATTGTAAAATACATTGAAAAATATGTTTTATGTACTGGTTACTAAGTATATATATATTGGTTACTAATAACAATCTATTTGGTTACTGTATAATGTTGATTTGGTGTCTGTATAATGTTGATTTGGTGTCTGTATAATATTAATTTGGTTACTAAATTTTTTACTGAGTGTATTGGTTGTAAGCTGCATGGACAAATGTGTTTAATATTGATAGTTACTAGGTAGACACATCTTGGTTACTTTCTAAATTGGATTTGGTTGCTGTATAGTGTGTTTTATGTCCTCGTTACTAAGTGTATAATGTTGATTTGGAAAAATGTAGTTTATGTTATGGTTACTAAGTAGATACATCGTGGTTACTGTGTAATCTGAATTTGATTGTTGTATAATGTTGATTTGGTTACTGATATTTTTTATATTGATGGTTACTTATTAGATACATTGGTTACCTTCATACAACTGTTGGATTTTTAATTGTTTTTACTGTAACATGTATGAAAAAATGTGTTTTATGTTTGGTTACTAAGTAGATATATCTTGGTTACTGTCTAGTATGGATTTGGCTACTATATAATGTTGATTTGTATACTGTATAATATTATTGTGTTTTATACTGATTTGTTTTATATTGATGGTTACTTATTAACTACATTAGTTATCTTCATACAACTATTGATTTTTAATTGGTAACAAAGTCAGTATACTGAGTGTTTTTACTGTAAAATGCAATGAAGAATGTGCTTTATGTTCTTGTTACTAAGTATATATATATGCTGGTTACTATCTAATATGGATTTGGTTACTGTATAATGTTGATTTGGTTGTTGTATACTATTATTGTGTTTTATACTGATTTATTTTATATTGATGGTTACTTATTAACTACATTGGTTACCTTCATACAACTGTTAGTCTTTAATTGAAAACAAAGTCATTATACTTGTTGTTTTGACTGTAAAATGCAATGAAAAATGTGTTTTATGTTTTGGTTACTAAGTATATGTATGTTGGTTACTGTCTAATATTCATTTGGTTACTGTATAATGTTGATTTGGATACTGTATAATATTAGTGTGTTTTATACTGATTTGTTTTATATAGATGGTTACTTATTGACTACATTGGTTACCTTCATACAACTGTTAGACTGTAATTGGTAAACAAGTCATTATACTGATTGTTCTAATTGTAAAATGCATGTAAAAATGTATTTTATGTTCTGGTTACTAAGTACATGTATATTGGTTATTGTCTAATCTTGATTTGCTTACTATTTAATGTTTATTCAGTTGTCAGACAATGGAGATGATTCCAGTTGTACTTTATTTCAACGGAACGTGGACTGATAGTAACCAATACAACAAATTTGAAGTTATCGGCCTACTAGTTCCTATCAACTAGTTCGTTCAGAGAAATGCAAAGCTTGATATGCAGTGCAATATGGCTAGACACGAACACAATAACATTGTCAATCAAATTTCAGATTAGAAGCGAAATTCCACCGATCAGTATATCAGATGAAGCAACCTTTAGATTCTTTATGGAATTCAGCAGAAAATCTGATGAACAAGGCAAGTTCCTACTGATTATAGAGAATGTACACTGCAGGGGACACGCAACAATATTGCATAACTTGATAAATGTAGAAGAAACTAGAATTCACGATGTAACGCCGATCAGATCAACACAGTGGAATTCAGAACTTGTACCACTAGCAACACAAGATTGTCCAAATTGGAACGCAGTATGCTAATCAGCTTGCCATGGAAGTTATTGAACAACAACAAGACAGACAAAATGACAGAACATACACAGAAGAACGATATGATGATGTCATAACAGATCCGAATGAACGTGAAGTAAAATTACATCAACTTACAAAGACAAAAAATCCTATCACAAGCAATGAGGCTGCATTCAATCAGGAAAAATAGACAACACAAAGTTGAACGAACAAGTTGTAGAGACCTTGTGCTAGTGTGCATAGATAAGGAAAATTACAAATGAAAATTGAGATCATCTAGGTTTCGAAAAACCAATATGTTCAAGGTGAGAGAATTCAATGACATCCATACGTGTTCAATAAACGTACTGCTTGGAGACCATAGACAGACAAATAGTGAGTTGGTTAGTGAATGCATAATGCATAAATTAATAAATCTGAAGAAAATATACACACCAACCGATATTGTGGAGGACATGATGACAGAGTATAATGTGTCTATCTCTTACCAAAAAGCATGGAGATTAAAGGAGAAAGCATTGGAAAAGGTGAGAGAAAATTCACACGACTACTCACTGATCCCATCATGGTTGCACATGTTGGAGAAAACAAATCCAAGTAACACTCTAAAATAGTTTATTTATTTTTCATAATTAGTTGGATACCCAATTCAAATGATTTGGCTACGGTATTATGCAGGATTAGTTACCAACTGTACTATACAATGAAATTATGTTAAAATAATTTTTTAACATATGATCAATATCTACACAAAAGGTTACAGTTTAATGACATTCTAGACACCATATGCACTGTATTGGAAAACATTAATATAATAGTAACCAAAATCCCACATTGAGGGCACAATAGTAGTAGCCAAATCATAATATGACAGTAACCATAACATAATAAAGAAGTAACCAAACCCTTATATGATAGTAACCAGAACAGGTTTTAATTGTAATCAAAACAGAAACAACATGTAGATTCAAACCCAATTTAGACAACCCATGTATACTAAACAATTGCATAGTAACCAGAACACTATATAAAAGTAACCAGAACACTATATAAAAGTAACCAAAATCCCACATTGAGGGCACAATAATAGTAACCAAATCATAAGATAACAGTAACCAAAACATAATAAAGAAGTAACCAGATAATAATATGATACTAACAATAATAGAATTTAATAACATTCTGGACACCATATGCACTGTATTGGAAACAATAATATGCTAATTAGTTGGATACCATTAACCATATAAATGGTTACCCTCTACTACAAGTTTGGATACTGTCTGCTACTTGTAACTATAATGATATTGCTGAAATTTCATACCAGGTTCCGTCACAGCCCTGGAGTTGAAAACAAATAGTCGTTTCAAATATCTATTCTTTGCCATTGGAACCATTCAAGCATGACAACATTATTTTTCAATCATTGTAATTGATGGCACGTTCATACAATTAAACTACGGGGGGACACTCCTGATAGCAAGCACGCAGGATGCAAACAGAAACATTGTTCCGATTGCTTTTGCAGTGGTTGACAGCGAAAATGAATTATCTTGGAGATGATTTTTCGTAAATTTGAGAAATGCTTGTGGAGTTAGGAAAGGCCAATGCATTATTTCAGATAGACATGAAGCCATTGTATATGGACTGAATTTTGTGTTCCCGGATGTCATGCATGGTTCGTGTACTATATCATGTATTGAAAAATATAAAAAACAGATTTAGAAAGAAAGGAGAAGAACTCAAATAGGCGTACAATGGGGCTTGTAGAGCTTACACTATTGAATAATTCAACAAACACATGAGATGAACTTGATGCAATTGATGCTCGAATAAGGACATATTTGGAGGAAGAGGTCAAATTGGAGAAATGCACGAGGCTCCATGGGACTGTAAGCAGGTACTCGACAATGACTTCAAACACAGTGGAATCTATCAACAATGCAATCAAGGGGATCAGGGAACTTCCAGTTACAACAATAATTGAATGCATCTATTGTATAATTCAAAGATGGTATTTCATAAACAAACAAGCAGCCATATCAATATTCACTGCACTTTCCACAACAGCTGAGGCAAGGTTGCAATCGAATATCACTAAATCAAAGAAACTTAAGGTAACTAATACAACTTTTAAATTATTACAACAGAAGTTGCATTTATTGGTTACTATCATATTATGGTTTGGTTACTGCTTTATTATGGTATGGTTACCTGTATATGCTGAGAATATTATGCTGATAATATTATGCTGAGAATATTATGCTGAGAATATTATGTTGTATTATGTTTGGTTACTATCATTGTATATGGGTCTGGTTTGCTTTACTATCATATTGTGCATTTTAAATTATTATTGTTTAGTATCATATCATTTTAAATTATGTTTATTTTATGGTTACTTTTATATTTTGTTATGGTTACTGTGTAATTGTTTAGTATACATAGGTTACCTAAACTGTGTTTGATTACATGTTGTTTCTGTTTTGGTTACCATTAAATTCTCTTCTAGTTACTATCATATTATGGTTTGTTACTGCTTAATTATGTTATGGTTACCTGTTTATGCTGATAACTGTTACCAACATTACGTATAACTGTCATTCTTTCGATGTAAACAAATTAAATATTTATAATACTAACGACACACTTAATTTGTATTATAGGTTGAGACATCAAACCTATTGATCTTCACTATTTACGATGTCACCAAACAATATATTGTGGACATCGAACAAATGACATGCACATGCCATAAATTTCAAGTACCATGAGATGCCTTGTCCACACGCTGCTGCTTGTTATCAGCAAGAGGAGTTTGAGCTGTTATGAATTTTGCTCAAAAAACTACTCAAAAATAACTTTGGTAGAAATAAAATGAACTTCAGGAGTTAAAGGTCCAACTTTGGTACTTTGGTAACCTTTTTGATGATGTACAGTAACCAAAATTGTGTTGCACAATATTGATTAATATTTTGATTTCTGATTCCATCATGAGTTATCAATATAAAGCAAACATATACATTGAACAATTGGTAAAAGTTCTGAAATATTGTTATGTAAATTTGGTTACTCATCCAAAATAAATTAGTTACTTCTATATAAATATTTAGCTACCAACTGACCATTTCCAAATAACTTTTATAACTATGTAATTTATAAGTATCCATCAGCTAGATAAATAAGAACTCTCACATGTACATTTAGCACTTGATAACTGTTTCGATATAAGTTTTTAATTATTTAGTTACTAACAAAAACTAAACATGGTTACCCTTATATGCATGTTTGGATACCAACTGCACCTCTCAAACTATCTTTTTTTTAATATGTGATCTATAAGTGACCAATATATATATAAATGGGAACTCTTAATTAGAGTTTTTGATTCCATCATGATGACATGGTATAAATAAATCATATACATTTAACACTTGATAACAGGCTAGAAACAAGCTTATAACTATCTGGTTACTAACAAAAACTAAAATGGTTACCTTATATATAGGTTTGGAAATCAACCTAACATTTCAACTGAAATAGCTGATGGAAACTGTTCTGAAATATTTTTATGTATATTTGGTTACTCACAAAAATTAAAATGGTTACCTCTATATGCATGTTTA
The DNA here is from genome assembly GCA_020205555.1 of Panax stipuleanatus. Classification (NCBI taxonomy): domain Eukaryota; kingdom Viridiplantae; phylum Streptophyta; class Magnoliopsida; order Apiales; family Araliaceae; genus Panax; species Panax stipuleanatus. The sequence goes on from CM035117.1 coordinate 20,064,280, forward strand.
GCTACCAACAGGACCATTTCCAAATAATTTTTATAAGTATGTAATTTATAAGTATCCATCAGCTAGATAAATGGGGCACTCTTACATGTACATTTAACACTTGATATCTGTCCTGATACAAGCTTATAACTATCTGGTTACTAACAAAAAATAAAATGGTTACCCTTCTATGCAGGTTTGGTTACCCAACTGCACCTTTCAAATAATGTATCAGACAACTTATAAGTAACAAATACGAACCAACAAACAATGTCAAATCACTGGTAATATAATCAAAAAATATAATCCAATTTACATAAGCTGCAACAGGCATTAAAAACTCACTTACCATAACAAATGGTTATGGATATCCAACAAAATCAATGTACGAAACACAATTTATAAGGAAAAGACAATGACAACTAACTAATCAAAATCTGGTACAAATCTTTCTGGAAATTCTCTATCAGACTCATATCCCTCTAATTGTTTGTTCCTAGAATGCATGTAGAGGTTTGTGTATAATTTCTTCCGATACTTTGGAATGAGGAATGGACTAGGAATTTCAGCAAACTTCTGGTGAATGACATGCTCCTCAAAATAAATCGTGAACATCCCACAATCACTGCATAAACAAACAAAATAAAACAAAAATCATACTATATGTAATAATTAAATAAATGTAAACTATGTAAACCTTACCCCTCAGTTTGTTCAGGTACCCCCTCTGCAAATTCCAATTCAATTATATCATTTTCATCCTTGTTACGATACGGTTCACTACTGAAGTCAATATCAGACCTATCCCTCCAAAAACTACTCTTACGCAGTATTGTGGGTAGGATGAAGATCTAGGGCTCACAGACATCCATAATTTTTGTTCGCATTTTTGTCCTGTTTGGCTGCAGAGAATTGTACACTTTTAAGAGTCTGCGATGTACATCAAATGTCAGCAAAAACCAGTGATCCGGTGATGACATGTGAATGGGGAACAACACGTAATCAACATTGACCCACGGTGTGTTCACATCCATAAACAATCCACGGATGTATTCAGCAACATCACCCTCCCCAGACAGGATAATATTATCTGTATTTTTACTTGCGTATTCCTTATAAAGAGCAGTCATCTTGTCGTGAAACCAACAATCTGTGGTCGTTACCCTTTTCTGAACACTGTCGGAGTGTCTGGCCAATTTTCGGAAGTAGTATAATGCAATATTGATGCGCTGAACCACAAAAAAAAAAAACCAAAATCCATAAGATATTAACAGTTGCTCAAAAATATAATTTGTAATAAAGGTAACCAGCATTGTTAACACTAGTTACTAAACCAGCTAAATAAGGTAGCCATAACTATCACAACAGGATTTGAAAGAAAAAAAAGAACTCACATCGTCATCTAACCACTGTCCAGGAGTCTTCAATTTGTAAAACCACATTTTGGATGATATTGGGATAGACCCAAATATAAATGTAGGTTCAATTTTGTCATTGTTTCCTGAGAATTTGTCAGTCCTTCAATATAAAAGCATAATATTAGTATACACGCTAACATTAAAAATTACCATATTAGTAGACACACTACCAAAATCAGACTTGAACAGTCAATAATAACCAATCTAATCAACCACTGTATTGTAAACAGTTACCTGGTAACCAACAAATAATAACATAGTAACTATAATCAAATAGTAACCAACACATAACATAACAGTAATCAAAACATAAAATAATAGTAACCAGAACATAATTTAATAGTAACAAAAACAAAAACATCATGTAATCAACCCCCATTTAAGTAACCTGAATGTACTAAACAAATACCCAGTAATCAAATATAATATAATAGTAACCAAAACTTTAATTTGATGGAACATTAACAGAAGCTAAACACAACATAATAGTAACCATAACATAATATAGTACTAACCAAAACCTAATATAACAGTAACCAGAATATAATATTATAATAACTCAAACAAACCAAAACCCCATTTTGAGTGCACAATAATGGTAGCCAAATCATAATATAACAGTAACCAGAACATCATAAAGCAGTAACCAGAAAATAACATAATAGTAACCATAACATTTATTTAATAGTAACCATTTGTTTCTACAGGGAAACAAATTTATATATTTTATAAAAAACTATACAATTGTTAAAAAAACAAATAACAAACCTTTTTTCTGTTGTTTAGTCCAATCCTAAACCATTGTTCAAACAATGCCTCTTCATATTTTGACGGCATGGCCATGCATACTGTAGGGAATGCAGAAAGACCTGTACGTATTTGAGTAGCACCCACGGCGGTAGAAGATGAACCAGCAGATCCAAATTTTTATCATATATGGAGTCCTCAAAATGACACTCTTTGCAGGTTCACGGACCGGTCTACCACTGGGTTTATGGGCGCTTCTCTCCACCTCAGCACACTGAGCTATGTCCTGGGTGGTTAATACCATCTAATCAAGTGCAGAACTGCTTTCTGTCTCAAATTTATTCCCCTTTATCAATTGACAGAAAAGGTAAAAGATACAATTAGATTTTCAACCCAAACACATGCATTTAACCAATATATGCAATAACAAACTGAATGAACAATAGCAGAATAACTATAATGAACATATTATAATAGTAACCAACACATAATATAACAGTAACCAAATCATAATATAATAGTAACCAACACATAAATAATAATAACCAAACCACAATATAATAGTAAACATAACATAAATAATAGTAACCAAACCACAATATAATAGTAACCAACACATATTATAACAGTAACCAAACCTAAACAGCATGTAATCAAAAGATGGCATGCCATTGTAACACTAACCTCAGCAGCAACATAAACAACAATCTCTTTTCCAGTTAATTGGCTTAATATATCAAAAGATGGCATGTCATTGTTCTTGCCAATCTGTGGAAAATAAAAAATAACTAATTAATCATTAAAACAAAACACATATAACACATAAAAAACAAACAAAACAGTAACCATAACATAATAAAGCAGTAACCAAACAGTTATATGATAATAACCATAACATATTTTAATGGTAACCAAAACAGAAACATGCAGATCAAACCCAGTTTAGGCAACCCATGTATACTAAACAATTACATAGTAACCAGAACACAATATAAAAATAACTAAAATCCCACATTGAGGGCACAATAATAGTAGTCAAATCATAAGATAACAGTAACCAAAATATAATAAATAAGTAACCAAACAGTTATATAATAGTAACCAGAACAGGTTTTAATGGTAACCTAAACAGAAACAACATGTAAATCAAACCCAGTTCAGGCAACCCATGTATACTAAACAATTACATAGTAACCAGAACACAATATAAAAGTAAACAAAATCCCACATTGAGGGTACAATAATAGTAGCCAAATCATAAGATAACAGTAACCAAAACATAATAAAGAAGTAACCAAACAGTTATATGATAGTAACCAGAACATAATTTAAATTAGCTAACTTTGACATTATCTTCTTCATCATTATTTTTTATTTCATGGGGCTCTTCCATCGTAACATCGTGTTCAACCGCTTTAACAATCTCAGTTTCATCCCCTTCCTTATTCTCATCGACTTTCGACCTATCATCACCATCATCCTTCTCAATCACTTTTGAACTATCGTCATCCTCGTCATTCTCTTTTCCTTTCAAACCATCATCAACCTCATCAGTCACATCATGTTCAACCTCTTTAACAATATCAGTTTCATCCTCATCCTTCTTCTCATCAACTTTTAACCCATCGTCACCGTCATCCTTGTTGGGAATTGCATATTCATATTTGTATTGAAAGTAAATATAAATGCTTAAGTGTATAGTTCTTAAGAGAATCAATGTACACGGACTTAGAAGATAGATCAAAATATTAGGTTGATCTGAGCTTTAATGTTTATCATTTATGTAAATAAATGTATAGAAGAAAAGATCAAATTTGTTAGGTTGATCTATTTGAGCTGTAAAAGTTAAGGCCTTGACAGAATCGTAGTCTGTCAAAGGTAGCATTCAGAAGATAAGGCAGAATCGTGGAGCTTAAACGAAGATATCCAAAATCGTAGTCTGCCAAGAGTATTACAGTCTGCAGAAGACAAGGCAGAATCGTGGAGCTTAAATGAAGATGTCCAGAATTGTAGTCTGCCAAAAGAATCACGTCTGCAGGGGCCAAGGCAAGACTCGTTGAGCTTAAACGAAGATGTTCAGAATCGTAGTCAGCTAAGAGAATCAAGTCTGTAGAGGCCAAGGCAAGACTTGTGGAGCTTGAGTGACTATATCAGAATCGTAGTCTGCCTTAGAAGCCACACTGAGAATCATGAAGAAGATCTGAGCGTCTGCCGAGCCAAGTTGAGAATTGCAGAGTGCTCTCAAAGGTGTGGAGTCTGAAAGACAAGCAAGCAGGAATCGTAGTCTACCAAAGAGCTTAAGAGAAATCGTAGTGTTCTCTACGATCAAGTCTGAGTCAAGCTATGCAAGCCAACACACAACGATTATGGTACAAATGACCATAATCGTAGTGCTCCTCCAGTTAGCATCAAAGATCATAGTTCTGATGAAGGGAGGAAGAGTAACAAATGAAGAAAGGCTAGTAGCCGTTGACAATTTGATAGTCCCAATGATTCCATATTCATCCTTAGTTCAAATCGAAGAAGCGTATTGGAAAAGCTAAGGAAATGACTAAACTGCCTGCAGAAAACACCTTTTCAGGTGTTAGGTGAAGTTGCAGTCTGCTGTGTCAGTGGGCCAGTAGGTAGTGCAGCAGAAAAGCAGAATGTCAACATCAACTGCACAGAAATGTCTGAAGCATTAAATGCTACAACAGAAGCATTCAAACGGATATATTTTGAATGACTCTTTTATAAAGAAATCAGACAATGATTTAGACTAAGCAAGCAAGACGAGAAAAGAAAGAATACATTGAGAAAAGCTCAAAAACACTCAACGGTCAACTCTACGATCCTGAAAGAGGAAAGTTTGCTTCGCTACTCAGTTCTTCAGAACTTATGCTTAATTGCAACTGAGTAGCACTCCTCAACAACAACTGTCAATCCAAGTAAGGAACCAAGTCAGAGGACTTGAAGAGTTCAAAAGTGAACTAAGAGCAGATCCAAGTCAGAGGGCTTGAAGAGTTCAAAAAGGAACTAAGAGAAGTACCAAGTCAGAGGACTTGAAGAGTTCTAAGTGAACTAAGAGAAGATCCAGGGCTGCTGGCCTTGAAGGAATCTAAGTGATTCAATTGTAAAAGACATGCTTAGTAGATTTCCTACTCGTGGAGTAGAAGAGTGGATTAGGAGCCTTGTGTGCTCTGAACCACTTAAAACCTTATGTCTTATTGTCTCTCATTAACTGCTATAACTGCTATATCTGTTATAACTGTCATAACTGCTTATCAAATCATAACTGCAATATCTTGAAGGGGAACAAAACATATATTCTGCTGCTGTCAGTATAATCAATACTGACAAAGTATTTTAAACAAAGAAAATTTTAAAATATCTATTCAACCCCCCTTCTAGATAATTCACGTGCCTTTGGGAACTAACAATCCTTCTCGTTCACTCTTGAACCATCGTCATCATCGTCATTCTCCTTTCCTCTCAAACCATCAGCATCCTCATCAGCAGCATCAGAACCATCAGCATCATCACCATCAGCATCATCATCATCAGAATCATCATCACCATAATCTTTTTTGTCATCGTCGTCCTCATCACCTTTGTTTCGACGTAACTCCTGTCAAATATAAAACCTCAAGTCCCTGCATACCTCAACTTGTAAAATACGCATTTCATCCCTAAGATCAGCCCCCAACTCTTTAATGTTTTTCTTCAGTTCAGACACTTTCTTTTTCAACGGCCTAAATCGTGCATCAATTGCATCTTTAACATCAGCAATTGAAAATCCAACGTCTTCAACCTTCACATTTTTTTTCACCTTCTTATCAGCATCGTTCCCATTGAAAAAGTGAATGCCGCCCAAATCCAAACGATCTTTCTCCTCAGCGGTAGGAATCAAATTTTTTATCCTCAGCTGAAAACCATTAATTACACTTTAATATAGCATCTAACAAACATTATACAATTAAAATCAAAAAACAATACATAAAGAATCATAAAATATAATCAGTAACCAACTGTATACATAAAGGTAACAAACTACATAGTCATTAGAACCTGCATACAATATAATCAATAACCAACAGTATATATAAAGGTAACTAACTACATTGTTATTAGTAAACTGCATAAAATATAATCAGTACCAACTATGTATATACAGGTAACCAACTGTGTATATGCAGGTAACCAACTGTATATATAAAGGTAACCAACTGTATATATAAAGGTAACCAACTATATTGTTATTAGTAAACTGCATAAAATATAATCAGTACCAACTGTGTATATACAGGTAACCAACTACATTGTTATTAGTAACATACAAAAATATAATCAGTATCCAACTATGTTTATAAAGGTAACCAACTATATTGTTATTAGTAACCTGCAAAAAATATAATCAGTAACCAACTGTATATATAAAGGTAACCAACTATATTGTTATTGGTAGCCTGCATACCTGTCCAGAACCAAATACTAGATTGTTGAGCTTGTCATTTGTGGGGGGCTTCACTAGTTCCTTCCATCTAAATAATCGAACATCCGAAGGATGCTTGTCATTACATAAACCTCGAGATTTGAATGTGGGAATGGTTTCAAACAAGAAAACTTGGAAGACATAAGGCAGTCCATTCAACTTGTACGATTTAGTATAATGCTCCTTATAAAAATTATATATCCAACCCCCATTCGTTCCTTTCTTCAAATACCCCATCAAAGTATTCGACAAAGAGTACTTTGTCTGCTCAAATGCCACTTTCCCCCAAGGATAACTACTAACATCGCCAAAACATAAAAAATTAATCATGGCCCCATCCACATAGTTATCAGAAACAGTCGATAGTATGAAATTACACACTAACAGAATCATCGACATCCTCACAGCCTCATCGTCGTCGTCAAAAACTGCCTCCCAATATATCCTCCCTATGCTACTACGCGTCACAGCCTCATTCCCAAAAAACTTTTCCACCAACAGATTTTTCATACCTTTGTATACAGATATGTCATTCTCACCTTGCCATCTCAAACCAGAAATCAAACAAAACTCTAGCCACCCAAACCTGATCCTTTTCTCCCCGAACAGAAACCACATTTCCCCGTCATCCCTTTGGTGAACCTCCCTCACAAGAGCATGGTGAAGAATCTGAGAATACATTTGGCGTTCACCAAAATCAAGAAAATTCCCAATACATGACGTCTTAAACTTTTCCAACTGACCTTTATTCAGTTTCTTCATAATAATACCAGGGACTTCCATGTCACACCAATATATTATTTTTCCAGTGAAATTCCTATTACGTTCCTCATAATTAAGATCCCATATCTGCCAATAAACAAAATCAAAATTAAAGAGTCATTAGTAACCAAATCATAATATAACAGTAACCAACACATAATCAAGCAGTAGCCAAACAGTTATATGATAGTAACCATAACAGAATTTAATGGTAACCAACACAGAAATAATATGTAATCAAACCCAGTTTAGGCAACCCATGTATACTAAACAGTTACCTAGTAACCAGAACAAAATATCATAGTAACTAAAATCCCACATTGACGACACAATAATAGTAGCCAAATTATAAGATAACAGTAACCAAAATATAATCAAGCAGTAACCAAACAGTTATATGATAGTAACTAGAATATGATTTAATGGTAACCAAAACAGAAACAACATATAGATCAAACCCAGTTCAGGCAACCCATGTATACTAAACAATTACATAGTAACCAGAACAAAATACAAAAGTAACCAAAATCCCACATTGAGGGCACAATTATAGTAACCAAATTATAATATGACAGTAACCAAAACATAATAAAGAAGTAATCAAACAATTATATGATAGTAACCATAACAGGTTTTAATGGTAACCAAAACAGAAACAACATGTAGATCAAACCAATTTAGGCAACCCATGTATACTAAACAATTACATAGTAACCAGAACACTATATAACAGTAACCAAAATCCCACCTTGAGGGCACAATAATGGTAACCAAATCATAAGATAACAGTAACCAAAACATAATAAAGAAGTAACCAAACATTAATATGATACTAACAATAACAGAATTTAAATTAACACACCTTTAGAATTTTTTGTCTGGAGATAATTTTTCTGCTTTGAACTTCAACTTCAGTTTTAATTGCCAGGGCATCAAAATCAGACTCCAACTGCACTTCTTTAGACTTTATCTCACCATGTATCACCAACTTATTACACTTCGTACTGGATTTTTCACCTACATTCTTCCCCTTCCTCACCCTAGCATACTTTTTCAACTCCTTAACAGAATCACCCTCCGTGATTCTTTTCCTCTTTCCATCCTTCTCCCTCGTATCAACCATTCTGTACAACACATACATATAACACAAACTGAAACAATCAGAACTCCATTACAACACAGACAGAAACAATCAAAACTCCATTCTGTTAATAAAATAATACATTAAACTATTGAGCCAGATACTCATCTGTAACGATCAACCAACAACGAGTATACTAGATTTCGAAACTCAGAGCTCCGACCAGTAACGAGAACCTAGTAAGTTCGATAATGAACAACAACTAAATCAGTACCGAAACCGAGTAAGTACGACAATGTAGAACAACTAAACCTGTAACGATCACGAAAATGAAGAACAAATCACCTGTATCGATCACTATACGAGAAGAAAGCACGGGTAGAAGAAAGTAACAAGGGTTTCCAAAACGCAGAACAGGGGTTTCTAACTGAAGAGTCCTAACAAATGATAAGGGCGGTTATCAAGCGTTTAAGAAAAAAACCACCCGACCGAAAATACGGGAACTAGTTTTTTAATTGGGTTTCTAATTTGCCATGTCAGCACACCAACACTAATCCCCTCAGTTAAAGGAATCCTAATTGCACTAATTTTGTAAATAAATATGTAAAAATGTGTTAGTTTTGTAATTATTTTATCTATGTACTGTTTTTATAATTATTTTTTAAAATGTACTAAAATATGTAATTGTTCCTATTTTAAATTGTATTTATTTGAATTTTTTTATTTAAAGTAAGAATTTTTACAAAAAATTATGCATATTACCAATACTTCCTTATTACTCTACTAGTGTTTTTTTTTGTAATAAACGATAATTTTACTATTATTAAAATGATAAAAAGGAAAAGTTAAACTTCTATGCATTGATAGTGTAATAACTTGTTTTAAATCAATAAATAGTAGAATCATGAAACATCACTAATGAATTATGTATGTAGATAAAAATGTATTTATTTTATACTTGTTAAACTCATAATATCGACAATATAGCCTTAATTAAAAAAAAAGAGAGATTAATTTAATTATTAAAAAAATTTGACGAAGTGAAAAGAAAAGAATAGATGAAAATATATATATTTTTGTCCATTTAACTTGCCTTATTTGAGATTTGTTTTGTAAGTTTTATGAGTTAAAAAGCAAAAATAATAAGAATTTTTCAATAAATGGATAAATTTGTTCGAAAAAGAAAGATAGAGATTTTTTTTTCGTATATTACCCAAAAAAATTAGAAACACAAGTCGATTGAATAAATAATAATGTTATTATAGCATAAAAGTCAGTCACATACCGCTCACATGCATATTGTGATGGCCCATGTGATTTGCTCTGCACGTGAGCCATCACAATATGCATGCAAATGTATACGAGCAGTATGTGATCATCTTTATGTGATAGTAGACTTATTCTTGAATAAACTGTTAAAGCAATAAACTACATTTAAAAGTGATTTTTTTTAATTAAAAAAATAAAACAAATCACAACAACTCTATTCTTTTATTTTAATTTAATTTTTTTTTTCTCCCTAATTTAAGTTTTTCCGAATTTGTCCAAAACTTTCAAATCACAGAGATGGTGGTCTACTAAGAACGTAATGTCTTTGATGGGGGAGACCGGAGATGGACAGCAAAAAAGCCGTCCTCTGCGATTATGGGACTGGGTAACTATTTTCTCTCTCATCATTTGGCTCGTATCTAGCTCTATTTTATGTTTTGAATTTGATTCACTGATTTAGGTAACTGTAAAATATTCAAGTACATGAAATTCAGCTATGAATTCTGCATTATTAAATGAGAATCAGTTTTTCTCCTCTACTTCACCATATACTTGCTTGCATTTTTGGTCAAGAACATCCTTTGAAAATTAGTGATTCACACTGATGTTTTAGTATTTAATGTAGATGGATACAAATTCGTTAGTTCAGATGTTTTGATAGATTCCACAGCACGCTTGCGTGAGGTGGTTGTCCTCTGTTCGCGTGCTTAATGTACTGTTCCGTCCTCCTTTTAGTGTTGAGTCTGGCTTTTTCATGAATCTGCTTAACAAGATCAGCCTTTTTCTCTCCATCCATGTTAGTATACTCAGAAACAGGCAATGGTGACAAATCCAATGGTGTCAAGGGATTAAAACCATATACAATTTCAAATTGAGAAAAATTAGTAGCAGAATGAACAGAATGGTTATATGCAAACTCAATATGTGGTAAACATTCTTCCCATTGCTTGATATTCTTTTTAATGATAGCCCGTAACAATGCCGACAAAGTCCTATTTACTACTTCAGTTTGACTGTCAGTTTGTGGATGACAACTAGTTGAAAATAACAGTTTAGCACCCAATTTACACCACAATGTCTTCCAAAAGTAACTCAAGAACTTTGTATCTCTATCAGAAATAATAATTTTAGGCATACCATGCAATCGCACAATCTCTCTAAAGAATAAATCAGCTACATGAGATGCATCATCAGTTTTGTGACATGGAATAAAATGTGCCATTTTTGAAAATTTATCCACGACCACAAATATTGAATCATGACCATGCTTAGACCTAGGTAAACCTAGGGGTGCTCAAAATTTTTGATTTTTTCGGTTTTTTACCCAACCAGGCGGTACCGGTTTTTTTCGGTACCGGTTTTTTCGGTACCGGTTTTTTCAGTTTTTTTATACTTTTCGGTACCGGTACCGGTTCTTAATTTTTTGAATTCGGTAAAATCGAAAAAAAAACCGAAATTTGAAAAGACCCTTTATTGATACAAATCATTCAATTTTAATTGATACAGTTAATCCCAACTACTAAAAATGTATGCTATCTAAAATTTCTAGCATGCATGAAATTGTAACAGTATAGATTTTTAAATAAATAAAATAAATAATACTAACACCAATAATAATAATAATAATAATAATAAAAAGAAATGGTAGATTACAAAAAAAAATGGTAGATTACAAAAAGAAATGTAGATTATAAAATGAAATGTTAGATTATAAAATGAAATTTTATTAATATATATAAAAAAATTCTTAGTTTTAAAAAAATTTATTAATATAAAAAAAATTATTTAATTATTTAATTTTTGCAGTAAAACCGAACCGAAAAAACTGAAACCGACTTTGTACCGAACCGGTAACGAAACCGATTTTTCCGTACCGGTACCGGTTCTTGGTTTTCCGGTATTTTTGATTCGGTACCGGTTCGGTTTTTTACCGATGAGCACCCCTAGGTAAACCCAACATAAAGTCCATAGACAAATCAATCCAAGGTTCATTAGGAATAGGCAATGGTGTATACAATCCATGGGGTTGAACACGAGATTTAGCTTGGCGACAAGTAATACATCTATCACATATTCTTTCCACATCTCGTTTCATATGAGGCCAATAAAAATATTCTTTCAAAACAGCAAAAGTTTTATCAACACCAAAATGTCTCATTAAACCACCCCCATGTGATTCCCTAACCAACAACTCACGTAAAAAACATGCAGGTATACATAGTTTATTTTTACAAAACAAGAACCCATCAATTCTAAAGTATTTACCCACAACATTTTTTTCACAAGTTTTAAACTCTTCACCGAAATCAAGGTCATTAGCATATAACTCTTTGATTCGTTCAAACCCAAGTAATTTTGTATCAAGAGTATTTAACAAAACATACCTGCGAGACAAAGCATCTGCAACGACGTTCTCCTTACCTTGCTTATATCGAATAACATATGAAAACGTCTCGATAAATTCCATCCATCGTGCATGTATTTTGTTCAACTTGTGCTGACCCTTCAAATATTTCAATGATTCATGATCGGTGTGGATCACAAACTCCTTAGGCCACAAGTAATGTTGCCATGTCTCCAAAGCTCTAACCAAAGCGTACATCTCTTTGTCATAAGTAGGATAGTTCAAATTTGCCCCACTCAATTTTTCGCTAAAATACGCCACTGGTTTCCCTTCTTGCATCAACACAGCTCCAATCCCTAAACCTGAAGCATCACACTCAATCTCAAAAGTTTTAGCAAAGTTAGGTAAGATAAGTAAAGGAGCATTTGTCAATTTATCCTTAATCAAATTAAATGATTTTTCTTGTTCATTATCCCACTTAAAGCCTACACTTTTCTTGATGACCTCGGTCAATGGTGTTGTAATCTCACTAAAATTCCGAACAAAGCGTCGGTAGAAACTTGCGAGTCCATGAAAGCTTCGTACTTGACTTACATTGGTTGGACTCGGCCAATCCTGGATCGCACGTATTTTCTGCTCATCAACTTGGACTCCCTGTGAACTCACAACAAAGCTAAGAAAAACAATTCTATCCGAACAAAACGTGCATTTTTCCATGTTAGCAAATAACTTTTCTTTCCTAAGTACATCTAAAACGGATTTTAAATGCAATGCATGATCTTCCAAGTTTTTGCTATAAATCAAAATATCATCAAAATAAACTACGACAAATTTTCCAATGAATGAACGCAAAACATGGTTCATTAATCTCATGAAAGTGTTGGGTGCATTAGTTAAATCGAAAGGTAATACCAACCACTCATAAAGACCATATTTAGTTTTAAACGCTGTTTTACATTCATCACCCTCTTGCATCCTAATTTGATGATAACCACTTTTTAAATTAATTTTTGAAAATATGCAATACCCATGTAATTCATCTAATATGTCATCTAAACGAGAAATGGGATGTCTATATTTTACCGTAATATTATTTACTGCTCGACAATTGATGCACATCTGCCATTTTTCGTCCTTTTTTGGCACTAAAATCACTGGAATTGCACATGGACTCATACTTTCTCTTACGAACCCTTTTCCCATCAGTTCGTCGACTTGCCTTTGTAACTCCTTCGTCTCCTCTGGATTACTCCGATAAGCCGGACGGTTTGGAATAGTCGCACCAGGAATAAAATCAATTTGATGTTCTATTCCCCGAATCGGTGGCAGTCCTTGAGGAAGCTCCTCGGGAAATAACTCTTCGAATTCCTGCAAAAGAGATGAAACAACACTAGGCAAAGAATTATTAGCGTTAGTATTCAAAAGCGCCTCTTTATACCGAAGTAAAATCATCGGCTGTTTAGAAACCAAAGCTTTTCTCACATCGCTCTTTTTTGCAAAGATGTTTGTTTTTCTCTCATCCTTTTTTTTCTCCCTTTCTTTTTCTCTCTTATTTTTTTCTTCTTGATTTTTCTGTTCCTCACTCTCTTTTCTTTGTATATGATTTTTCTATAGATTAATTTGGTCCTCATGCACTTGTTGTGATGACATAGGACGCAAATTGATTTTCTTTCTGTCGTGAACAAAGGAATATACATTGGCAAACCCATCATGTTGAACCCTCCTATCAAACTGCCATGGTCTACCTAATAACATATGCCCCGCCTACATAGGCACCACATCACATAATATCTCATCAACATACCGACCTGTAAATGGCACTTACACCTGTTTGGTGACCTTAATGTCTGCATTATCATTGAGCCATTGCAAACGATACGAATGTGGGTGTTTGGTGGTAGTCATCCCCAATTTCTCCACCATCGTAGTGCTTGCCACATTTGTACAGCTGCCTCCATCTATGACTACACAACATATTTTTTCATTCACAAGACATCGGGTATGGAATAGATTTTCCCGTTGTTCACTGCTCTCCTCTTTAACCTGCGTACTAAGTGCTCTTCTTGTAACCAGAATTTCACCATGTATCGCATCCTCACCTATCTCCTTTAATGGTGGCATAGAATCAGTGTCGTTCTCTTCCCCCTCGGTCTCCACATCTCCATTGTCAAGTAACAATATTTTCCTCTGATTTGGACATTGGCTAGAAATATGTCCCTTGCCTTGACACTTGAAGCATACAATATCCCAATTACGCCCAAAAGAAGGTTGCTCATTTTTACCTTGTATCTCTCGACTAGTCGTCCATTGCTTAGGTTCCACCTTTGGTTTATTCATAACTGATTATTCCTCTCTCTTTGCATAATTAGGTTTCTGTGATGAACTAGCATTAGATTTTCCTCGTTGTCCTCCTATCCTCTTGAGCTGTTTCTCTATCTTGATCGCCATGTGGACCAGTTCTTCCAACTCCAAATAATGTTGTCGTTCAACTAAATCCTCAATCGCCCAATTTAATCCTGCTGAGAACCTAGCCATCGCTGCCTCATTATCCTCGACCAAATTAGCCCGATCCTTCAACATTGCCATCTCTCTATAGTAGTCATCCACACTCTTGCTTCCTTGTTTTAGATTTTGCAAACTACGAATGATCTTCCGTTGATAGTATGTTGGTACAAACCTCTTTTTCATGATAGTTTTCATTTCTGCCCAAGTTGTAATCGGCCGCTCATCACACCTCCTCCGATTAGCTGTCAACTGATCCCACCATATTAATGCATATCCGGAAAACTCGGTAACAGCCAGCTTGACTTTCTTAAGGTCTGAATAGTTATGACAATCAAAGATTCGCTCCATCTTGGTTACCCAATCCAAATATGCCTCAGGATCACCCGTGTCTTGGAAAACTGGAATTTTCATTTTTATGCTATCCAAATTGTCATCTTCTCTGTCTCGACCTCCTCTTTCCCTAGCACCTCCATGTCTTCGCTGTGGAATATTAGATTCACGATCTTCCCCTGCACTGTCCTCACCGGAAGGATCTTCCTTTCTTATGTCAGCTTGTTGTGTTCTCTGAGTGTTTTGGGATAACGCATCCATAGACACTCTCATATGTTCTAATTGTTCTTACATTTGCTGCATAGTATTTCTCAATGTTCGATCCCATTCTTTATGCATGGCTTCCATCTGGAATTTCAATTCAGCCGTCGAGGGCTGTTCCCCATAAGTTCCTTTATCTTTAGACATATTTCCTACAAAACAAGGGTTAATAGAAAATAGTTTCCTCACCACTCCCTTACGTGTTTCGCTCGAATCAATGGTTCACTCGTGTATACTCTCAATAAATTGGCTTTTACCCTCGATTAATCTCACCACTAAGCCTTTTACCTCAAAATATTCTCTCTAATAGGTTCTTCTTGAATTCCCCTCGCAAAATTCTAGGTTTTACTAATCAATTCAAAAATAACTTACCATGAAACAAAATATAGATGGTAGGACTCTCAATAATAGCATGCAATCGACAAAATTTAAAATTCTAAATATTTTCTTTCTTTCTTTCTTTCTTTTTTTTTTACAATATATATGCAACAGAAAATTAAAGATAAGTAACTCACTAGAAAGGCTTAGCTTTGATACCAAATGATAGACTCCACAGCACGCTTGCGTGAGGTGGTCGTCGCCTCGATCGTTTCTAGCAAAGTTGTTGGATGAATTGCTTGCAACACCTTAACCCCTCGCCTATATGTAGACGGTAATCTTGGTACAATTGCTCGCGTTCGAAAATCTGCGTTGAATGGACACCAACGACACCTTGACCCCTCGCTTATATTGAAGCGGTAATCTCGGTACAATCGACGATTGATGCGGTAGAAGACGCCACACACAACTATGTATTGTTGTATGATAAGTCAAAGTTGAATCTCAAAGAAAAACTAAGGAAATAACTTAGGAATTCTTCAAAGAACCAAAAGTAGATAATAACCTCACAAATATATTGAATAATGAATAATGTCTAATGTGTTTTATTACATCAACCTGGACCTCTATTTATACTACTCAAAATAATCCAAATCCTAATAATAAAAGAAATAACAATCCAATTTAAAATTGGAATTGAAATTCTAACTAAATAAATCCTAATTACAATAGAATTGTAAAAAAAACTATTTCCCTTGTCGCGTTGGAATCAAACTGAAAGTCCCCGTCAGTTGAATAACTTGTTGTAGCCTTTCTCCAATTGGATCCGTGATTTAAATTACCTGATTCCTTGTATCCGCGTGGTTCCTTTTCCATTGCTAAATTGGAATGTAGTATAATATGCCACTTATTGGGCTTGTATTAAATTGACACAAACTTGTGTCTCATGTTCATTGGTCTTCTCTTTGGGTTTCCTTGCATTAGTTTCAGCCCAAACATCTTGGATCAATCCAATGAGGTCTTGTTTGAACCTCTTAGTTCTAGCCTTGCTTGATCTCCACGTCCCTTTAGTCTTGTTTGAGTCCACGCATGCCATGTCCTCATCATGTTTTAATGGATTTCCCCCCTTTTAGTATCATAACTGTTACACGTTGTACGCATAGCAACCATTGTGCCCTTCATAATAATTGCATTATGAAATATTAGGTAATCTTCACTAAGGACTAAAAGTTGAAGACAAGGCAATAATATGTCAAAAGCAATCATTAAGATGTATGAAAATTGATAGAATAAGCTCCTTTAGTGATAAGTGGATCTAGAAACTATGAATGACGAAGCCAAAGGGTTATGCTACATACACCTAATTTATACTTCTGGTGCGAAATACTCAATAAAATAAAGAATGGGAAGAAAAAAAAACTCAATTTATTTATATAAATATATGTGTATAACAATCTTTAACAAGATATACGACATTGGTAGACTAACAGAGAAAAGAAACTAACTTGATCTAATAGGCAAGATGATTACATTTTAATAAACAAGGGGAAGAGTAAACACACGAGAGAAGTTGAGAAAGTGTGTCTTCTCTAATTTCCACATAAGGCAGTATCTCTTTGGGATGGTCGAAAATTCATAGGACTAAGGCTGTAAATGCAGAGATTTGCCTGTTCTGATTTTATTGTGATTTCATCTGTGGTGCTTTTGTAACCAGGGACATTACAAGCAGCATTTGAGCTCCCCATTAAGCTTGCCCTGCACAAGTTCCCTATTGATTTATCTCTAGCACATTCTATTCCGTCGACAGCCGGTAATTCCAACTTATAAACCCCATGTTTGTTTGTAGTTCTGTTTACTGAAAACGTTATCTGTTCTGTTGTTCTTGGAGAAGTTACTTCAAACCTGCAATCTATTTTAACTTCAGCACCTGATTATCAAACATAAAACGAAAAACTGATCAGTACCCTGAAAGTTATACCAAGATTTATGTTCATGGTCACTATAAATAAATGAGAATTAGTTAAAAAGAAGAATTACCTGGTAAGAAGTAGCTGTTCCTGGAGAAGGTGTTATTAGAACAGATGTCACAGTAAACAATGCCCATGACTGTTATTTGGGGACTAATTTTTGCTGGTTCAACTAGAAAAGGGAGTGACATGAATAACAAGGATGCTGATATTAGAAAAAGAAATTTTGAATCCATATTAGAGAATTCTTGGAGGAAATGGTTGGTAGCTTGTTGTTGTTGTGTAAATAGCTATGGCTACAACATTATTATGTAGATTAGGAAAAATTGGGCATCTGGTGTGGTGGGGGATAATGAGTGACATGAACTTTGATGGAGAACCAAGTGATTCATCCTTTATCAACTTTAACAGAAGATCTGATAAATCTTTTTTCTATTCAGCAAAAACAAAGACATGTGAATGTCCTCTGGCAGAATGTGGAATATAAGTATATAACAGATGTACCGCGACAAATAAAAATAAATTCACTTTGTTTGGATATATTCATGATGTGGCTAGCCTAATACCTTCCATGTGTTGATTAAAGCTTATTGCTCTGTTTGTATCATGGAAAACTTTTTCTAGAAAATATTTCAGGAAAACGAGTCATGTTGTTTCCAAGATAGGCATTTTTGAAACAACTAGCTTATATGTGCACTTATCAGTGATACAATTATCCTCGACTAAAATTCATAGATAATAGAAGACGAAAGTACATAGATGATTAGATCTATTCTTGCTTAATGAATTGGTTTCGAGAACTACCCAGTAATACTGCGTCTCAATGTGCCTCAAATTCTGTTTCCTTTGTGGGGTGTTTGCAACTTTGTACTAGCGTCAGTCTACTGACTTAATCCCATGTGGTGAGGTAAATAGTCCATTTTGAAGCTGTTATATTCACTGACCTACTCTGAATTTATGTGCTTGGATTGATGGATTGAATGAATGACAGAATGAGGCAAGGGAAAAGCTTTTGATATGCAGCATAACCCATGACTTGGTTCATGGCATGTATCTTGTCTGAAGTTAAATTGGCCAAAAACCAGGAGATAAGGATCATAAGCCTATAGGGCATAATGCTTAACCTCATAAGGTGGTATATTACTATTACTATTATGAGGCTACATGAAGATCTTTAGCTTTGGGAGGAAAGAGATAAGATAGAACTCACTTTTTATCTTATCCTTGCAACTCTTTCCTGGCCAATAACATCGTATCCCTCGTCGTGCACAAGAATGCAGTCGGGATGAGTTAATCACACACACACACACACACACATATATATATATATATATATATACACATATTTATTTTGTTTGGAAAATAAACTATGAGAATTTCATTTAATCCATAGTAATATATACACAATAATAAGAAAACGAAGAAAATCTTACGTGATTGTATGTATGAGACAGAAATAAAGAAAGACAATGTCTCATCATTGAGATGTGACCAAATTTTTAGTGTGAAAATTTTAACCCTTTCCCTTGAGAATGGTTCAGGTTTGATAATTGCTGTTAACATGGGTGGCTACAGAGAAACTTTTTCTTAGTAATAGTACTGGGGAGTTCTAGAGGAGTCTCTAATTTATTTATTTTATTTGTTTCGAGTCCCAAATACGAGTGTAATGATCATTTTTAGTTGCTCAATTTTACATTTATTACATAGTTTGGTGCAGAATTAATAATTTATTTCAGTTAGCTGGAGTCCTGGACCACTTGAGAGGAGGAACAACCGAACATATACATGCTAGTCTATTTGGTAGCTGTGGGCCGTCCTGCTTGCTTGAAAAACTTGAATTACAACATGTTTGGATGTGCAGGAAGGAGGTGGAGGTTGGTATTTACGGTTGCCGTTGGTATATAACTCCATTGGCCGGTTGAGATTCAAATCACTAGTCAACTAGTATTAAGCGAAACCAGTATCAATCATATTGTTTTGACCCAGCCCCAGCAGACTATATATATATGTATGTATGTAAGCCATAATATCAAATTCAAGCATAATCATTTATTTATGCTGCAGCAGCTATCTTAGACTTGTCTAACCATAATGAAACAAGGTATAAAACAAAGGTTAAAATGTTTGTTAATTTGGAACCACCAGTCCATTTCAAGGGCATATCCCTTTATTTTAGTTCACCACCTTTAACAACGGATCGGGCGACGGTTCAGTCTGTCGCTATAGAATAGATAAACGGTTTATATATTATGGTGACGGTTCGATGCGTCGCTAAAAGCTAAGACGACGGTTCTCTGATATACGCAACAGATCAAATTCTCGCCCGGTCCGTCACTAAAGGTGGTGAACAAGGTATGTAGGATCAAGGGATATACCCTTGATCCTTTTCGTTGGAACCACAAGGATTCAGAAAATACCTAAAATGAAGTGGAGTTTAAATTTTTGATTGTCGTCTATATATTAGTCTTTTTCTCTTTCACTATTTTATTTATTTATTCCGACATAATTAAGAAATAAATTTATTTTTTATTCACTATTCATTATATATTAGTATTTTTTATTAGAAATGATGTAAATTTATTTTTCCAAGTAGAACTAATGAAAAATCCAGGGACCTTGTTATTCTGCCTTGGCTACATGCATATTTAACGCCAAAACTTCTAAATAATTTATGTGGATTTTCGTGGAATGACCAAAAAATAAATGTAGACGACTTTTTGCTTTTTGGTATAAAAACAAACAATACTAAAGCGTGTATCCGCATAAAACTTTTTATTGTATTAAAAATAGATTATAATAATTTTGTGGAAAGAAAAAATATTTAATAAATTACACGTGAAACGGAATTATTGCATGGTGAAAGTAAAAAATTATTTTTATTTTTTTAACCATATGAGTTAGTATTTACAATGGTACAAAGAGAGAGATGCCGACTGATAAGAAAATGTTGAAGGGAAAGGGAAAAGGGACAAGATCGGATTCATTCCTTTTGGGAAAAATCCAAAGTCTAGGCTGGGTCACCTGATGCTGAAATTATGGTCTTCAGCTAGACTTTAGAGAACTGTAGTAAAGGAAGAGAAAGAAAACAGAGTAAAAGAGAGAAGGATATATTACTTCATTCATATGATTCTTCATCCTCAAGATGAGATGCTTTATAGGAATACTAGTACAAGATTCTAGATGATTCATCACCACCATCCATCTTGCATTATTAGATACTCATTATCAGCCCATAGATGGGAAAACTGATATACTACTAATACTGCTAAAAATACCAATACTACCCTCTGAACTTGTTGGTTCCTTTCTTGCCCCTGATGTAACCTTGCAACCACATGGGTTCCTTAAGTTGTCTTCTTGACCTCCTCATCCTATTGAGTGTGAATAAATCGTCTAGCTCAGCTTCTTCCTGATCCACTTGTTCAGCTATCTCCTTTTCCTTTAGTTCCTCTTGGTCAGCCATGTTAACTTCATTTCCTGTTTCAGTTGCTTCCTTATTAGCTAATTCCTCATATTGTAACTCATTGTTAGCTTCTCTGATTTCTTCTTCATTTAGCTGGACAGGATTAATGATCTTGGTTTTGGTGTTTGTATCAATACTCACCCCTTCAAGAGACACCTTGTCCTCAAGGTGAAAAGTTGGATAAGTAGACTGGAATTGTGTAGTGGAGGTCCAAGTAGCTTCTTCTAATGGCAGCCCGTCCCACTGGACTAAAATTTGAGGCTCCCAATGATGGTTGACGAATTTTTTCCTGGTGTCTAAAATTGCAATGGGATGAAGTATGGGGTGGTTATGATAAGAGTGTGGTGGTAAAGGTACTGATAGTGTTTGACTGTCCCCATGGAATTTTTTTAGAAGGGATATATGAAACACTGGATGGATTTTGGAGTGGGATGGTAGGTGAAGTTTATAAGCAACTTGTCCAATCTTCTCAATGACAGGATAAGGACCATAGTACCTTTTGCTGAGCTTATGGGAAGATCTGTATTGCACACTATGCTGTCGATAGGGTTGTAACTTGACAAGTATGAAATCCCCTATGTTGAAGCTGAAATTTGTGCGTTGTTTATCGGCTTGATTTTTCATTTTCACTTGGGCTGAAATCAAAGTGTTTTTCAAACTTTGCAACTTTTCATCTCTTGTCTGCAATGTGATGTCAACTGCTTCAACTTGTGCAGTGCCTGGTATATATTGAGCAAGGGTTGGAGGTTTCTTTCCAAATACAACTTCAAAAGGAGTTTGTTGTATTGTGGAATGATAAGATGTGTTGTAAAACCATTCAGCCAGGCCAAGGAATCTGTGCCATTGGTGTGGTTCTGCAGATACAAAACATCGCAAATATTGCTCGAGGCATCTATTAACCACCTCAGATTGGCCATCAGTCTGAGGATGATAGGAAGAGGACATTTTCAATGTTGTGCCTTGTAAATGGAATAGCTCTTTCCAGAACTTGGATAAGAATATAGCATCCCTATCACTGACAATAGATTTAGGGAGTCCATGGTGTTTGGTTACCATATCCCAGAAAAGAGAGACTAACTTTGAGGCAGTGTAACTTGTAGGTAAAGGACCAAAGTGAGCAGCCTTGGAGAATCTGTCTACTACCACCAAAATGCAGGTAAATCCATGGGATGCAGGAAGATGGGTGATGAAGTCCATGCTGACATCTTCCCAGATATTGTTGGGGATTTCCAATGGTTGTAAAAGACCATAGGGATTGACATTTATAGCTTTTACTTGTTGGCAAACGGTACACTGTTGTATGTAAGCTTTGACATCCCTCCTCATGTGAGGCCAATAAAAATTTGCAGTGAGCTTCATAAAAGTCTTCTGAGTACCTCCATGCCCTCCTTCAGCTGAGTTATGGAACTCTCTCATGATAGATTCTTTTAGTGAAGAAATGTTGGGAATGTATAGTTTGTCCTGGTAAAGGTAAAAACCCTCTTTGATAGACCATGGTGGAGTGTTGGTGAGTGATTGTAGTTCCCGTGCTGATTGCTAGGCTTGTTTGATATCGTCAAGTATGTGAAAAGTAGGCATAGTAAGTGCTAATAAGGTATTGGAGTAAGGGGACGATGGTTTATGGTGTGGGTTTCGAGACATGGCATCTGCTGCCGCATTATTCTTGCCAGGTTTGTAGAGGATCTCATAGTTGTATCCCAGCAACTTAGTGAGGTAGTATTGCTGTTCGGGAGTTTGAATGACCTGCTGCATGAGGTTCCGTAAACTCTGTTGGTCCGTGTAAATGTAAAATTTAGCACCGAGTAAATAGTGCCTCCATTTTGCTATTGCAGCAGTAATGGCAAATAGTTCTCTGAGGTAGGTTGAAGCTTGCTGCATTCTTGGGCATAATTTCTTACTGAAATAAGCGATGGGATGACTGGTTTGGGTGAGTACAGCACCAATGGCATAAGTGGAAGCATCAGTTTCCAAGGAGAATGGTTGTGTGAAATCTGGTAGAGCTAGCACAGGTGCATTAGTAAGGCTGTCTTTAAGCTGTTGGAATGCTGTGGTAGCTGTAGCATTCCACACAAAGGCATCATGTTTTAGTAGGTCTGTTAAAGGGGCTGCAATGGCTGCATATCCTCTAACAAACTTTCTGTAATATCCGGTAAGGCCCAAGAAACCTCTGAGTTGTTTCACATTTGTAGGTTGAGGCCAAGATAGCATAGCCTCTATTTTATTCTGATCAGGCTGCACCCCTTGATGAGTGATTATATGTCCCAAGTACTCAATATTAGTAGCAGCAAATTGGCATTTGGAGAGGTTAGCATAGAAGCAGTTTGTTTGTAAACAATTGAGTACTAGGGCTAAATGTTGCACATGAGAAGGCAAATCATAACTGTAAACCAAAATATCATCAAAGAAGATTATAACAAACTGTCTTAAGTATGGTTGAAAAATAGAGTTCATAGTTGCCTGAAATGTTGAAGGAGCATTGGAGAGGCCAAAGGGCATTACCAAGAACTCATAATGGCCACTGTGAGTTCTGAAAGCGGTTTTGTGGACATCCTCTGTAGCCATTCTGATCTGGTGGTATCCAGATTTTAAGTCTATCTTGGAATAGAATTTTGCACCTTGTAACTCATCAAATAGCTCATCTACTGTAGGGATTGGGAACCTATCTTTTAAGGTAATGGCATTCAGAGCTCTATAATCCACACATAATCTCCATGTGCCATCTTTTTTTTTTGACAAGAAGCACGGGAGAGCTATAGGGGCTGGTACTTGGTTTAATGATCCCAGTGTCAAGCATGCCCTGCACTTGTTGCTCAATTTCATTTTTTTGAAAGTGGGGAAATCTATATGGTCTGACATTTATAGGTCTGGAGTTTGGCTCGAGAGGAATGTGGTGATCAATTGTTCTGGGTGGAGGTAGGTGAGTTGGGTCGTGGAATACCTCCTTGAACTGAGTTAGTACTAAAGCAATAGCTGGTATGGAATGATCTGTAGTAGCTTTTAAGGAATATAGATGTGAGAGGGGGAAAGACTCCTGTGTAGGATGGGTAGAGTCTGGGGAGTGGATGAGTTGTAGTAGATAGCACTGAGCTATTTGCTTTCTTTTGTGCAGCTGGTGAACATGTGTTGCTGAAATGGTGTGGGGGTCAGAGTGGTTACTCTGCAGACAAATTTCCTTGCCTTCATGTGTAAATTTGATGTATGATTGTTGAAAATTTAATTTCAATTCTCCAAAGCTTTCTTGCCATGATACCCCAAGGACAGCATCTGCTCCATGTAGATCAATGACAAAGAAATCTGAAACAAACTTGTTTCCTTGAATATCAAAAGCTACTCCAGTGCATTGGCCTATACACTTTAGATTTTCACCATTGCCCACAATTACTGAGAAGTGTGGGGAAGGTGTGATAATCAACCCCAGATATGTAGCGACTCTTGTTTGGATAAAATTATGGCTACTGCCCCCATCTATTAACATTTGTAAGGCCTTGCCTGCAATATACCCTTGTAGTCTCAAACACCTAGTATTAGGGGATCCAATAAGAGCATATAAATTTCCCATTTCTGGGATAGGGTCTGGGGGTTCTTCAGTTACCTCACCATCAGTAATGTAAAGTTGATCAAGTTCATCACAGCCTTCCGGAATCACACCATCCAATAACAAAAGGGACATTTGTCCCTTGCACTTGTGACCTCTATGCCAAATTTCATCACAATTCTAACACTGCCCTTTGTCAATTTTGGCTTGCCTTTCAGCTAGAGTAAGCCTCTTCACTGATAATTTGTGATATGGAGAAATCGGGGTAGGTGTATGAGCAGGTTTGTCAACTCCATTAGGTGGTACATAAGAGACAATAGCATTTCTAGGAGTCAGAGAGTATTGAGGCCTGGGGCCTAATAGAGAGCTGTTACTATAACTTCGAGGTTGAAATGTGTGTGGTTTTCCAGCCAAAATTTTACCCTCATATAGTTTAGATAGCCCTATTGCATGTTGCAGATTATAAGGTTGTGCCCCAATAACCTCACACTGAATATCCCACCTAAGACCAGCTATATAACACCCTTTGAGGAAGGATTCAGGCAGACCTGGTATTTTGTTCGAAATTTGTTGGAATTTCAGCTCATATTCTGCTACAGTGCCAGTTTGTTTTAATTTGGATAGTTGTGTATTAGGGTCATCATAAGGTGATGGGCCAAATCGAATATGAATTTGGAAAATGAAATCAGCCCAAGATCGTACCAGATGATTTGTTTCCATCCACTGAAACCAACTTGAAGCAGCTCCATCAAGATGTAAAGCAACCAGTGATAATTTGTTGTCCTCAGAAATTTTATGATATTCGAAGTATTTGTTCACCTTGTAGAGCCATTCAGTAGGATCTCCACTCTCAAATCTAGGGAAATCCACCTTGGCTCGCCTGTGGAAATCATCTGGCCGTCGATCACCTGGAGGTGGTTCCCGTTGATGTGCCTCTCCTCCGGCTGTTCTCCAATGTTCCATCTGATCTTGCATCACTGCCGTTAATGTTTGTTGAAATTGTTGGGTGAAGGTTTGAGCAAATTGAGTGAACTATTGATTAAATTGTTCAAACAATTGTTCTATCCGGTTGGGTTCAGCCATAATGAAAGCACCAATGATGCTGAAATTATAGTCTTCAGCTAGACTTTAGAGAACTGTAGTAAAGGAAGAGAAAGAAAACAGAGTAAAAGAGAGAAGGATATATTACTTCATTCATATGATTCTTCATCCTCAAGATGAGATGCTTTATAGGAATACTAGTAAAGATTCTAGATGATTCATCACCACCATCCATCTTGCATTATTAGATACTCATTATCAGCCCTTAGATGGGAAAACTGATATACTACTAATACTGCTAAAAATACCAATACTACCCTCTGAACTTGTTGGTTCCTTTCTTGCCCCTGATGTAACCTTTCAACCACATGGGTTCCTTAAGTTGTCTTCTTGACCTCCTCATCCTATTGAGTGTGAATAAATCGTCTAGCTCAGCTTCTTCCTGATCCACTTGTTCAGCTATCTCCTTTTCCTTTAGTTCCTATTGGTCAGCCATGTTAACTTCATTTCCTGTTTCAGTTGCTTCCTTATTAGCTAATTCCTCATATTGTAACTCATTGTTAGCTTCTCTGATTTCTTCTTCATTTAGCTGGACAGGATTAATGATCTTGGTTTTGGTGTTTGTATCATCACCCACGCCAGTATCCACTTTTTTGTTCCTACCTCTCACCTTCTTTTTTTTCCTATTATTTATTATACAATGCAAAAATATTTCATTTTAAGATAAATAATATACTATGACTATATTTATTTTGTTTTGGAAGAATCAAAATCATATGAAAAAAATTAAAAATATTTATTTTGTTTGATGTACATTTTAAAAAATGAATGTTATTAATTATTTCAAATGTTATCAATTATTATTGTTTTAAGTCAAATACTGCATTAATTGAATTGAAGAGACTGATGAGACACAAAATATTAAAGTACCAAATAATATTCTTTAAATTATCGTGTTGGTCAACAAACTACAATTTTAAAAAAAAAAATTACTACTAATATTGGAGATGTTATTAGATACAAATATTGATATTAAATTAAATGAAGCTAGTTAGCATAGGTATAAAACATGTTGACAGTACTTCTATTTTGGGGATGAGAGACGCACCAGATCATATCCTAAACAACATATTAATAGGGCAACCCCCAAATACTATATTTTCTCAGTTTTATATCATTTGATCATTATTAATTTTTTTAAGTTAACTTAAGATATTTTTTAATTTAAAATTGCTATACTTTTTTTTAATTTAAATTAATATAATAATAAATATCGTAAAATATCTAAAAAATATTATTTATTATAAGTTTTATTATTTCATAACTTTTTTAATTAGTTATCTCAATTTTAAATTTAAAAATATACTTTTAAAAATTAATAATAATCATATAATTTAAAACCTATGTCGGATTATAATAGAATTTTCACCTCTCCCTATCATTTTCCATCGACCAATGAACCGTTCGGCTGTGACATTATTTTATATCAGAAATGGTATATTCTCAACTGTGCCGGCCCCAACAAATTAGTGCCTAACCAAATAAATTGAAGTTAAGTTCATATAATTTTTCTTTCTATAGATTATTATAAAAAATATTACATCAACTTCACTTCTACCCACAGCTTTTGGTTCAAATTACAGCTAAAAAGAGGTCCCAAAGGTGACAAGTTTCTGCCCCTAGAAAACAACTAAACTTAGTAATGGTGAACCAACAGAGGTGATTCATTTTTTTACTACCCTCCAAACACATCAATAAAATCCATTTTTCAAGTTCTCTCTCCTCCTCTGTAAAGTATCTGGACAAAGTGACAGACGTTTCTCCCATATAAGGAGAAAGAAACACAAGCCTAAGCTTTAAATTTTTCTCCCAAACCCTACCCTACAAGAAATTTTGTACCCAAAGGAGATTATAAAGATTATTAGAAAACACACGCACATAAGTTTTTTGGTGCTAAAATAAAAACTTGCTCTAATTCTGAGGGGAGGGGAGGGGAGGGGAGGGTGGGGGAGGTGGAGGTGGGGGGGGGGGGAATGATGATTAATTCTTTATGTGGAAGCACGGGGAGTTTGAAGAGTGAGAGTTGTTGCTCAAAACTGTTGCCAACTTCTTCCAACGATTCGTGGGTGTTGGAATCTAAAAACACTGGTTTTGAGCAAACCCCATCAAGCCTAAATTTTCCATGTCTAAAATTTGAAGAAATGGAAGTTCAGTCGCCGGAGAATTCATTATGGGAGTCATTTTTCAGTGATCAGCTCGACGGCGGCGACTTCATGATCTCATCACCGGTGAGGAATACCTTACCATCCCCACAAGGTACAAATTTTAATTACAACTATGTTCATCAGCCCGTGCATGCGCAATCTCTATTGGGGGGCTGGTCTCCTCCTCGGGCTTCGTCTCCGCTTGGGCTTTATAGCAGCAGCACAAACAATACAGGGAAGGGCCTGAGGCCATTGCATAGGGTGTTTAATACTTGTCCTAATAATAACCAATTTATGCAAGTGGAGAGCCTTTCCTTGCCTGCTCTTGAGAATTTCTTGGATGATTACGAGAAAGAAAATGAGTTTTTATCGCACTCGACCATAAATAAATCATCATCATCGTCAGGACATTATGATGCTCTAACAACAGTTCCACCATTGTTGGACTGCTTCACGATGCCAAATTCTTCGAGGTTTTGTGGGCTCGATGGAGGGAGTTCACACCATAGTCAAGAGAGTGATCATGTTTATGATCAGATGAGATCAATGGGGACTGCACCAGCACCATTATTACAGGAAGAAAGGCAGCAAGAAAAGCAAAAACAGCAACATCCACCACCACACACAGCTCAACAATTGCAGCAAGAACAAAATACTGACAATACCTTGATGATCCCTCTATCCATTGCTCCAGAGCAGGTCAGACCTCTCTCTGACTCTCTCTTTTTTTGATAATCCGCTTGCAGTTATATATAGCATCCTTACTTATCATGGGATGCTTATTTTTCTACCACACGATCAGAGAGATAAACTCGTGAAAATGACAGAAGATGTCATTGACTATATATTAAGTTAAAACTTGTCAACCTAGCTAACTGTCAAGGTTATATATAGAAAAAGGTTGCATCTTAGTTCATTATTGAACTACAAAGATTATTGTGTGCGGGATGAAACCAATAATTTTCATCTCATGCACGGCCAAACAGCTAGAATATATGTGCTTAGCTCAAAACAAAATAATCAATCACTAAATGTGTCTGTATATAGTTGAGTGCTTTATATATTTTTCTTAAATTCAAAGGGCCTAAAGGAAAAGTTAGAAGAATTTTAAGGGATTAAAAAAGAATTTCCAAAAAGTGTGAGTGGCCTGGCCCTTGGCTCCACACAAGTACTCCGTCCTCTATGCTATTCGGATGCAATATTTTCCCATGCCCGCTAAGGTTATGCCTTCAAATTAACATGCAAGTCTCAACTTTCTTACCAAATCTTATTTTCTTGGTTCCAAATTTTTAAAAATAAAATTACATATTATTAATTGTGACAACATTCATTCATTCTTAATTGACTTGTATGACTTGCAGGAGCATGAGAGCGGGCTCCAACTGGTGTACCTCCTTCTAGCCTGTGCCGAAGCAGTTGCAAGAGAGGACTACATGCTGGCAAGAAGATACCTCCACCACCTCAACCGAGTAGTAACACCCCTCGGAGACTCCATGCAACGTGTAGCCTCCTGTTTCACAGAAGCCCTAAGCGCAAGGCTCGCCGCAACCCTAACAACAAAACCCACCGCCTCAAATTCAAAACCCTTCACTCCTTTCCCACCAGACTCCCAAGAAATCTTCAAGATTTACCAAATTCTTTACCAAGCCTGCCCTTACATCAAATTTGCACATTTTACAGCTAACCAAGCAATCTTCGAGGCATTTGAATTCGAAGAACGTGTACATGTTATTGACTTGGATATCCTTCAAGGCTACCAATGGCCAGCTTTCATGCAAGCCCTAGCTGCCCGGCCAGGCGGCCCGCCTTTCCTCCGGATAACCGGAGTCGGCACCTCCCCGGAGGCAGTTATGGAGACGGGCCGGTGTTTAAGTGAACTAGCCCACTCTCTCCACGTGCTATTCGAATTCCACCCGGTTGGGGAGCAACTAGAAGACCTTAAACCACACATGTTCAACAGACGGGTCGGGGAGGCTCTGGCTGTGAATTCGGTTAACCGGCTCCAACGGGTACCGGGTAACTGTCTCGGTAACCTATTGGCAATGATCCGAGACCAGGCTCCGAATATAGTGACCATTGTGGAACAAGAAGCAAGCCATAATGGGCCTTACTTCTTGGGCCGGTTTCTTGAGGCGTTGCATTACTATTCAGCCATTTTTGATTCCTTGGACTCCACGTTTCCGCTAGATTCAGCGCAGCGGGCGAAGGTGGAGCAGTATATATTTGCGCCGGAGATAAGGAACATTGTGGCCTGTGAGGGGCCGGAGAGGGTAATGAGGCACGAGAGGTTGGTAAAATGGAGGAAAATTATGAAGGCAAGGGATTTAAAGTAGTGGGGCTGAGTGGGAACGCGGTGACTCAGTCAAAAATATTGTTGGGTTTGTATTCGTGTGATGGGTATAGGTTGACGGAGGACAATAATGGTTGCTTATTGTTGGGGTGGCAAGATAGAGCCATTCTTGCTGCTTCTGCATGGCGATGCTAGTTAGCTCATTTCTAGTATATTTTAATATATTACTTCCTCCGTCCCAAAATAACTGCTTAATTTTGATTTTTTAAAGTCAAATTGACTATTTTTTAAAATTATTTTTTGTACCATTTTTGTCAGAATATATGTACAGAGATTATAACAAAAATATATATATACAATTTACTACTAATACCAATTTTTATAATGTTAAAAATATATTTAAACATGCTTAATTATTAATTTTAAAAATAGTCAATTTGACTAAAAAAGTCAAAACTAAGCAGCTATTTTGGGACGGAGGGAGTATATATTTTGTGGGTGTCTGTATATATATTTTTTCTTAATTTTGATTAATTATATTCTTTTCTCAGAGATGCATGGCCATGCAGAAAAACAAAACAAGGCTAAAACTAAAAGGGCCGGGACGAGGGAGGAATTAATTGTATTTTTGTGTAGAAAATTAAGGATCTGATCAGTTAGGATTTGGTCAAGATCATATGAACTTCGTTTATATATATATATATATATGCTGATCCATGATGTGTTTAAATATGACATCAGAGATTCAATTGTATATATACATATATACATGATTCAGCCATATCATTGAAGTATTGGTCTTTAGGCTCGTAGAAGTTGGGTTTCAACATTTAGCCTTAGTCTCATTTAACTTTAAAGGGTTGGTTCATTTACCATTTCTAAAATTTAAAATGAAAACTTATATATCCACATACAAAAAATAATAGTATATATATATATATATATAGTCTCTCAAAAGATGAGTAAGGAACGGGGTCTGTTTAATTTCCAAGGTGTAAACATCAACCCTTAAAATTAAACTTCCACCAAACTAGATTCTTCTTCCATACTATGATAAATTTGCCATATCGTTCTTCCACCTACTAGATTCTTTCTAAATTAAACTCTGCCACGTCTACAAAAATAAAAACAAAAACATTTAATTACCAACAAACCATTTATTTGCACCTCATAAACAATCCAGGTCCTTGCTCTGGTCTCCCATCACCAGGATTCCGTCTTTGCAGTACTTTCATTTGTATAACCCTCGAGTTTTTATCATAATTGATAAATCCTGCGCAAGCTAA
This sequence comes from Panax stipuleanatus, assembly GCA_020205555.1. Lineage (NCBI taxonomy): Eukaryota > Viridiplantae > Streptophyta > Magnoliopsida > Apiales > Araliaceae > Panax > Panax stipuleanatus. The sequence goes on from CM035117.1 coordinate 20,095,551, forward strand.
GTCACAGCGACGGCGATTGCGGGTTCACACTGATAGCTGAGGGTTCAGATCAGACGCGTAGGGATCGCATCATTTATATTTATTTATTGGTGTCTTATAAGATGCACACAATCAAATAGTTTTACGGATACAGCCACACTTAAGAAAATTATTGTTTTTTTAAATATAGTATACGTACGAATTTTATACGCATGTTATTTCATATTTACACGTAACAGAAAAACCAAAGGCATACCTACCTCTTGTAGCGTGAAAGTCCCTGATCGTTCCCTAAAATCCAACGACATCTCCGATCTACTATATGAGAACGGAACCCAAACTTAGGGTTAAGTCTATGTTGGGATAACTCACTGATAAAAGTTTCTTAGTTTACTTTGAGAAGAAGAGACGTGGGTTAAGCAACCTTCAAATAATAAACGACTCTATGAGTTTGTCAATTGGTAAAGTTGATAATTAAACCAAATAGGTCGGACCCTTTATAGAAGATGCCCAAAATCCAACATATAACCTTAATTTGATAAATATCTCAATTAACTTGTCGAGGATCTAACTAGGGGATTCCATTCCAACACCATGCGACCTTCACCAAACCCATCCAGATTAGGGAAAACATGCCTGGGACGGATCAATTCATCTGCGTTTTGCTATAAACGACACCTAATTCATTTGTTCATAGAAGAAGAAAAATTATTCTTTAGGCCGAAATACTAGCAATGCCAAATGAACTTGCTCGGGTAGTGACTAGCCATATTTCCTAATAAGGCAACTCAACATCTAAATGTTACCCAAATAAAATAAAAACATCTAAACATGGAAGTAAAGGTCTACTAGCCCTAGAGTATAAATCCACCCCGCTCATTTACAAGTATCCCACATTCTAAACTACTTCAGATCCAACCAATCAATCTACACTGATACATTACCCGGATTATAAATCAATAGGTCCCATAGCTACAACAACATTTTCATACCACCTAAGGGTTGAATCATTTTGATAAAAACTACTAAGGCAAGATAATGCAAGTTCTTTTAGGGTATTGAACCCTGTATAAATATGCCAAACTGCTGCAGCTAAATTTACATACAGAATAATATTTTTTATAACAAACATGCAAGAACACTGACGTATGGTAAAGTTTACAAATTATTTCCTTTCCCAACAATTTAATTCCACAGCACAGGTAATCCCAAGAACCCCACAAGATTAAACCTGAATACTTAACATCTCTCACAATATGGAACATGCACAGATGTGTTTCTTTGGAGCCTCATCAACCTTCTTTTCTGTTTAGACCAATGAAGATGGGGAAAAAAATAAATAAAATAACTTTCAATAAATAAAATAACTTTCAGAAGCTACATAAGGAAAAAAGATTATATAAACAGTAATATCATAGTAAACACTTCACTTTGTATGAGGATATATCATCTATTAAACCACAAGATCTCATGTTTTAAATAAAAATTAATTCTAGACTTCCCTTTCACCTACCATTGTCATAAATAAATATATTTGCATCACTCCTAAGTCCTAACTGGTGAATTATTGATCTGTCTTGTATGCATCCAGACAATCTAAGACAGTTTTCTCTTCAATCTTAGTTTCTCCCCTATTGAGGCTACTTGTAATGTCTCATGAATGTCACTATTATTAATTATATCCTTTCAGTTTCCCCATACTCATCTTAACATGCACTATTTAGCCACACTTTTGTATTCTTACTTGTTTTTATGCTCGCCGTAAGTACCAAGTAGAATGATGCTATCAATTAAGAACAAACATGTGAGCCCTATTACTAATATGCTTGCAGCCTAATCCTTATCCAAAGGAAAAGTACAAGCCTACGAGGACTTTATCTTGAGCATGGCTTAGGTCTACTGTGACCGGAACATCACTAGGACTGAGCAAAAAACGGGTATAACCGAATTACCGTACCGAACCGAACCGAAATAATTTAACCTAATTTTTCTGATATTTCGGTTATTTTTAACAATTCGGTTATAACCGAAATTATTTTCGATATTCGGTTAGGCAATACGGATATCAATTTCGAGTTATTCGGTTTAACCGAATAACCGAATAAAGGCCCATGACTTAAGCCGACCTAACTGAGTCGGGGAGTGGAGCAGTAGGTACATGAGTAATGGAAAGTGAAAAAGGTAAAGTGGACCCATTGACTCCATAAAAAAGCAATTAAAAGGTAACATCATAAGCCCCAGCCCCCAAGTAAAAGACAGTGCAAAGTGGATTAGATTGTAACAGCCTGAAAAAAGAAGAAAACTGGCGACGGGCTTCTTTTGCAGAGATAAAATGAAGAAAGGTGTCGCCGGAAGAAAATGAGGCGGTCCCGGTGTCTCACTCCGTCAAGCCGGACTACAGTTCCCTTCGGAAGAATCAACCGGTACCTCAAAAAGGGTCGTTATGCTCAGTGCCTAGGCACCGGAGCTCCGGTCTACCTAGCTGCCGTTCTTGAGTACCTCGCTGCTGAGTGCTGAGGTATGTATTTCATCCCAATCTTGCTTTTTGTACTGCCTAACTCTCTCTCCTATTTCTCTCTCTAATTTGTCAGTTTTTTAAAGAGTTTTGGTCAGTTGGATTTTTGTCAGTTGGATTTTTTAAAGAATTTTGGTTAGTTCGGAGGCTGGAATCAGCTATCCGTAAAGAAAATAAGCAACGACCAGTAATCCAAAAACTAGCAAAAAAAGACTGAGGGGAGATGATTCTGAATTATATGTGAGGTTCGGTTATTTTCAAAATTCGGTTAGTTGTTCGGATACTAAAATTATGATTATTTCAGTATTCGGTTATAACCGAATAGCCTATTCGATTCGGTTATAACCGAATGATCAGTCCTAAACATCACATTAGGTCTACTGTGACTGGAACATCACATTAGGTCTACTGTGACTGGAACATCACATGTTCCATTCCATCTCAATTGTTAACATATTTCTTAGTTCTCTAGTTGTCAGTAAATATCTTGTAAGTGAGATCACAACTCAAGTGAAACCCAACTTTCCAATTAAGACAACACAAAAATTATAAGGATGCAAGTTGGTGTGGAATGTTGCCGTGATTAGACTGTACAGAAAGGTTTTCGTAATCCATCTCTGTAAACATAGAACTCTGGGTGTATATTGTACATAGATGCATTTAATAATCCTTATCCTTAAAAAAATATAATTCAAAGATGTATTGTGTGTATTCCATGGATGCCTAAGAAGTTAAGTAATACAATACCATTGAAAACACTTGCAGACAAGAAGTAGCAAATATAGACCAAGGGTAAAAAATCTTATAGCTCTAAGGCAGATAGATATCTGCATTATAGAACAATGAGACAACATGTTCCACGGGAATCATATTGCTCAAACGTCAGCCAACTGATAGAAATAGGAGACGAGCACAACCATTACTATGAATAGCAAGCATTAGGTTTTCTACATCAGGATAGTTAAAGATATGGGAAGGCACAACACAACATTAACACTATACATTAAAATAGTGAGATGAAACTACCTGCTTTTGCTTTTGCTAAAGATGGCTGTACAACAGCATGCATGGTGATGATCCCTTTTGGAAGCTCGCCAAAAGGCATTTTGCATTGGGAAACAGTCTTATTGTTTTCCAAAATCTTTCCACCACTTATCAATTTGACATCATTTGCTGCCTTGGGTGCAATTTTCTTATCTAAGAGAAAAGAATGCAATTTGTGACCATCGGTAGAAGAATATCACATTTCGGTTTTCATATGATTGTTGATGTATTAAAAACAATTCAGGGTTAGTATATAATGTAGATGAACAAGCTTCGGAATAGCGTGAATCTACAATTAAGTCTCAATGAGAGAGAGTCAGAGCTGTAGCTTTGCATTTAATAGAGGTTGGTGAGGGTATGAAACAGGGTTTCAAATTAAAGGAGAGAAAAAAAGAGATTCAGTAATATAACATACATAGTTTTAAAAGAGAAATTGAAAGGATAAAATGCATGGCAGGGATTGCAGTTTCAAATACCCATGGTCAAACCATCCATAACAACGGGCCCCAACCACCATATCCCCAAATATCTCCACTCACGAGAGGCCAATAAAGAAATTCAAAGACTCCCACAAAAAAATTGAACAACAAATCTTTCTTATTCTGACCAAACACCACCCAAACAACTTTCAACATCTATATACAATTAAACATCGACTTTAAAGACATTATACATGGACACTAGCATACATTGACAATAAAATTTGGGGATGCTTATATAACATATAGAGTGAGTTTGAGAGAAAGATAGACGGACAGAGAGAGTGACACTTACAATGACTTTTAATATGTGTCATGGCCAGAGGGAGGGAGAGTTTTAAATTCCTACAACTATATCTTTATACAAAATGATTTAAGATTACGTTGTTTCCTTGAAAACCATGACTACACATATCATGTTAGAGGAACATGTTATTCTGTCCAAGTTTCCCTAACAAATACTAAGGTTTTGACTGTAACACCGAATGTACTAAACAGATTTCCATTATAAATTTCCATTATCATAAAATATGGGACAAAGAAGCCCATAACTAATCTTTGTTGTTTCAAATTTGCAGATCCACAATATGTGAAGCATTCAACAAGAAACAAAACTTCTCAATGTGAAAAGCCTATGTAAAAATATCATTTGCCTATCTCTTCTGCATTCATGATAATACTAGTTTGACCAAAGTTGCAATCACGCACCATGAAGTCAGTTCTATCTTTATGACTTATGATGCTCTCCTAGTTTGGGATACTTAAAGATGGCCAGAGATTATGGACATTAGGGAAACTATATGTTCCATGTAAAAAAGTATGATTGACGTAAAATTTATAACCACCACATCTAGGTTAATCAGATAGGACCTTTTTAACGACTAACAGTCTGTTTTTTTTTTGCTTTATTAATGGTCACTCATTGACTTTGATGACAGAAGCATAAACAACATAATGGACCAGCAATTATATGGTTCCATACCAAATAAAGATTTTCCACAACATTCCTGTAAAATTACACAGAATATAGGTGGTCAATAACATAAACTGAAAGGTCCCAACTAGAGTTTGCCTCAAATTGATAGAAGAGCTGTTTCGATTAAGATACTTCGGTGTGCGAAGTTCTCCCAAAAAAAAATTAGCTTTTACAAAAGAATGGCTCAACAAAGTAAATTTTCTGTAAATAGTTAAAGAGTATTAGGGTATTGCAACCACCACAGGGGTGACACCCATGTTCAAATTGTATACAAAATTAATGTTCATAACATCAAGTAAACACCATAAACGAAAACATTGCAATTGCCCGTTTAATTACTGCAGAAGGTACATAGATACAATACTCTATATATTATCACACAAATTTATGAAATAAGTTCTCAGACAATAAATTAGGAGACCTTCAATAAGCGAGATTCCACTTGGCATAATATCATATATACTTTGTTCATATTACCAAACAATCAAAATAAATAAGAATGAGGTAGAAATTTGGCTAACCCAACACCGAGTAGGGAGGAATTCTACGTACTACGTACATTACCCTTTTCACCAAGTTATAGTTGAAACCTTGGGACATAATTACATAAAGACGTAGCAACGTAATCTCAAATCCTAGAGTACAAACGACTAAAATATTAATTTACTGGAAATCATTCAACATGAAGCTCTTCTCAGTTCTAACCCCCATACATGTTGGTATTAGTGTACAACAATTGGAACCTTGTTACAGTGTTTTTTAAAGGGAACAAATGGAAACTTATCATAAACTTTGGGCATTAATTCTTGCCTCCAGATTCAAACAAGTGAAACTTCTTAATTACTAGTACTAGTCTAGTATATAAACCTCATTTAAACAAGAATAACACATATCACAGTAAAGTAAAGTAAAGCACAAACAACAACATACAAAATTTAAAATATTACAACCAACGAACCTTTGGGCCATTCAGCCACAATTCTCTCCTTGAGCATGGCTATGGTGGAAGCAGGAGAATATCGAAATGGACCGATGTCCGATCCATCATATAATCGGAACTTCAGCTCTACCAACTCTTCTTCCGGCATTTGCCCCACCCAAACTCACCCTCAGCTAAATTCTGATATTCACCTAACAACGCCACACCTACGCACCAAAGACGATTCCAAAAATTACTCCAATTAACTAGCAGCTACGGCTAAATAAATGTAGTAGTAGCAGCTCAAACCATTTGAAAATCGATACAAAAATTAAAACAATTAGCATAAACACTAACTTGGGAAAGCTAGAATGGATTACATACCTCTGAATTATGAAAGATGCTTACGAATGATTCTGCGGGAGCTCTTTAGGTATTGAATTTTGACATCTGAAACTGAAATTGTAGAGAGAAAGACAGAGAGAGTGAGGATTGAGGAACCCTAGACCCGATCTTGATGGTAAGGGCTCTGTGCGTGTTTATTTGTTTGAAAGCTCTTTTGGGGTTTTATGCATTTTGATTGCGGCTTTTTCTTCACTTTTACTACTATTTCGTTTCTCTTTTTTTTCTTCAGTAATTGTAATTACATATACGAATGAAAAGTGAGATCTGGAGTTCGAATCTTGTCAGTTATTTCTGCTGACTAACATTTTGTCAGTTACTTTTATATTCCTTTCCCCCTTTAAGACTGAAGTAGTTGTAGCAGTAAAACAAATGGTACTATAATAATTCGACTGACCGTTTAACCCAAATATTTTATTTTAAAAATAAAGATAATGGTACAAGGTTGTTGCTTCTGTTGGGCCTTGAGTTTCTTTCGGCGCACATTTCTGAAATCTGTTTCTTAAAGCCCAATCCGTATTGTGTGCTAAAAGCCTAAAATATATTTGATGGGCTTTCGAGTAAATAACTTGAGACTACAATTCAAACAACTTTTTTATTCTTCTTGTAATAAAGATTCACAAATTTTTCAAGTAATACTTTTAAACAAAACATTTAATTGTTATATAACCTAGCCCAATGATTGTTGAGAGAATTCATTCTGGCCTTTTCGCCTCTTTTTGGACTATAGGCTTCAGTGGAAGAGTACACTGTTTTAGTATCATGGGCTCCCAACAGCCCATAACCTTTTACTAGGCCTAATCCAAGATCTATGCTCCATACAATGGATAATTGGATATGAGGCACAACCTATCTCTGAGCATATCGTATTGTTATTACTTATTAGTAGTTATTACTAATTTTGTTTTAAAATTAAATATATATTTGACAGAAATTTTTAAGCCCAATTACGATTGCAAACGTATATCATGTAGTATAATTATAAAATTTGTCCACTATATTAAATACATCGTATAAATATTATCAATTACAGTTATCTACATAATCAACAATAAAAAAATAGACATTTAAAGTCGCAATATATATCATTAGAAAATTTTTAATTAAAAATATATATATTAACATTTATAAGACCAACATGACACATAACTTTGGGGAGTACTCCAAATTATCCTTTTTATGTCTCCTACTATAAATGAAGGAGAATATCCCCATCTTGTAGAATTCAATTAGTGTCCTGTCTAATAAATTTTATGGACTATACTATATGTGATCATTAACAATCCAACTAAATTCACTTTATTTTTTATAAATATAGTCAATATATTCTCAAGTACTTAGCTTGAGAAATACTTGAAGATCCCATACATAACTTTCTCTTTCTTTTCACAAACTAAAGACTTGAATAATGAAAATGTTATACTTTCAAGACTCGCCTTCATACCATTTTTTATTAAATTTCTCATCATTCGAATTTGAGAATGAAGAATACACTACAAATGGATGGACTTTTGAAGAAGACAAGATGTTTGAGAATGTTTTAATTGACCCAATTGACTCTCTAACTTTCTTTGAACACATGAAAATTTATTGAAACAATCAAACTTCACTATCAATCCTTGGTTGAAGATACAGAGACATATGGACTCGAATGATCAAGTACGTTCTCTTTGAAATTCCGATATCAATAGTCATGAGGAGAGTGTTAAGAATAAAAAGATGTTGTATTCTTCCTCGAGATCAAATATCAACCAGCAAAAGCGAAAAAACAGTTTCATAGACTGAAGAAGAACACGAGTATTTATTGATTTTTCTATACAATCTTGAAGTTCTTGATAATTTATTTACTTTTAACTTTTAGATTTACTTTTTTATTTTTATAGGAATTAGAACCTGTTATGATTTTAAAGGATATTCCTGAAAATTGTATTTGATGGGTTTGCTCTTCTTCTTATAATAGAGATTAACGAATTTTGCAACTCGGTCTTTTAACCAAAATTATTAAATTGTCATATAACCTAGCCCAATGACTGATGTGCGAATTAGTTCTGGCCTTTTAGCCTCTTTTGGACTACAGGGCTCACTGGATGACTTGTACAGACATTTAACAGCCCAGAACTGTTATTCCGATAGTTTGAACTTTTTACTAGGCCTACTCGAAGAACTATATTCCATACAAAGCAAATGAATGGTTAAACTATCCAACCTAAATGCTCAATCAACATGAATGGATCGGATGGCTTTACACCGTGGGCCCACTATACAAGATACTCTCTCCGTTTTTAAATAAGAAACGGTTTAGAAGAAAAAAATTTGTTCCAATCTATTTGTCGTTTTAACTTTTTAGGAGAATAAATTATTTATATTTACATCACCTCTACATTCTCTTATTATCCTAAGAAATTCTCCCTCTTGTATTAATAGTTTTTAACTTTTCATAAAGGGGTAGTGATGAAATTTTATACAAACTTTAATTATTAAATGACTTTTTTAATCCATGTGCATGAAGCTAAAATGACAGTTATTATGGAACGGAGGGAGTAATTAATTACCTAACCATACATGTTTAAAAAATTCTCTCATTCTAGTTAAGATGAGAAATAAAATTAATATAATATTTATTGACCTGTGTGAAAATATCATATTTTTTATGTGAAACTCTTTTTAAGTAATTATTAATGAATAATGCTAGAGACACAACTTATTATATAATTATTTTATAATTTGCTGATAGTGGCATACTCCACCTCAGCTTTTACGTGGAGTCGAAGACTACATTGAAACAATTTATTCATCAATATGCTGAGGTGGAGTATGCCACATCAATAAATTGTAAAATAGTTGTAGAATAAGTTGTGTCTCTAGCACCACTCATTATTAATCTACCCAATTAGTTTTAAATATAAAAAATATTTTTGAGTTGAGTATTCTTCAACATGAGAAACTTCTTTTTTTTTAAAAAACTTCTTTTTAAGTTATAATAAATGTTTTTACTAGTCTTGTCAAGTAAATAACCAACATAATTAAGAGAAATTTATTTTTTAAATCTTTCGTATTGCGTTTATAGATAGATATTCATTCATGACTAATTTGATAATTTTGTTATGTATGTCTTACCTTACAAGCACAAATTATACCAGCACTTGAGAGATTGAGAAATACTTTACATACCTTATACACAACTTTCTATTTCTTTTCACAAACTAAGGACTTAAACAATAAAAATGTTATTCTTTTAAGACTCGTTTTTAGACCATTCTTTATTAAATTTTTAAATAATGTTACTATCACATAAATAATCTCACATAATGCTCATATACATACTGTGGGCCTCACATGTCAGGCGGGGGTCCACAGTATGCATGTGTGTGTATGTGAACATTGTGACGCCCCCAGAATAGGTCCATTCAACCCAACCCATTCTGAGTCGCCAAATACATGGTACAGAATTCAAATACAACTTTATATCATACGGTCGTGCAAAATACGACCACACAACTGTGAGTCTCAATACAAATATGTAAAAAATATTAAGATTCAAACTAAGTCCTCATTACAATTATTATCACACTATTTATTAGAAATAGTGAGGACTACTACTGCTCTAACTCGGACCATCACTCTGTCCCCCGACTAGTCCCTGCGACATTCTCATTTCCTGAAGAGGACAACAGATGAAAAGGGTGAGCTCAACTAGCTCAGTAAAGAATATTATGACTAAGATAATGAAAAATAAATTATCGTTAGCATTCAATAAATCAGATAAAATATAATGGACAATCAATCTTAGATCAATATTCGTAGCGGAAATAACAAATCATTAGAAGAGTTAAGCAAAGAATCAAGTCTACTATCTTCTATGATTTAAAAGTCCATCATCAATATTTTATCCCTGTAACATCAATCAATATACATCTCGAATCAATATTCATCTTTGCACTACAGGCCAAAGATATTCATTTGTATCATCAGTGGTCATATTCATCTCAACACCTGTCATCTTTGCACTACAGGCCAAAGATATTCATCAGGTAATCATTCATCTTTGCTCTACAGGCCAAAGATATTCATCAGGTAATCATTCATCTTTTAGGACTGAGGATGATGAAAAATATTTTAAAGAACGAATCCAGTGAGATAAAAGATAAAGATTAGGGATTCGTCGTTTAGTTTATCCAAATCAAAAATACCTCGTACTAATCAATTATGGAGCAAAATTTCAAGAATAGAGCTCAAAACTTGTATACAATCAAAGATAGTAACCTTAACAAGCAATTTGGACAAATAGAAGAAAATTTAGTTTTTCCGTGAATAGTGCCGTATACGTGAATAGTGTCGTATAAGTGAATAGTAACCCCGACGGAAAAAGTAAGAATTTCAACATAAAATTCATGACAATATTTCTGTATAATGATATTGAAAAGAATAACATCATTTACGAAAGAAATAACATCCCTTACCTCAAAAAGATAGTACCTCTGACTGGAATATCGGATATAATACCGAAGAAAACTTGCGCTGAATACTAATACTCAAAGTATTGAAATACTCACGAAAATACGCTCGATATTATAGAGAGAGAAAACTTCTGATTCTGGTGTGATTTTCAACTCTAACCTAAGCACCCTATTTATAGGAAAAGCTTAGGATGCCAAAGGAGACTAAATGAATAAAATATTATTATTTTTTCTAAAATCCTTCCGTCGCCGGCTGCTATGAAATCAGAATTTTTCAACCAAGAAACAAAAGTGGGGCCCACCATTTTATTAAAAAAATATTTATTTTTCGAAACTTCAATAATTCATAATAAATAGCCCCTTTGTCAGAAAAATACAAATTCTATGTCCTTCCATAGAAAATTTAATTCTCTACAACTTTGCAGAAGGAAGTTTTTCCAAATTCCAAACATAAATTATCCGAAATCCAAAAACAGATAATTTCTCACACCAAAATATTGATAAAAACTCACCAGCGCCAATTCCTTCTTTAATATCCACAAAATAAATATTTCTTTATCATATAAATCAATAATTAATTATTCACAAATAATATTATAGAACTACAATATTAACAACCAGGTCGTTCCCAGGACAGAGGGGGCCTTCCGATAAGGACTTCTCCTTACTGGCGCGCAATTAAATAACCCCTCCTAGACAGAACTTCCTTAGACATTGTCAATAATGCTATCTAATAATATTATTCAAATAATATGAATTATTGAGTTGATAACGTGAAATACTGTGCAACGACAATTATTGAATCAATACTACAAAATATCAACTGTAGCCATTATTGAATCAATCATAAAAAAATAGTAACGTAGCAATTATTGAGTCAATAAAATATCAATGCAGCAATTATTGAGTCAATAATATAAAATATCAACGTAGCAATTATTGAGTCAATAATATAAAATATTTAACAGTAAATACTGTAACAATAATTGAGTAGATTCCTTCTCACGTAAGACTCAATAATTCGAAATACTGTGCAATACCGTGTGCTACTGCGCACCACCGCGTACTGTATTTTAACCACCGGATATTTCAACAGTACTAACGGTAACAACTACGCCGTTATCTTGTAAAAAAGTTATTTCTGTCGCTTTCTATATCCGACAGTTATTCCGTTGTGGGGGCCCACAAATAGCTGCGCCGTCGTACGAATATTCCCCGACAACAAGAATATTCCACGACCAAACGAATATTCCTCGACAACAAGAATATTTTATAACCACTTGCTCATTTTAAAAATATTTACACATTTCACCCATAACTTTTATATTTATCAAATCAACACCTTACTATTTCGAAATAATATATAAAGAAAATTAAATCTTTATTCATAAAAGTTGGGGTCTTACAACCTCCCCTCCTTATGAAATTTCGTCCTCGAAATTGACGTACGTACCTGGTATGTCGAAAAGGTGAGGATACCTCGCTTTCATTTCCGATTCCAACTCCCAGATCATTTCCTCAATAGCCTGGTTTCTCCACAAAACTTTAACTTGAGGTATAATTTTCGAGCGTAAGACATGCTCCTTCCTATCCAAGATTTTGACAGGAACCTCCTCGTACGTTAAATCTTTGGCTATCTCGTCTGGTTCTAACTCAATAATGCGGTTTGGATCCTTCACATATTTACGTAGCACGGATATGTGAAACACGTTATGAACACGAGACATGCTTGGAGGTAAAGCGAGTCTATAAGCCACATTTCCTATTCGGTCAAGAATCTCAAATAGACCAATGAATCGTGGGTTAAGCTTTCCTCTCTTCCCAAACCTTGTAACTCCCTTCCACGGAGCAATACGTAATAACACATGGTCTCCAACATTAAATTCCACGTCCTTTCGATGAAGATCCGCATAACTCTTTTGTCGATCCTGTGCCGTTTGTATACGTTGTCGGATCATTTGGATCTTTTCCGTAGTCATACGTACTAACTCCGGTCCCAACAATGTTGTTTCACCCACCTCGTTCCAACATACTGGAGAGCGACACTTTCTCCCATACAATGCCTCGAATGGAGCTACGCCTATACTTGCCTGATAACTGTTGTTATAGGAGAATTCCACCAATGGTAAGTACTTATCCTAACTCCCTTTGAAGTCTAGAACGCAAAGTCTCAATAGATCTTCAAGAGTTTGAATAGTCCTCTTTGATTGTCCGTCTGTTTGAGGATGATATGCCGAACTGAAGCGTAAGTCCGTGCCCATAGCTTTCTGCAAACTGATCCAAAATCGTGAAGTAAATCTGGGATCACGATCCGAAACTATGGATACTGGCATGCCATGCAATCTCACAATCTCATTCACGTACATATGAGCAAGACGTTCAAGGGAATAAGTCTCTCGTATCGGCAAGAAATGAGCAGACTTGGTTAATCTATCAACAATAACCCAAATCGCATCTAAGCCTTGAGAAACCTTGGGAAGGCCCGTAACGAAATCCATCGTAATGTGTTCCCACTTCCATTTCGGAATCTCCAATGGTTGCAATGGACCCTTCGGCACTTGATGCTCCGCCTTTACACGTTGACAAGTTAAACATCTCGAGATGAACTCCGCGATCTCTCTCTTCATATTGCTCCACCAAAATGTATGTCGAAGATCACGATACATTTTAGTACTCCCAGGATGGATCGCAAACGGTGTGTTGTGTGCCTCCATTATGATTCTATACTTTAAGTCAGAATCGTTAGGAACACAAAGTCTGGAGTTGACTCGAAGTATTCCATCTTCATCGATTCTTGCTTCTGGAATGGCACTTTCTTGCACCTTCTTCTTCATCTTCATCAGCTCCGCATCCGTAGCTTGAGCGGCTTTAACTTTATCAATCAAAGCTGGTTCTACGAGTATACTTGACATCATCGCATTCGTTTCCACATATGATCTTCTACTAAACGCGTCAGCTACCACGTTCGCATTTCCAGGATGGTATTGGATAGTATGATCGTAATCTTTCAACAGCTCAAGCCAACGTCGTTGCCGCATGTTGAGTTCCTTCTGAGTGAAGAAATATTTAAGGCTCTTATGATCCGTATAAATCTCCACTTTCTCTCCGTACAAGTAATGTCTCCAGATCTTCAACGCGAAAACGGCTGCTGCCAACTCTAGATCATGAGTAGGATAATTCCTTTCATATTCTTTGCGTTGTCGCGAGGCATAGGCTATGACTTTCCCATGTTGCATGAGAACACATCCTAACCCTTTGCCCGAAGCATCACTGTAAATAACAAATCCATCCGAACCAGATGGTATTGTCAGAACAGGTGCCGAAATAAGTCTCCTTTTGAGCTCTTGGAAGCTCTTCTCGCATTCCTCGCTCCAAACGAATTTCGTATCTTTCCGGGTCAACTGAGTTAATGGAGTAGCGATTCGAGAAAATCCCTTTACGAACCTCCGATAGTAACCAGCTAAGCCCAGAAAGCTTCGTACTTCGGTCACCGACTTAGGTTGCTCCCAGCTTTGTATTGCTTCAATCTTCGCCGGGTCCACAGATACTCCACGTTTCGATACCACGTGCCCAAGGAATGCTACTTCCTCAAGCCAAAACTCGCATTTCTTCAGCTTAGCATATAGCTTGTTCTCACGAAGCTTTTGAAGTACTAACTTCAAATGGTGATCATGATCTTCACGGCTTTTAGAATAGATGAGAATGTCATCAATAAAGACAACAACGAATTGATCTAAATACTCCTTAAATACACGGTTCATCATATCCATGAAAGCAGCAGGAGCATTAGTCAATCCAAAAGACATGACTAAGAACTCATAATGCCCGTACCGTGTTCTAAAAGCAGTCTTTGGAATATCCTCAGTTTTAATCTTCAACTGATGATATCCAAAACGAAGATCGATCTTTGAAAAGAATTGCGCTCCTTGCAACTGGTCGAACAGGTCATCAATACGAGGTAACGGATACCTATTCTTAATGGTGACATGGTTCAACTCCCGATAGTCAATACAAAGTCGCATACTCCCGTCTTTCTTCTTTACGAATAAAACAGGAGCACCCCAAGGAGACGTACTAGGACGAATAAAATCGATATCTAACAACTCTTGTAATTGGACCATTAACTCCTGAAGTTCAACAGGAGCCATTCGATATGGGATTTTAGAAATGGGCTTTGTACCGGGCTCAAGGTCAATAAAGAATTCAACTTCACGTTCTGGGGGTAGACCGGGAAGTTCTTCGGGAAATACATCAGGAAACTCATTAACAACGGAAATATCATTCAAATCTGATGTATTCTGATTTAGATCAGTGACATGAGCTAAGAAAGCTTGACATCCTTTTTTCAATAAACGAATAGCCTTGGGATTTGAAATGATATTGACTGATTTTAGTGGTTTGGTGGTTTGAATTCGTACAACAGGTTGATTAGGAATATGAAAACTAACAACCTTACGAAAACAATCAATTTTGGCATGGTAAGTGGTTAACCTAGTCAATTCCTAAAATCACGTCAAATGCAAGTATTTTCAAAGATATAAGATCAACAGGTAAGGTAAGGGTACCAATCTGAATCAAGCAAGATTTGTAAACTGTAGATGTAACAAAGGTTTCTCCTAACGGAGTTTCAACAGATAAGTCAAAGTCTAATTTATCAGAAGTCAAGTTCAAACGTTGAGCACAAGCAGGTGAAATAAAGGAATGGGTAGCACCGGTATCTAACAAGGTGTAAACTTCACAAGAGTTTATGATCAGCTTACCCGTAATCACCTCGTGTGGATTCCTCGCGTTTTGGGCTGTCACGACAAACGCTCTTCCAGGAATCACCGACTTTGACTTGTCTGCAACCGCCTTTGGAATCACCACCCCCACTGAATTTGGTTTCGCAACAGGACAATCTCGAGCTATATGTCATTCTTTTCCACAGTTATAGCATCCTTTGAACTGTTGTGGGCAGTTTGGGCTGATATGTCCCTCTTTCCCGCATTTATAGCATACGACCGGTGGTCGTTCTCCTCCCCTCGAAACAGTTGATGCTGGTGCTGATGTTGACATCTTCGCGTTCTCATTGTTATACCTTCTCTTTTTGAAAACTCCTCCCGATTCGCTTCTTCTACTATCATGGCCACGATAACCACCGGAGTGGTTACCGCTTCTGTCATACTTTCCTCCTCGCTGGTTGTCATTGCTCCGATGACTGCTGTCACCGGTACGACCTTGGTTGTGGTCCCTCGGTTGAACATAATCATTATCTCGTTCTAACAACTGGGCCCTGTTTACTACATCCGAATATAAAGAAAATTTATGAGAAATGAGGTATTGACGTATTTCGGGTTTCAAACCTCTTAGAAACATCCGCGTCATACGTTCCTCATTCTCCACCAAATGAGGTGCAAACCTGGACAGCTCCGCGAACTTAGCCTCGTACTGGGATACCGTCATGTTGTTTTGCTCGAGTCTGATAAACTCTACTTCCTTCATATGACGAATACTTTCAGGAAAGTACTTGTCATTAAACAGTTTCTGGAACGCTTCCCAAGACATCTGGAGTGCGGCAGGCTGGGTACGCTTCACGAATTCCCACCAGTAATCTGCCTCTCCACGGAACATAAACGTGGCGAATGGAACCTTCTGTTCCTCTGTACATCCCAAGACATCAAATATCTTGGTAATTTGTTTAATCCACGTCTCCGCCTTGATCGGATCTGGCTTTTCCAGAAACTCTGGTGGTCCCAATTTCTTTGAACTGCTTGGCAGTGACAGCTCGCGTGTTGTTATTATCTCCACCTGTATGTTGCACACGAGTCTCCCTCATCTGATTTTGCATAAACTGCAAAAAACTTCTAAACATCTCATCGTTTATCGTCTGACCAGCGTAATTTTCAGGATGAACATTGCCTTCTTGTTGCACGTTCTCCTGGTTAACGATTAAAGGTGTCTCCACGGTCTCATTCACTTCGTTGTTAACATTCTCAGCTGCCATTCTCAAATACTGCCATAAAACAAGGGTTAATTAAACAAATCAACATATCACATATTAACCCTATGCTCCGACTGACCAATTAAATACCACATAAGCTTAGGTAGGACACACTAGCGAAGGATTTACTCGTCTCTCCTCTCCTAGTTCTATTCCTCGATCTCCGCCAGAGATCATATCCCTAAGCTCTGATACCAACTGTGACGCCCCCATAATAGGTCCATTCAACCCAACCCATTCTGAGTCGCCAAATACATGGTACAGAATTCAAATACAACTTTATATCATACGGTCGTGCAAAATACGACCACACAACTGTGAGTCTCAATACAAATATGTAGAAAATATTAAGATTCAAACTAAGTCCTCATTACAATTATTATCACACTATTTATCAGAAATAGTGAGGACTACTACTTGCTCTAACTCGGACCATCACTCTGTCCCCCGACTAGTCCCTGCGACATTCTCATTTCCTGAAGAGGACAACAGATGAAAAGGGTGAGCTCAACTAGCTCAGTAAAGAATATTATGACTAAGATAATGGAAAATAAATTATCGTTAGCCTTCAATAAATCAGATAAAATATAATGGACAACCAATCTTAGATCAATATTCGCAGCGGAAATAACAAATCATTAGAAGAGTTAAGCAAAGAATCAAGTCTACTATCTTCTATGATTTAAAAGTCCATCATCAATATTTTATCCCTGTAACATCAATCAATATACATCTCGAATCAATATTCATCTTTGCACTACAGGCCAAAGATATTCATTTGTATCATCAGTGGTCATATTCATCTCAACACCTGTCATCTTTGCACTACAGGCCAAAGATATTCATCAGGTAATTATTCATCTTTGCTCTACAGGCCAAAGATATTCATCAGGTAATCATTCATCTTTTAGGACTGAGGATGATGAAAAATATTTTAAAGAACGAATCCAGTGAGATAAAAGATAAAGATTAGGGATTCGTCGTTTAGTTTATCCAAATCAAAAATACCTCGTACTAATCAATTATGGAGCAAAATTTCAAGAATAGAGCTCAAAACTTGTATACAATCAAAGATAGTAACCTTAACAAGCAATTTGGACAAATAGAAGAAAATTTAGTTTTTCCGTGAATAGTGCCGTATACGTGAATAGTGTCGTATAAGTGAATAGTAACCCCGACGGAAAAAGTAAGAATTTCAACATAAAATTCATGACAATATTTCTGTATAATGATATTGAAAAGAATAACATCATTTACGAAAGAAATAACATCCCTTACCTCAAAAAGATAGTACCTCTGACTGGAATATCGGATATAATACCGAAGAAAACTTGCGCTGAATACTAATACTCAAAGTATTGAAATACTCACGAAAATACGCTCGATATTATAGAGAGAGAAAACTTCTGATTCTGGTGTGATTTTCAACTCTAACCTAAGCACCCTATTTATAGGAAAAGCTTAGGATGCCAAAGGAGACTAAATGAATAAAATATTATTATTTTTTCTAAAATCCTTCCGTCGCCGGCTGCTATGAAATCAGGATTTTTCAACCAAGAAACAAAAGTGGGGCCCACCATTTTATTAAAAAAATATTTATTTTCCGAAACTTCAATAATTCATAATAAACAGCCCCTTTGTCAGAAAAATACAAATTCTATGTTCTTCTATAGGAAATTTAATTCTCTACAACTTTGCAGAAGGAAGTTTTTCCAAATTCCAAACATAAATTATCCGAAATCCAAAAACAGATAATTTCTCACACTAAAATATTGATAAAAACTCACCAGCGCCAATTCCTTCTTTAATATCCACAAAATAAATATTTCCTTATCATATAAATCAATAATTAATTATTCACAAATAATATTATAGAACTAAAATATTAACAACCAGGTCGTTCCCAGGACAGAGGGGGCCTTCCGATAAGGACTTCTCCTTACTGACGCGCAATTAAATAACCCCTCCTAGACAGAACTTCCTTAGACATTGTCAATAATGCTATCTAATAATATTATTCAAATAATATGAATTATTGAGTTGATAACGTGAAATACTGTGCAACGACAATTATTGAATCAATACTACAAAATATCAACTGTAGCCATTATTGAATCAATCATAAAAAAAATAGCAACGTAGCAATTATTGAGTCAATAAAATATCAATGCAGCAATTATTGAGTCAATAATATAAAATATCAATGTAGCAATTATTGAGTCAATAATATAAAATATTGAACAGTAAATACTGTAACAATAATTGAGTAGGTTCCTTCTCACGTAAGACTCAATAATTCGAAATACTGTGCAATACCGTGTGCTACTGCGCACCACCGCGTACTGTATTTTAACCACCGGGTATTTCAACAGTACTAACGGTAACAACTACGCCGTTATCTTGTAAAAAAGTTATTTCTGTCGCTTTCTATATCCGACAGTTATTCCGTTGTGGGGGCCCACAAATAGCTGCGCCGTCGTACGAATATTCCCCGACAACAAGAATATTCCACGACCAAACGAATATTCCCCGACAACAAGAATATTTTATAACCACTTGCTCATTTTAAAAATATTTGCACATTTCACCCATAACTTTCATATTTATCAAATCAACACCTTACTATTTCGAAATAATATATAAAGAAAATTAAATCTTTATTCATAAAAGTTGGGGTCTTACAAACATTATGTTAGATTTTTTATGTGATAGTAGCATTATTGTAAATTTTTACCACTCGGATTTGAAATGAGAAATACACACTGTAAATGAATGTACTCTTGAAGAGAACAAGATGTTTGAGACCTTAAAAATTCATTAAAACGATCAAATCTCATTATCAAGCCTTTGTTGATTATTAGTTCCCACCTATGTTAGACTAAAGTTAAATAAATTTATGTCACTTTTTTACAATAAAATTTTGTGAATTGATCTCAAAAAGTGAAATGAGATTATTTTTGTAAAATGGGCAAAGTATTACTTCATTTGATATGTCTCTCATGTCTACACTTATAACATCTGACTGGTACCTGTTCTCCCCCTTTGAAATTTTTGTTGGTGCCGATGCAGGTGCATTTTCACGATTATTATTAAACGTTGCTCTCTTGAAGTCATTCTCATTAAACTCGTTCATTCTTCTTTCTGGGTCAAGATTGCCATCAAAGTGGTTTTCATTTTTAGCATGTTGATTTTCTCCTCGATGCATCTCATTGTTCCGATTCTTGTTGTCATTGTTACGATCATGACTTCTCTCCCTTTGATCATTGTTTCCCGGTTGAAATGTCTCTTTTTTTCGCTCCAATAACTGAGTCATATCCACAATATCTGAATACAAACGAAATTTAAGAGAAATGAGGTATTGACGAATTTCAAGTTTCAAACTTATTAAAAATGTTCGAGTCATCCGTTCCTCATTGTCCACCAAATGGGGTTAAACCGGGACAGTTCAGCAAACATGGCCTGGTTTTGTGATACAGTCATGTTGTTCTGCTCCAATTTGATGAATTTTATCTCCTTCATATGGAGAATACTCTCTAAGAAATACTTTTTATTGAACAATTCTTGGAACTTCACCCAAGACATCTGGAGCGTCAAGAGATGAATACGTTTCACCGATTCCAACTAGTGATCCGCCTCTCCTCACAGCATAAATGTGGTGAATTGAACCTTTTGTTCATCTGTGCATCGTAGTACCTCAAATATTTTGGTAATTTGTTTGATCCATGGTTCTACGTTGAGTGAGCCTGGCTTTCAGAGAAACTCAGGCGATCCCAGTTCCTTGAATTGCTTAGCAGTGACCACCCACGAGTTACCATTGTTTCTACCTGTATTATGAACATGAGTTTTTCTTGTTTGGTTATGCATGAATTGTAGAAAGTTCCTAAAAAAACATCATTTTTCATGTGGTCAATATTGACATTTCCTGGGGCCACATGAGAATTATTGCCCTCCTGATTATGTTAGTTACTGGTTGGCAGGATCTCAATCGTTTCATATACTTCATTGCTCATATCCTGATTTTCAGATATCATTCTTAATTGATGCCATAAAACAAAAGTTAATTAAAGCAACTGACATGTCACATCTTGTCCCTATATCTAAACCGACTAATTACATAACAAAATTCAACTTAGGTAGGACACTCACAATTGAAGGATTCTACTCATCTTTTCCCTCCTAATTTTAATCTCAGATCTCTGCCAGAGATCATATCCCTAAGATTTGATACTAACTGTGAAACCCCTAAATTCGGATCTATCCCACTCCATTTGAGCTGCCAAAATATATATTACAAACACAAATTCTCTCACCAATATCAATTATTAAAATGTCGTGACCATACGAAAACATACATACTTTAAGTTCTCATTGGAATTATTGTATCGTATATAGCACGATAATATTGACACCCAAATCAATCAGTCGCCATGATTAATAACCAATGAATACACCGTAAAACCTTTTATATATTTAGTCCTCCACACATGTCAGACAATTAGAGTAATATTGAATTTGGCAATGAGTCATGCTACTACCACATAAAATAATTACATATCGCTCACATACTGCTGACGTGACAGTATGTGATTTGTTATTGATATGACTCACTTAACTCAACAACAAATTATATACTGCCACATCAGTAATACATAATCTTTATGTTACCATCATTATATTATAGTAGCATTATTTTTTGACAATAACATGTACTTAGTGACATAAGGGAATTAAATCATTAATACTGAATTAAGTCCTCCGTGTGGACCATTATTTTATTTTATTTTGCATAGACTTGTTTAGAAATTTGTTAAGATTTCTAACTTTATTTTAATCAACTTTTTCACAAGCAAACTTGCCAGCACTAGAATTAGCAATTTCTAGTATTTTTAAAGGCCTTCTCGTATGCACGTGATGGTATTGGTATTTATATAATTATTATGTATCTATTCTTCCAGGACAGATGCATCGCAATTCTCTTTTTGCAGGGTGCAAATTCTTTTTGAATCCTTGTTATAAATTTGGCAAAACTAATGAAATATTCACTGTAGTTGACACGTTTTATTGATTATATCATTGAATTTTTAATTTTTTAATTTACTCCATTAAATTAATTATTATTTTGAAATTGGGTCATTCCGTTAAAAAAATAAACGAACGTTAAATTTTTATCGACAAAACTAATGAATTATCCATTGTAGTTGACACGTTTTATTGATTACACCATTAAACTTTTAATTTTTTAAATTACCTCATTAAACTAATTAATATTTTAAAATTGGGTTATTCTGTTATTTTTGTCTCACGAGTGTTAAATCGTTTTAGTTTTTATCCTACGTGGACGTGAAAAAGAAAAATAAACAAATTTAATTTATTCTCTCTCTTCCTTCCTCTCATTCCCCTTCTTCTAGATCAAATAGATATGCGTATTTTCTCTCTCTAAAATCTATGAAAATTCCTATATCTGAATACCCAAAACATTGAATTGAGTTTCAAAGTTCAGCATTAGATATAACAATGGAGTATGAATCCCCAACAACAGCAACATATGAAGTAAATGGTGTTGCAGTAGGTTTCCTCCCTCTCACCTCCGACTATCAACAGCCTTTTGTCTCTCGATCGCCTCCACAAGGTCCACTCCTTCCCCAATCTCTCTATATAGCTGTGTGTGTGTGTGTGTGTATATATATATATATATGTGTGTGTGTGGTAGTAATATTTGGTTAAATTGATTATGTTGGGATTGTATTTATGATTTGATAGGAGTCTGTGTTTTTATAGATGGATGCGGAGATAATTCAGAGGCAGATGCAAAATGTTGTTGTTGCCAATTACCACGTTTTCATTTCTCCTGTTAATGCATTGCGTTTCATTCACTTGGAAATTTGTTCTTTTGATAAACATCTGAGATTAGAGTACCCAAAATATTTTTATTTTTGAATTTCTTTTCCAGAGCCACATAGATAAAAAATTAATGTCTGGTATTTTTTTTTTAACAGAATGACCCAATTTCAAAATAATAAATAGTTTAATAGAGTAATTTGAAAAATTAAAAGTTCAATTATGTAATCAATAAAACGTGTCAACTACAGTGGGTAATCATTAGTTTTGTCGATAAAAAAATAACGTCCGTTTATTTTTTTTAACGGAATGACTCAATTTCAAAATAATAATTAATTTAGTAGGGTAATTTAAAAAATTAAAAGTTCAATAACATAATCAATAAAGCGTGCCAAGTATAGTGAGTATTTCATTAGTTTTACCTTATAAATTTCTATTGCAGTTTTTTCATCAATAATCCTCTATCTAACCAGATGTCCTAGATCTTTACATGAAATCAAAATCTGGCTTGCAAAACGAATGATCTTGCCGAGCACCAAAATGCAAATGAACACATAAGCATAGGTCTCATCTCCTTCCAGGCATAAATAAATACCCAAGAGGATAACTTGCCATCTAGACATGGAAACATCATATAGCCTAGTAATAATACAATAATACCTACAAATCAAAACAAGGAGTTTAAAACTAGTGAGGCAACTCACTTGGCGCAGTCATGGCTGGCAGACGGCTGCATGCAATCCACAGAATTGCAGTAAAATATCATCTGAAAATAAATGCTCAATCATAAAATGATACACGATGCTATAACCAACATGGTTACATTTCTATCTTCTTCAATTCGAAAACTACTTTAACTCTCATGTATTTAGTTTAGCACAATAAATATATAAATTACAAACACCTACTCAAGATGTTGCAAAATCTAGTCTCAGGCACAACTACTCCAGATGTGCAAAATCTAGTTATCTGTAGTCCAAGCTAGGCACAATTGTATGAAAGGCTTCAGGTAGCATAAGGTAATACATATGCTCTATATGCTTTCAGAAGCCTGAAAGTGCCATGCCAAACCTTCTTCCTTTCCGGCACCGCTAAAAACTGGTTGCTCTACTACTGTCGAGAGATTGGTGCCATCGGCAACGACGATTGCTGGCCATAAAAACCACCTTCAGTCTGATAACTTTGGTAAGAGTTTGCCGGAGGGGCTGGAAAGGGAGAAATCCCATTAAATTGAGCCCCTGCGGTTGGATAAGGAAACAATGGTGGCGGCTGCTGTTGGGTTGCGCCATAGCCATATGGTACGCTAGGTATTGATCCTGCATTCTGCATGAACTGGGGCATGGGATATGGCTGCATGGGCGGTAGCGGTGGCATAGGTGGAGGGGATGATGGTAGAGGCGGTTGTTCTTGTGGAGTCGACAATTCTTTGGAGGTGACCGAGACATTGTGTGGCAATGAGTCCGGGTGTGGAAAAGGTGAAACAGGTGGTTGAGTATTCTGAGATGGTATGTAAGCAAATTGGTCATTCTCAAGCTTGGGTTTCTTTTCAGGAGGATAATCATTTGAAGATTCCTTCATTGGGTTACTAATCACACCCTCCGATGCCAAGGAAGATAAGACGTAAGTAAGCATCTGAGCTGAGGATGTGGATGCTGTGAGCTGTGCTGCCACAGCGGCGGCAGCAGATTTAGGAGCTTCTTCAAGATGTCCAGGTTTCTCGGTAAAAGGCACCTGTCGTGTGTACATCACTGGAGCCATTCGTTCTCCATTTCCATCCATATAACTCTGAGGCGCTTTGGGGGTGTGAGTTTCCTTCACAGTCTGCTCAGCTAGCAACTGCACACTGTTGTGATTTAGAAATTGCCTGCAAATATTACCGGCCTGTGTTGACTGGGAATGCGCAGCCTGCAAACAAATCATGGAACAAAGACCACTCTTTCATAGTCATGACAAATGTCATTCCCTAGGTAATGATCCTAATGTATTTATTAAAAAAATGTTGCCTATAATAAGATATTTTCAAATAACAAATATTTAGAGAACATTAGATATTTGACAGGGTTATGGAAGTGAGGGAAGTTCACATTCTTCTCTAGTAGAACAATCTCCATTCCAGATAATTTAGGCAAGATAATTAATGCTCGACTGCTTGTATGATATTATGGCATTTCATGCTTCAATAAAATGCAGGGACGAAAGTCGGCCTTAGTGATCCGACGGTGCCGAGTGGAAGGGCCGGAGGAAGGTGAGGATGACGTCAAGTCATCTATTAAATTTAGTTAATATGTTTATACTATTCATGAATCCTAATTCTAAAAAACTTTCTAAGTTTCCAACCTTTAGAGCTAATAACAGAATCATATTGCACTTTTTTTTGGCTAGTTTGTGACATAATTTAAACACACACCCAACCTTTAGCCACTGCCAAGGTTTCAATTTGTGTATTATCACTGGTTCGGTAGAGCATGAAATCTCCATTTTAATATATTATAATCACATCTTTTTCAACCAGCCTAGCATCCTACATTCTAGCATCAGTATCTAGTCATACCTTGGATCTTTTATTCAATATTCACAGAGCCAACACGAAGTATTTATAGAGACAAACAACTTACAGCAAGATCGACTAGCTGAAAAAACTACATGCGATTCCAGGAAAGATCTCCCACATACTGGCCAGTTATAGTTTTGATAACATGTCAGATACATAATCCTGTATTTAACTTGGGAATGCTGCATAATTTTACTATCCAAAAAAGCAGACTCTTTCACAGCTTATGAATTATGATCAATGGCCCTTTATGGAAGGGGGTCAGACACAGAATTTTAATTTTAATTTTTTGAAAGGACCAAAAGCCAGCATATTAAGTTCTCTGATCCTTCCAACTCACTTGCAGTTTTAGGTTTGTTTACAATAATATTGAATGAATCGTATATTGCTAAAATTTTATAAATAAAGCAAACTATTTCACACTTAGATGTTGACTTCTGATGATATACAGAAGTAAATCTTATGCCAACAGGCTACAGTCTTGTGAATGTTCTTGTTATAATATATAATCTACAAGAATATAAAGTGATGCTTAACCCAATGCTAACTATTCAGGAGGATAATTATTTTTAACATAAAACAAGAAGATTTTATTTCAGGTAGAAAATTATTGCAATATCACAACTCTCTAAAGAACAAACATTGTAGAACTGGATAGAATTTATTGTCAAACTATATTTATTGCAAGAAAGCCAACTAAGTGCCATAGAGTTGCTTACCTGAAGCTGGTTGCGAACTTGATCCAGCTTGAATTCCTGATTCAAGGAAATGCGAAGAAATAAAAACATGACATCTCTTGGTTAGGGACAACAGAAAAAATATAAAAGAAACTAAAACCACATAGTTTGGATCTACTATGCATACAGGCTACGGGCCAACCAACCTGTTCCTGAAGAGCCTGTCTCAGATGAGACACAAGATTTGCTCTAGAAGACTCCATGGTCTTTAGCTGGTCAATACAGTCAATCAGTATAGTGTTTTGCCCCTTAATCTCCTCCACAATGTCAGATCCATTGAGTTGCACTGTTCAGAAAGCAGAGGGAAGAAAGGATAATTCATTTATTTATTTTATATATACAGAGGGTCAGAGAGAGTAATACGCTAGAGAAAATTAAGAAAACAAAATCCACCACAAAATATATGGGATTATGAAGAATTGATGATCAGACAAGACGAATCAATTCCAAACTGGCCGACAAACCCGGTATCTTCCATCAAAACTTTCAAATGGGCTTTATGACGCTTAAAACGACATTCATTTTACCAAATCTAGATCAAAAGACCACAAATATGCCCCTATTAGTAACTCTATTTATAGAAACTGAAAACTAAGTGACGAAGGAGTAGTCTGAGGTTCACATAAAAGGAATAGTACCTTTATCTTGTCAATTTATCAGGATGGAGGAAAGATGGAAATTTATCCATGAAATTATCAACATACTGTATTCATGCACGTGTGAGCTATCCCATAGATTATAATTTCTATGAAATTACCATGAAGGAGAAATATCAACAAATTGTAGTCAGAACTATTATCCAAAACACACCATGCAAAGATATACCTGATCTTATATCACCACCAATTTCCTTGTCTACTTTCTCAACACAGCTAATTGCATTCCTACATTTGCTGAAAATAGTATCTTCATCCAGCTGACCCCCATAAACAACCTGATAACTAGAAACTATCTTGCCCAATGCATTTCCAGCAGAATTTCTCTGTTCGAAAGAGATGTAAAAAAGAAAAGGAATTAATTATCGGCCTACACAAAATAACTAACAACTTATGGAGATATGAATTCAGAGAGGGAATTATTCACCAGTTTGAATCCTGGAGGGTTCCCATTCCTGTTACTTGTGTCCAGCTTTCTTCCAACAAGCTCTTCCTTAAGAAGCTGACCTCGAGAACCAAAAACTTTCCTTTCCTCCCAAATATTAATCTGTATTGAGAAGGAAAATATAATATAATAATGAAAAAGATCACAGCCACTTTCGGTAAAATGCAATGATCTCTAATATTCTAACCTTAAGGGAGTAAGTTTCCAGTAAAATGCATTGTAGAATTCATATACAAAGAAGAAAAGGAAGGAGAAGAAAGATAACATTCAATTACGTAATAAGAAGGAAGGGCACACTAAGACCAACACTACTTTTGCAAAGGAAGGTATATATGCAGTATGGATCTTTATCCCAATTAACTGTAGCAAACTAAAATATAATCCATGCAAGGGTATTCCAGTATTCAAGATATGTTGTCATTCTCCTAAGTGCTATTAGTTTAAAATAATATTAATAGTTCTGTAATTGATTGCATATTCTCCGGATAAAAATACGGTCTCAACATTAACAACATGGATTTTTCCTCAAACATAAGAATCATAGTAAAATACATCTAACCTCATTGTTTCTACATTAACGAAGGAGGGGAGTCAAAGACTTGTAGTATCTGGGCAGAGTCTGGTGATATGATGCAACCATATACTTATATTTTTTACTCTAAGCAGAGATTGCTTCTATATAAGAACATTACAAGAGTAACTTGTGTTTTAGTTAGATAATAGAAAGTTAAAATGGCATACCCAAGCATTGCAAGTTTTCCTTCATAAATTATATAATTTGAAGGGAAAAAACTGTTTGGTGTTATATCCTTAGACATTGGTCTTGGTACCCTAGGTTTTTTGCCTTTGATGTATAATTCATGAATTATTGCATGACAAATGTCTTTAAGAAATAGCCAGAAATCAAACATAAAAGGCTAGTGCTAAAGCGACAAGCATAGTAGCTAGATAAATATACCAGTCGTAGCGCAGCGTTTTTACCAAACTCGTCTCCATTTTCAATTACATCACGCAGTGCATCTGGAAGAACCTTCCAAAACTCACCAACAAACTCAGAACCCTTTCGCCTACTATTTTGCAGAATATCATTTGAAAGATACAGAAAAGCCAACCGCTGCTCCCGTGGGGAAGAATGGAATTGCCTGTCCCATGTTTCAACAACATTCTTCGCTTTGTTCATATGAAAGATACACCAATGTGATAGAGCTTGATCAAGTCAAGGATAGCATCTCATAAGAAAGTAGGGCTATAGATTTGCCAACATGTGACCAACAATTTAAAAGTCACGAGTATGCCAGCTATATTTATCATGGAAGATACTTATTTCTTTTTTGATAAGTATTTATTGTAGAAGATACTTTCTGAGATCAAACAACAAGGAGAAACAAGCAAACATAGAAACTAAAACAACTTGCCAGATATGTCAGAGTCTTGCTTAGTATCAAAACTATAAATATAGCTTTTAGGAGATAGGACATACAACATATATGTTATATTAAAGAAAATATAATAGATCAGTACCAAGAAAATGTACTAAGAAAATTTGAAACTCACAAAATAATTTGTCTAACAGAAAAACAATGTAGTTCAAGTTTGGTCCTCCATGGTAGGGGAGGAAAAAACCAGTAGATTTATAAAAGGATCAATTTTGTAGAAGATAGCATAAGATAAGGAAATTAGTAAAATATGTCAATTTAATAGCAAATGGATATACCAGATGTAATCACAAAACACCAATTTTTATTTTTGTTAGAGGACTTTCATGTCTTAAAACAGAATAATTAGAACGAAATCAGCAAGCAAAAATGCCTTGAACAACCTTTGAAGAAGGATACTTTCAATGCTCTGCTGTGAGCTGTTGAGCTTGGCCAGCTTCTCCATCAAAATATGCGGATTGAATGTGCTGCTCATCGTCTTTGATTTGAAGTCCCCCTGATAAATAAAGCACTAGGCAGACCTTTAAAGCAGAAGCACCCTTAACAAAAAAAAGGAACAGAAAATTAGTAAGGACCTAGAATCGTGTTAAGGGACATAAAATAAAATTTATGAAATAAAGTATTACTGATATATAAGGGCATTTACATATCAACAAAAACCACAAAAAATGGGGGTTCCTTCCACAATAATAATTTTCATTGTTTTGTAAAAATATCTGTCTGCAAATTTGCATATTTTAATATTCCTATGTACCAAACTGACCCTTATATATTGTAATTATCATTAGCAATATTTAAGAAATGTCTAATTGACCAACCAAAGCTGGTTTGAGTGATCAGAGTTTCCCTTGGTTGTGAATAGCTCTCTCTTGTAATTTAATGGAATTAATGTTCGTAAGACCACCCAAGGAAAACTTGTAATGATCAACATTGACGAAATTGATTTCAATAGTCAAGATAGAAAATAATGAACTTAAATACGTCATATATACTCAATACTTAAATAATACAGAAGAGTACTACTAGTTAACTACTTAAAATACATAACCATATAAAAAGGGTCTTAATTATATGTCTTCTAAATTTTGGGGGTTCAATTCTAAATATAAACAAAATGACCTTACAATCAAGTCATCCCGAGCATGGGACATTGGCTCTCCCATTTTGCGAATCTCGCACATTAGGCTGCAGCTTCTCCATTCTGTTATATCAAACTATCCCACCTTTAGGGTTCCTTGCCATCCTAGGTAAATTAGCTCCATCTAATTTCTTCTACTGTCCTACTACATCTATTCTTTGCCGCATTTCCCAAACTCCAACAGATCCTTCTACAGATATGCTGTCTAAAGGGGGCATAAAAATTATTGCTTTCTATCATCTTTAATATGAAAATCCAAGTTGTTCATATGATGAGACAAACTGAAAGAACGATTGGAAATATTAGATTCCGCAAATTTAATAATGGATAAGAAGATTTTAATGGCGGCTCCGCAATTACCGGAGAATCTGCTCTTAAAGCATGAAGGACACAACGTGGCAGATTGTGTGACCTAGGTATTTAGTGGAGAGATGAACTAAAATACAAACGACTATCCTTATTTGAAGCAACTTCATAACTTGTGTTTTCTTCGTAAACGACACTTGCATTCAAACTTCAATTACTAAATAAATTTATCATATTAGTCCTTTTTCCCCCAATAATTAAGGTAGTTCCAAATCTAACTAAAACAAAACAGGTTAGAGCTCCAAAACCAAATATCCAGAAAAGGAAGGCAAAAACCCTAAACTTACTGTAATTCCCACTCAATTTCCCACCTAACAACCAATCATTAGTAAGCCAACAACACAAAGCCCCCTTCTATGAATGATGAATCACATCAGTGTTCCAAAATTCAACCACAGGTTCTCAAACATTCAGGATTCATAATTTCTAAATTTTTGTTCTAATCCAACCAATTGATAAGACAATGATATCTTTCAAGACAAGAAAATCATAATAGAAAGCACACAAAAGGCTTGCAACTATTAAAAAAAGAAAGAAACTTTGCGATAATTTTTAATCCCCACAGCATAAAAGTGATAATTTTTTTGAAAAAAATTGCATCCTAAAGGTCCTGCATGATTGTTAGACAGCGAGAACATGAAAATGAAACCCTAATTCAACGACAAAAAATAAAAGCAGCAACAAAGACAAAAAAGTTATCTGCGTATCAGATAAAACCTAGCAAATACATGAATTATAAGTTCAATGAGGAAATTAAGGGGATACCAAGGATAATGCTCTTCAGCAACAATGCGGGGCTTTTTGGCAGCTTCCGGTAAATATCTTCATGAATGCATAATTTGGAGGGAAAATTGGGGATTTTATTTTTAAGCGAAATTTCAATGGAATGAGTGTCGGAATTATCTGCGTAGTGGTGGATTGTAAGAATTAAAAGGATTGAAATTGAAATTCAGCAAATTCTATATGTGCAAATATTTTTCTGGTGTTTGGAGCAGAAAGCTAGAGAGAGATGAGACTTCGATAGACTGACAACGGAACTACAGGAATTGTTTCAACAAGGGGCCCTCGTCTCGGGCTTAGCTCGCCAAAATACGGTGCTGACCTCACTTGAACTAGGTTAGGTCGGTCATATAACAATTTATACTTGACACTTCTGTCCCTCTAAGTTGTCATTTACTTTTAAAAGTCATTTTTAAAGTTCTATTTTTGTCAGTTATGTCCTTAAAGTGATATTTTATTGACGGTTCCGTTCTTCCAACCCATTTTGACCTCAACTCGATCCATTTTAACCCAACCCGACCCATTTTGACGCAACCCAAATTTTTAATATTTTAAAATATAATATTATTTTTAAAATAAGTTTAAAATAATAATTATATTTAATATTTTAAAAAAACAATATTTAAAATTTAAAAATAAATCATTATTTTTCAAATAATAATTATTTTTAAAATAGTTATTTTTAATATTTAAAAAAATTATTTTTATAAAAAAATTTAAATAATAATTGTATTTAATATTTTAAAATAAAAAATAATTTGTGAATAATTATTATTTTTAAAATTTTAAAAGAAAATATTATTTTTAAAATAATAATTATATTTAATATTTTAAAATAATATATATATATATATATATATATTTATTTAAAATAAAATTTTATTTTTAAAATTTTATAAAGATAATTATTATTCTAACTTTTATTTTTTTTTTAAATGAGTCAAGTTTCATAAAATATAGATTCAAAAAAATACATAGAAAATAAAATTTTATTTTTTAAAAAATAAAGTATATTTTTTCATTTTTTATGTAAAAATTTATTTTCAGAAAAAAAAGTTAATCACTTTTTTTATTATATGTACTCTAAAAACAGTAAAAGATAAATAAAAAAAGATGATTCAATTTTTTTAAATAAATAAATAAATATTTTTTAAAAAAATTATTATTATTTTCAGAATATTTTTTTTTAGAAATAATTAAGATTGAATCCCTAAAGTTTTTAATTTTTTCTAAATATTTTTCTTGAAAATTTTAATTATTTTTTAAAAAAATATTTATTTATTTAATTAAAAAAATATTGAATCATTTTTTTTAATCTTTTACTTTTTTTGTATTTTAATTTCTATTTTTAGTTTTTATTTTTAAAAATTCTAATATTAAGAATACATATAATAAAAAAAGAAATATTAACTCTTTTTTTAAAAAATAAATTTTTACATAAAAAATGAAAAAATATACTTTATTTTTTAAAAATTTAAATTTTATTTTTTATATATTTTTTTGAATCTATATTTTATGAAACTTTACTCATTTTTGAAAAAATAAAAGTTTCTAATATTTTTTCCTTAGAATAATAATTA
Organism: Panax stipuleanatus; assembly: GCA_020205555.1. Classification (NCBI taxonomy): domain Eukaryota; kingdom Viridiplantae; phylum Streptophyta; class Magnoliopsida; order Apiales; family Araliaceae; genus Panax; species Panax stipuleanatus. The sequence goes on from CM035117.1 coordinate 20,127,829, forward strand.
TCTTTATAATTTTTTTAAAAGAATATTTTATTTTAAATAAAAATATATATATTATTTTAAAATATTAAATATAATTATTATTTTAAAAATAATAATTATTTAAAAAATATTTTTTATTTTAAAATATTAAATAGAATTATTATTTAATTTTTTTAAAATAATAAAAGCAGCTATTTTTAAAATAAATATTATTTTAAAAATAATGATTTATTTTAAAATATTAAATATTATTTTTTAAAATATTAAATATAATTATTATTTTAAACTTATTTTAAAAATAATATTATATTTTAAAATATTAAAAATTTGGGTTGGGTCAAACTGGGTCGGGTTGGGTTTAAATGGGTCAGATTGAGGTCAAAATAGATTGGAGGAACGAAAACATCAACAAAATATCACTTTAAGGACCTAACTGACGAAAATAGAACTTTAGGGACGACTTTAAAAGTGAGTGACAATTTGTAAGGATAGAAATACCAATCAACCACTTATACCCGACCTCGTCATATAACAAAGTACGGTGGGGACTTGGTCACCTTATTTAAACTAGGTCATATTACAATTTACTAATTACTATACAAGTTTTAGGCTTGGATTTTGCCCTAGGCTTGGATTTTGCCCTACCCGCTAACCATGCTCGCTCCAAATCCGGCCCTATATATAATTTTTTGTAGGTAAAAGGTTCAAAAATATTCTTGATGTTTATCCCGATATCCCACTTATTTTTTGAACTATTTTTTTTTTCAAAAGTACACTTAACGTTACAAAATTTAAGTCAATCGTGCCCCTGCTGTAAACGGACATGACACCTAGACTAACTCTGTTTACAAATGGCTTGAAGGGAGTAATTCATTTTGCTGACGAAGGGTTTTGATGTGACTTTTTAAATTATTTTTTTAACAACAAATAATGACATGGATATTATCTTGTCGTCCTGCTGCTTCACCTTCTTCTCCCCGTGAAGTAAGATCTTTAATCTCTTGCAAGGCATACCAAAAATACACCAACACGAGCTGTAATTTACGAACAGAGAACCGTTCATTCATTTCTCACTCAAGTCAGCTCCTATATTTTTTCATGTCAGAAGGAACCAACACAACCCAGATTCCTCCTCCTCAACCGCTACAAGACCGAGTCGCAATCGTTATTGGCGGCTATACCGAGGAATCGATCGAGCAATTGCTCTTCATCTCGCCTCACTCGGAGCCAAACTCGTCATTAAATACACCAAAAACTCAGCACAAATTGATCTCATCGCCATCCAGATCAACTCATTCGCCGCTGGATCTCCCCGCGCCGTCACCATCTAGGCCAACATCTCCGACCCAAGTACAAAGAAATTTCACCATGTTTGAGCAAACAAATATCAACCACTAAACATAAGAACTATATCCAAATACAGATCCACTAGTTCCATAAAGGAAATTGATAATACAAAACAATTAGCCAAAATCTGACCCAAATAATATCATACAAAAATTTAAACCAAATCCAGAAAAATCAAGTAATTTACAGCAATCATTTCATCACAACCTCATATCATCCTAAGACAAATTCTTTGAAACCCCCAATACCTCATAGTACTTTGTATTGTTAATCTTCTTGGGCGGGCCCCTTCCAATCATCTTCTTAGATTTCTCTCTCCACCAAATTCAACAATCAAAATTCCCAAATTTTGCAGTCTTTAAACAAACTCAATTAAATAAACAGATCTATTACGTACATATCTATTGCAGATATGGTGGTGTGTTAGTGCATGTTTGAATTCGCAGTGTGTATGTAGACCCTGCTAAAACTGGATAATTAATTTGTTCTGCACAAAATTGAAGTGGGTTTTGGGAGAAGCGGAAAAAGAAGAAGAAAAAGTGCTCTGATTTTGGGTGGCGAATTTTTCTCCTTTTGATTTTTGGTTTTCGTTTTCTTTATGGTATGATTCTAGTGGGATCCGCTTGAATCTTTGGGTCTGTGGTTATGAAAGCATCAAATGTTTGTCTCAATGTTAGTCTAATCAGCAAAATTTATCCACGTGTGTCACTCACGTTAGTTTAGGAGTCATGTCTATTTATTGCAGGGATACAGTTGATTTAAATTTTGTAACGTTAAGTGTATTTTTGAAAAAATAATAATAATTCAGAGTGTAAATAGGACATCAGGATAAACGTTAGGGGTATTTTTGGAATCTTTGTATAATTTTTTTTTATGTATATACAGTAATATTATCGTCATGATTATATGTGTTTACCAATATTATAATTACTTATATATGATTTTATGTAAAACTTATTATCACACAAAAACGAACTAGTTTTGTGTAATTAAAAAAAAAAATGAGAAACACACTTCGTCACTTTCTCCTACTGCTATGTATAAAAAAAAGGTGTTTTGTAACTTTTTAAAATAATGTTATTTTATGTGACAGCTCACGTAAAAATGTGAGATTTCTCTCATTTGACATATTAATAAGTAATAAAAATATAACCTGATGGGTAATACTCGAGTTGGAAAATTCGAAACTTGTTTTAATCTCTCTTCTTGTCATTCTTGAGAAATAAATAACTCTTCCTCAACAACACTAATCTAAAATATATCTATATATATTATTAAGTGAGCAGTTACCTCTTTTTTATGCTCTAATATATTTTTTTCACCAAGACTACTATTTTATGTTGAGTATTATATTTAATATTTTTATTAATTGTTTTACACGTATTGTGTGTGCCTCAGCGATTAATAAATGTAATAAAGCGGTTCCAAACTTGCAGTTAATTACGGCTTCTATCAATCGTGTCTTAGCGCATTTTTTCGTCTTTTCTTGGGCTTACATAGTAATTGGCCCTTTTCTCATTTTTTAATGTTTTAGTATTAAAATACAAAAAACATATTCCTTGTGAAGCCAACCCAGTACAAAATTCTTTTTCCAGTGCTTTGGGGATTTTTTAGGCTGGATGTTGATCTGGGCTTGGCAAGAACCCATAAGTTCTTTTTGACCCTGAATCCAGCTCAGCTTTGCCCAATTTGCCATACTAAACATCAGGGTCGGTCCTAAGAATTTGGAGGCTCTGTGCGAGAAAAAAAAGAACAATTACATGTACTAGTACATTTTTAAAAATAATTACAACAACACTACATAGATAAAATTATTACAAAAATAATACATTTTTTCATATTTATTTACAAAAGTAATGCAATTAGAATTCCTTTAATTTAGGCAGGTCAATCGCCCTTCTCCGTCTCTCGCAACGGCCTTATCCTCAATCTCTCTCGCCATTCTCTCTATCTCTCGCCATTCTTTAATTTATGCACATGTCGTCCCAGTGTTTAGGGGTTTCTAGGAGGGGTTCATTGTGTAGGAATACTTTCTCCTCCTCATTTACCACCTCAGTACTGAAATGACCTATGCATGCTGCACCTCCCTTCCATTATGGATCTGTGGCGGCTAATAAGGGTATAAACCTGTTGTGTCTGTGTCTTCCCCAACTCAGCCTTCTCCTCCTATCTCGAGTTCTCAAAATCAGCTTGCCTACCACCAAACCCAGCACTTCCATTACCAACAGCAGCAGCAGCTTCAAGCATTTTGGACTAACCAAATGCTAGAAGTTGAATAAGCGACCACCGACTTCAAGAACCATAGCCTCCCACTTGCTCGAATCAAAAAAATAATGAAAGCCGAAGATGTCAAAATGATTTCAGCTGAGGTCCCCTGTTATATTTATTTGCAAAGGCTTGTGAGATGTTCATCTTGGAGCTAACTTTGCGTTCTTGGATCCACGCCGAGGAAAATAAAAAGTATATATACTTTAGATATCTAATCTTCACATGCATATATACTTTTTTGGTAATGTACGTTGTCTAAAGTGGTTGGAATATTTGTACTTTTTGAGGAGTTACTATATCAGATCTACATAAGAGGACTGGTTGAAATATTAGGCTTTCACCTTGTACTGGTTGAAGTATCAAGTTCAGTTGATAATCAAGCATTCATATCAAGGTAACCAAACCTTCATATCAAGGTAACCAAACCTTCATACCAAGGTAACCAAACATTCATAACAAGGTAGCCAAACATTCATGCCAAGGTAACCAAACCACCTCCACACCTGCAGTTTTTTCATAATGCAATTGGTAACCAAACATTCATACCAAGGTAACTAAACATTCATACCAAGATAACTAATCCACCTTCACACATGCAGTTTTTTCATAGTTCAGTTAGTAACCAAACTTTCGTACAAAGGTAACCAATTCAGTTTTATTAGGTTACCAATTTATTTTGAATGTGATGCAGTTGGTAGCCAAACCTTCATGCAGTTGGTAGCCAAACCTTCATACCAAGGTAACCAATTCAGTTTTATTAGGTTACCTTCAAAGTGCAGTTGGTAACCAAACCTTCATACCAAGGTAACTAAACTTTCATACCAATGTAACCAAAACTTCATACCAAGGTAACCAATCCACCTCCACACCTGCAGTCTTTTCATAGTGCAATTAGTAACCAAACCTTCATACCAAGGTAACCAATCCACCTCCACACCTTCAGTTTTTTCATAGTGCAATTGGTAACCAAATCTTCATACCAAGGTAACCAAACCTTGATACCAAGGTAACCAAACATTCATACCAAGGTAACTAATCCACCTCCACACCTTTTTGTACCTTTTTTGTGTTTTCATTTTAAAAGAGAAGCTCTGCTTTCTGTTTTTAAATAGCTAGTACCATATGTTCTGGATTTGTTGTCCCAGTATTTTTTTTATGGATTTTGTAGACGAAATCTAGTTGGAGATCTGTTTGTCTTTTGAGTAATCATATAATTGATTCCCACCATGCATATATGCTTTTCTTAGCAATTCTTAAATTAGCAGTAATTCTTCCGGAGCTACCATTAGTATGTCGACTTATTTATCAGTTTAAGGTTGACTCAATTTACTATTGTACTTGACTTTTGCAGTATATGAAGTTGTCCCGAGTGAAATTCTTGTACGTTTGGTCAACCTCCCTAAGAAAAAGAACATCCATAGAGATCTGCAACAGGCAGAGATTCGCGGCGACGAAGGAGGAAGATGACGTTGCCAAACCTTCAGACCAAGGTAACCAATTCAGTTTTATTAAGTTACCAATTTAGTTTGAATGTGATGCAGTTAGTAGCCAACCCTTCATACAAAGGTAACCATTTTAGTTTTTGTGGGTAACCAAATAGTTATAAAAAAAAATCAGAACTGTAAGAGTTATATTTATTTATTTTCAAACTTTTTGTAGGGCGAATCATCTTCTTCTTCTCATTGGCGTATTGGAAAGCAGAGATTCGCGGCGGAGTAGCGACAGAGTAACGGAGGAGAAAGCTACTGTGAGGGAGATGAATATTTGAATTTGAATTTGAATATTTAAATTTATCTTTGTTGTTAGATCCCAAATATTTGAATTTGAATTATTAATTATGACAGTTATTTCTCCTTAATTTTAGGTATCCTTATTAATGTGAATTGTGTTATTTTTGTAATTATTTTGTTGATGTACTGATGTTGTAATTATTTTCTAATTGTTGTCTAGTACTGTAAAGGACCCAGAAAAAAATAGGGGCCCTCCCGCATATAAAACTACTAATTTTTTTATCAGCACCAATATGTAAAGCACAATTTATATCAAAATTCATCATTAATTAAAAGAATAAATGTCAACGTCGAGTAACAAAATTATCAATTAGAAAGAAAATATAGCTAAAACTTCAATAAATTATCAATTAAAAAGAAAAGATAACTAAAACTTAAATAGGACAATAAACTTCACACGATCGCTAACATCATTCTTACATTTTTTGCTGCAAAATCATCAATCAAACTTCCATAATCAATTTTTTACATATACATAAAAAAAAATTCGGGGGCCCTCCGAATTTGAGTAGCCCTGTGCGGTTGCCCTTTCTGCACCCCTTCAGGGCCGGCCCTGCTAAAGATCTCCTATCTGAAATAAAATTGTTACGTAAAGTTTAATTATTAATATATTATGTAATATATATTACTCTTTTAATATTAATTATTATTTTTCATAATATTTTTTTAATATTGTTAATATATAATTATTTAGAAATAAAATTATTATAGAATAATTTATTGCCATTATGACTTTTAGTTTTAAAAATTAACTAATTTTTAATCACTAATATATAAGCCATGGTTATTTTTAACATAATTAACTAAAAATGTCTCCCATATGAAATAAAATTGGTAGCTAAAAAGTTTAATCATTAATATATTTTGTTAATAATAATCATTATATACGTAATCATAATATGTTTTTTTATACGTCTATTATTTAGTTATTTAGAGTCCAAAATTGAGTAAAGTAAAATCCTAAACATATTTTTAAAGTTAAAATTTATTGGCTTAAATATAAATTACTATCTCAAACTATTCACATTTTTTCACTTCGGTGATATATATATTTAAGCCAAATTTATTGTATAACTAAATAGTTAAATGACTTTTTTCATAGTTTTTTTTTTGTAGAATAATGTGTTAACATTAAATTTTGTAGGACCATAAAAAATTTCACAACTTATAACTTACTAATTGCATATAATTTAGTTTGGTTTTATTGTTTCATAATCTATTATTAAATCTTATGATATTAAGGTCATTATAATGTGTTGTAGGGTTGGAAGACCCAAACGTAAAAAATTAGTATAAGAAAATGAGCGGTATTAAGTTTTGGAATTATTAGTATCTATTTGGATTGTTTTAAAATAAATAATATTAATTAAAGAGGTTAAAATGTTTTAATTGTAGTATCTATTTGTCTTATTATATATTTATAAATCCTTATATAAGTGAATCAAGTGGTGGTCGATAATTATAATTAACATTAAATCATATAAAATGTTTCCCCTTTAGACTCAAAAACAAATTAATGGAGAATAAGTTTTACATTCAAATTAATGTAGAATTCACTGCTGCTTCTTCTCTTATCAAAAGATATACCAGTGTGGCTGTAAGCTAATCAAAATTAGATTTTATGTTGTCCATAAAAAAAAATCAAAAATTAATTTAAAAAAAACATACATAGTCATTCAATACACCATTGCCATGCTTCCGGTCCCTTTTTTTGATGTACCAGCCCTCATATTATCCAAGTCTGTCAGTACCTTTGTATCCACGACCTCGTATTTGACCTCATCATATGTTCCATTATCTTCTCTTCCCTATGGCGGATGCAGAACTCCCATCAAACAGCTCCTCAATAGACGTTTCTATGTCCTCCGGCTGGTACTTTATATACTTCTCAGTCTGCCTTCCCGGAGTAAAAGTTGAACTAAACCTCGCCATGAACGACCTGTAAGCCGGAATCACTACGGCCGATATCGAAACTCTGAGCTCCGACTGAAGCTGCTCATCACTCACCACCCACGTGTTCTGCGTCTTGTGTATCTCATCAAACATAGCATTAAAACTCTTGAACTTCTCCTTCAATACCGGTTTCACCACTTTTCCGTTCACATTCAATCCGTCCATAGACAAGCACTGCAAAAGCTTTCCCCATGTTTCTCTTTGATAGTTCTTATGGTATGCCCGGAGATCGGACGATCTCTTTCGGCACCATGTTTCCCCCAATATGCTTTTAATCTCCGATGATCCCTTTATTTTCTGCAATATGTACCGTCCATTATTCATCAGGAAAATTAGGCTCAACGATGTGTCTTTATATAGCTTCGATTTCGTGTCCAAATTCGTGTCCAATAAATCCATCACTTTCGATAATTGTAACTGGAATGGAGACTCTGTGGTGTCGTCCTTGTTATGAGATTGTGGATGATTTGAATCATCTGAACGACCAGTAACTGAATCGGCCCGTTCTATTTTTTGATGCTGTTTGAAAACTTGTTCTAATGTGTCCTTGTACTCACAGGCGTACTTTAGATAATTCATGGTGTAGCGAGCCAGGGGGTGTACTGCGCCACCGGCAACCGGAGTCTTTCCGGTATCGGCCTTGATCGAATTCTCCAATTCACAGAAAATGCATATAATTGCCTCACCGAGTCGGCTCCGAGTAATCGAGGCTTCCGATTTTAGCTCATCCACACAATCAGACGGGAATAATCCGTCCAATGTCGGAGTTAAATCCCGTAAAGTTTCATACACATCCAGAAATTTAAACAACTTCTCGGCCGACCGCTTCGTCATTGCAACAGCTTCAGAGAAATTGATAAACTGAATCATCACGCCTCGCGAGAGTATTCCAAATATTCTGCCTGAAACCGATTCATATCCTGAGAAAACAGACTCAATGAGCTTAAGCTCGCACGATAAGATCGTGTTGGAGAATTCCTTAAACGTTTTGATCCATGTGACAATCTCTCTCTCAAGCGATTCCCAATTCTTTTTCTGTACATCATCAATGCTGCATTTCTCGAATCCTAAATTCTGTAAGGCCGCCTCCAATGCTTTTCTTCGCTCGATGAAATAGACCTGGCAACACTCTGTCTCGTGACCTCCCGATATCAATGCAACAACTGTTTTATTGAGATTCGAGACAATTTCGTCTGAGTATCCCGGAAAATTGTTTTCCACCTCCGGTTGGGGTTCAGGTTCAGGATCCGGTGCCGTATCCGTTTCAGTACTTTGATTACCGTCGGTGGTGGAAGATGAGGATGCAGATTGTTTGGCTTTAGAGTCTTGATTAGGATCCATGAATTTGTAGTCTTCGAGAACTAACCTGAATTCCTCCTCCAAAAATGATAATGCACGTTGGAGAATACCGCCAATGCGATTAATTGAGGAAGCGTAATCTGAATCAGAAGAAAATTTGGAGAGAGACGTGAACAGCTTGGAGATTCGATCCACGTTTTGGAGAAATGCAGCTGAACCTTCCTCTGGAAATTGACTCCATCTCACCGGAGTATCAAATGAATCATAATTTGCTATTTTTGCCTCAACAAGAAAGGCGAATTGTTCCAGGAAATCTGGAATTTTAGGCATTTCAGGCTGATCTTCGGCTCCTTCAGTAACTTTTGGTGGACTTGATGATGACAACATAGAGATGAATCGATCAATCTCTTCGGAGACTTTACCAAGGTCAGGAACTTGCTCCATAGCAATTTGATCTTCAGCTGATTTATTTTCTTCTCCCTCTTTCTTTTCAGTACTGTCAACTTTGGCTTCTTCGCCAATCTCTGATGGCGGTGGATTGTTCGTGTCATGATTTTTATTTTGATTTTCTTGTTTGTCATCTTTTTCGTTGTTGTTATCATTCTGATCTTTGGAGGAAAAGCTAGGAATTTTTTCAGTAAGGTTCTTCTCTCTGTCTGTTTCCATGGAAACTGATAGCTAGCTAGCTAAGCTAAGACAAAATGGAATGACAGAATAGATGTTGGAAAGAGAGAGAGAGAGAGTTGATTGCAGATGGGAAGAAGGAAAACCAGGTAGCGAAATTGAAGGAGTTAATTATCTGTCTTGTTTATTGATTTTCTATTTTTCGATTTCAAAATTTTGGAAGGTCGTTGGGGTTGTTAGTTAGTTAGTTAGTTAGTTATGATTTTGTGTGTGTTTTGGTGTATGAGAGAGTCGGAGAAGGGAATGAATCAATGGTCACCAAGGAAGAAGGGGAGGGGAGTAGAGTTCGTTAAATCTGTTGGGTTATATATAGATCACCTTTGACCGGTCACCGTTGACTGGTCCTTGGTCTTTAAGCAGGCAACGCCCACCTGGCCTAACTAACCTTTTGATTTGGAGATAAACAGTTCCGGATCAACTCCTGCTCGCTCGACATCGATTGAAATATAAATAATATAAATATGAATAAATTTTAAAATTCAATAAATTACTTAAATTTGTTTAAATTATAATTTTTTATTAATATTATGATCATGGGTCAGGTTCTCCAGCAAATTATATGGAGCAAATTAAAAACGAACCGGCTATAGCGACGGTTTTTTCCGTCGCTATAGCATAAAAAATCAGCTTTCTATGCTATAGCAAAGGAAAAATTCATCACTATAGCCGGTTCGTTTTTAACTCGCTCTATATGGTTTGCTGGAGAGATGAACCCCTATGATCATATTTACTCAAAAAGTTCAAAGTGTTTGGACTCGATTCAAGATTATACTCGACTCAGTAGCTAAACGAGCTCCAATCAAACCTCGATAAATTTTTAAACCAAATCTGAACAACTCCATACTCGGCTCAACTCGATTCATTTATGCCCCTAATTCTCCTAATTAACAAGAATTTAATGAGATAGATTGATTATGCATGATTACATTTAAATTCAGACATAAAATATACATAATAGATTCAACTTAATTATATATGTTAGTAGATATATTTTGAGTATTACTATTTTTGTCAATTAAATTTTTTATTTATTTTATAGGAGTACATGGGTCCCTTTAGTAATTTAATCACTAAAAGTAATTGAAAGAAAGCTCCGTCACTAGTCGATATAAGCTCAGTCATGAAATGACATTTTATAGGCCTTTCTTACATAATTTTAGCACATGCAAATAAAACTACAGATATCTATATTTTCATGTGATTCAAAAGATGTGGAAATCATAAATTTAATTATAAAAAACATAAAAAAAATTGTTCCATATCACCAAATCATCATAAAATTTAGTAACCGTGTATTTAACGGGTACAAAAACTCAAACGTAGTTAAATGAATATAATTTTTCTTTTTGCTTTTGATTGATTTTAATTAAAAATAGAAAGGCATCAATCCATTTTAAAATATAAATCATTATAATAAATATCCTAATTATTTAGTATTCCTTCCATCTATTTTTACTTGTTTTAATTAACATTTTATGTACAATTGACCATATTTAAAATCAAAAAATATTCTTAAATTTATAGATATAGGCACAAAACTATTATCATAAGAAAGTACATTAAATATAATATAAACATCAACTTATTTGACTTACATTTTAATGTATTTTTTAATTATTAATCTGAATATTGGTCAATTTGACCAAATATAGTCAATTAAGACAAATAATGTTGGACGAATAGAGTAAAAAAATACTGCCTTCCCACAAAATTTGGCAGTTTGACTTTTTCCAAAATGATCATTTTTTAATCAATATTTGGAATATTTTCTTGTAGATATAGGTGGAAAAATCATAACCATAAGAAATTATGTCAAATTTACTATCATCATCAATTTTCATAGGTCTGAAAATATAAATAAATATGTTTAATTTCAAAATTTAAAATTAGTTAGTTTAACCAAAAAGTCAAACTAATCTAATTTATGATGAACATAATTTATTGCTTTGGAATTTTTAATGAATCTTTAACATTTTTTGTTTTAAAAATGTCTTAAATTAATTTTTAAAAATTAATAAAAAATGAAAAAATATATATTGTGAAATATTTTCTTGTAGATGCTTATGATATCACGAATATAGGGAACAAAATAGAGTGAGGTATAGAGTCATTTTTTTATTGTAATTTTAGTAAGAACATGAAAATATTATTATTATTTTTATTGTAAATTTAGTAACAACATGAAATTATTATTATGTTTTAAGTCGAGTCTTGTTAGGTATTGTAAAAGTTTTTGTCAAAATATAAAGTGTGAAAACATCGGTACTTAGATTAAGAGAATTATATGAGTAACCCATAATATTTCGAGGCTATTTATGAATGACTTATAAATTCGTTAAATTAATTTATAAATAATTTTTTATTATTTGAATGTTTGTATTAGACTTATTTTTTAATTTATAAATAAATAAAAAAATAAGTAATTTTTTATAAGTAACAATTTCTTACTTCTCAAAAAAATAATTTATAAGTCATTTCAAAATAAATAATTTTGACCAAATATAGATACTCTTTTGCTCTTATTTTAATAATCTTTCCAACTTATTTTAACTTATAAGTCTTTTAACTAAACACCTTTACAACTTTGAATGACAATGGGACCGGATATGGAGTCTTATAAAAATTATCCGCCTCATTTTTAATGGGGATTAAAACTTAATAACCATTTTGTCTCCATTCGAAATATATATCATCGCGGGAATATATATTTTGTAAATTCTTTAAATAAAAAAATTAATTTTAGTTATATTTATAATAATACATACATAAAAATGTATCATAATATAGGGCATGATAAAATTAAGAAAAATCAAATAATAATAATAGTTATACACATACATAATAACATGTTTTAATTATGTAATGCATAATAATATGAATATTGATTTAATTAATAAATAACTATTCAAGAGCAAGTACGAGGTGGGGATTGAGGCGGGAGAAACAAATAATATTCGGTGATTTTTTATCGTCAATCTCATTTTCGATCATAGTCAAAATCATCATTTTCATTCGGGGTGAGACATGGGGATCAGTGTGGGGGCGGGAACAAATTATCATCCCTATTCACAACTTGTTTTAACTTAACTTGTGAATTATAAGTCAAAATAATGTCAAACACTTTTAATTATAATCTTAACTTAAAATAACTTATAAATTATTTTAAATTTTAACTTATAAATTCTTATTAAAATAGTTGCTATTCATATTTATTTAGCTCACTAACAACAAACAAATAAGTTGATACATCAAACCATACAATATATATCATTTACATTTTAATTTTTTTTTAAACTCTTTTTCAAAAACATAATATCATAAGATTAATATTGTTTTTTTTATTATATCCGACTGAAATTTATCATTGTTACTTAAGCAAGAATTGATCCGAAGATCTATGCACCGAAGCCTTATACTTTTCATTATATTGTTTGAGACTGTTAAAATCGATTTTTCATTATACTTTTTATATATTCTTCCGGGCGGCATTCAAAAACAAAAAAAAAGAGACTCTGTCGGTGGGAGAAAGAAAGAACAAAGAAAGAAAAAAGGCCTTAAAAAAGGAAAAAGGAAAAAAGGAAAAAGAAATCAGAGCAGTGCTTTGATCCAAAAAGGAAATGAGGGTGGTGGGATCATCACGAAGGAGACAGCGAGTGTCGGTACAAAGCTTGCTGGTTGCATCGGCAATTTTTACAGGCGTGAGTTTATTGATTCTCACCGATTAGATCCATCGAACCATCGAACTCCGGTCTGGACATTCCAATCAGTTTCGCAACAAATTGAAGAAGCAGACTATAGTGGAGCTAATAATTTCAGCTCAAACACCACAAGAAACAAAGAATGCGCCACGGTTGAAGAGATGGGGGAAGATTTTCGTGGTGGGTTTTGGGAGCAAAGTATCAGAGTCAGAAATATTATTCAACGTCACTTTGCTCTTAATGGTATTGTTTTTATTGTTTATTTTTTTTCACAATTTTCATTGCCCCCCCATGTTTCTCATATAAAATAATTAACTTGTGCATATCTATAATTATCAGTTCAAATTTGTAAATTTAGTACAATTTAGGGTTAAGTGGTGTATTTTGATGTGAAGGTAGTTTTGGAATCAATCATGTCTATGAATCTGTAGGAAAAGTGTGTGTATAAATGTAATGTGATAGCGGGACAAACTGTAGTTTGGGCAATGACCGCAATGAAGAATTTTAGGAAAACAAGGGTTCCAAACTACAGTATTGGGATGGTGAGTAGGAGAAGGAGATAAAGTATAGGGTTGGTTTTGAGTAATTGAGTATGTGCTAAATGGAGAAGCAGTTATATTATTGGAACATCATTGATTTATGGATGTTGAAGAAGTCTTTAGTAGGAGACTATTTTGGAGATTAGCAAAGGTGAAGGAAACTGTTAGCTTCAGCAGTCATGAATTTGAAGAAACTCTAGTATGTGGAAAATGGTATGATACTTCTATAAGAATGAATTTATTTTGTTTTCCAATGGCTCAGTCAAAATCATTGCTAAAAAGTTGTGTATCTTTCTTTGTGGAGAAGTTCTGCTTCTTGGAGGCACTTGTAGGAGTTGGATTCTAATATTATTTATTTCAATCGTTCAGGTGCTTCGAGAGTTCGTGACCTTCCTCCCGAGCAGTTTTGCAGACATGGTTTTGTTCTAGGGAAAGCATCCGAAGCAGGCTTTGGGAATGAAATGTACAAGATCTTAACTGCTGCAGCACTGAGTATTATGTTGGACCGCTCGCTAATAATTGGGCAAACCAGGCATATTGGTTCTCTCTCAAGCCTGTCTATATCTTTTTAAATTTGGTATTACCTTTTCCAATTGAAGTTATATTATGAGCAAAAGAACTTGTCAGTAATCATCTAGCTATCAAGTCTTAGTTGTTTGTTTGTGGATTATCGAATGCCATGCCAAAGTTGGACTTATAAAATAAGATGGGATCGTGTAACACCCCCTTCCAAAATAGAAAGAGAGGTTACACACAAAACTATAAAATAAATAGAGAGCTCTATGACAAAAAAAGAATATCTCTAATAACTAATAAATATCACAAGTCAAACCATAATCAATGCTAAACTGGTTCAAACAACAATCTAAAATATTGAATACAACTCCAAATAAATTGATGTATCATAGCCTAAACAAAATATTTAAACCATTGGATAGAAGGTAGCTCTCATCACACTTGCTCTTTGATCCCCTGATTACCTGTTGGAAGGAAAAACATAGCATGAGCCAAATGCTCAGTATAAATATAGAGTACAAAAATAATGAATTGAAATAACTAACTCAATTAAATGAACTGAACTGAACTGGACAAAACTAACATAACGAAATAATAGGTTGAATGAAATAGCTAGGTGTTATTTCATACCGAGTTCAAAACAAAGCAGAAATATATCTTGTCATATTGGCAAGTCAAATAATGTCACACAGTTGATCAAAATAATGTCACACAGACAATCAAATTAATGCCACAGACACTCACACATCGGACTGCGCAATCCAGATGCATGCAAAATTGAAAGGCGTGTTTAACACAAATATCACCAATCCGCAGAACAGAACAAAACAAAAAATTAGCGTCGACTCATACGTCTCCCACAACAAAATCATCAAATGACCAACTCCTACCGGAGCACAAAACGGAGACACGGAAGGTGTCATGCCTCGGTGCCAAGAGTACATGCCTGTGGTACCCCCACGGTGGTTTTATCTCAAGTATACCCTACGGTATATTCTAACGTAGATATAATGTCACAACACATGCGACAAAATACCTACACAAAGGGTTCTAATATGTACATGTCAAATCAAAACGAATCCTCAATACAAGTCTCCAAAATATATTGACATGTACGTTTCTACAAATATCAAAATAAATACTAAACATGATTAACTGTTCAAAGAGTACATTATAAAATTCTGAAGATCAAAATAAACTATCATATGAATTCCACTATGATCAAAGTATCGAGACAAAATCCGAATTTGAAACAAAAAACAAAACGAATAAACTAAAATTAAAGAGTATCGCTGAATGAGTACAAAATTCGTACCTGGATTAAGCAGTGTAATACCCGAAATTATAACCTCAAATATAGTTCGTTAACCCCTTCGGTCCGATCTTGTTTAAACAATTTAATAAATAATATAAGTATACAATTATATAAGTATTAATACATACAAGATGTTCATCTTAAAAACTTATCCATGTTCCTCAAATTACAAAATATTATACAATTTTACTAAACTGATATAGCAATTATACATAATCAGTTCCTAAGCTTATAATTTTAGCAAGATATAAATGATGGTCATGTGAGTTTTATACATAAAAAATAGTTTAATTTAAAGAAATTATCAATTCCGTACATTAGCACCTTAAAGGATGAAAACACAGAATACATACATGTTTACTTAGATAAAATACTGTATATAACAAAATCTATTTAGCATGCCTGCATATTTGTTTTATTAGTAAGTTAATGTTCATCATTCACATATACTTATGATGGATGCCCAAAATCAGCATGGTAGTTTTATAATTTCCACCACGTGACGTGAGCATACTGTTATTAACTAGTCTCAAGTACTCTCCAATTCCTAATGTCATACAATTGCAGAATATAATTACATCAATCACAGTGAATTACTTACCGGAAAGCAATTAGCTGAATATAAGTTTTCCTCTACCGCCACCTTTTTTCTTCGCCCTTTTCCCTCAGTCAATTCGTGTTAGACATAATGTTGAGTAAATTAGATTTTAGACATTTATTTATTTATTTATAGATCTTATTAATTCTCTTAACTATAATAGGATTTAATATTACCCCTATATAAACCTAACCCAATTAGTTTTAAGGCGCAATTTCACCTAAATTAATTTATCCATCACTTATTAGTACTTATTAGCCTACATAAATTAAATGACTAGTTTGACCCAAATAAATGACAAAGTCTAATCAAAATATTTTAAAAATCTATAATTTTTTTTTAATTATTATTATTATTATCATTAATTTTACGGGTAATTACAGATCGTGTCTTCTTGCGGATGGCAAACAACTCTGATTAGATGACTCTAGATCCTTGCATGTATTTTCTGACTGTTTCTAGAGTAACTTTGGAATCATTTGTAGTATATACTAGAGGTGAAATGGCTTGAATACGTTGTCATGTTTTAGTTTTACCAATACTTGGCTACTTCATATTTTCAGGCGTAAATATCCTTTTGGGGATTACATCTCTTATTCAAATATTTCATTTACCTTGAACGAAGTTAAGCATCTGTGGAGACAGAATGACTGTGTGACAAAATACGGAAGGCATTTAGTTATGAGGATCGATGATTTCCAAAAGCCAGCACGAACAAATGTTTTGTGTAGCAATTGGAGGGAATGGGAGCACCCTATTATATGGTAAATTCCAAACGTTTCAGTTGTTACTCCTTGCAAGAAATCAATAGATGATCATTAACCTTCATATACAGGCTCCAGAATACCACAGATGCTGTAGCAGCTCAATTCTTTTCGAAGAATATTCACATTGAAATGAGGCAGGCTGCTTCTAATCTATTTGGGCAGCCAGAAAATCTTCAATATAGGCCTAATGTATTCGGGGAGCTAATGAGAGTTCTCATATCTCCGTCAGAAGATGTCAAGCTGGCAGTGAACTCGGTTCTTGATGGAGGGAGGGATCCTGATATTGCATTGCACATGCGAATGCTATGAACAGGTATTCACTTAAGAATATTATGCATCATTTTTCAATTTGAAAGAGGTTACAATTGTTTTGACTAATTCTTGTGTTACTTCCACCCTATTTCACATGCCGAACATAAGTTGTTCTTAAATAATACCTTTTAGACATTGGATTATTGCACATTTTGTTGAGCAATAATGCTGAGTTATGCATCAGTTACTTGTCTGAAGCGAATAACAATCCATAGTTCTCTTACCGGCATTAACCTTTTTCTGGGTTAGTTTCCCATTATTTTGGTAAGAGACATAAATAGCTTACTAATCATGTCTACAGGGGCGGTTGGAAGTTTGATTAGAGTGAAACTGAGGAACCTATATTAATAATAAGGTTTGAAACTTTGAATTTACAATAAATCTCCTGATCTTCCCAGTGCGGCCATTAAGAAAGTGGAGGTTTCCTTCTTAATTTGAGATTGCAATGCCTTACAAACAAACTGTAGATACATGCACAAAGTGCACACAGTGAAAATTACTAGTAATATTTATTGATTTTGTGTGTCTACGTAAATGTCTCAGTCTACCCAAGCTTATGAGTTCTCCTGACTAGTGATTTGGGCTCTTACATCCTATGCTACAGGTCTGTCAGAGCAGTTCAGGCAGCATTGAGTTGCATAAGAAAAGTCATGCATGAAATGCAGCTGGGGTCCAGACCCAAATTGGTTTTGGTTTCAGATAGCCCCTCTGTTGTAAAAGACATCAAACCAATTTTAGAGGATTTTGCTGAGGTATGAATCAAGTGTCATACTGTCAACCATTATTTGGTCTTTGTGGGCAGCATAAAGTATTCCTCTTTTCAATTTTAGATGCTGAATTCCTTACAATTTCAAGTAGTCAGAGACACTAATATTGCAGTTATCCCCACATCTGCTAGCTACCATTCCTTCCTTTTTATCTTCACATATGGAGTACCTTGGCCAACTGCTTCTTTGTTTTTGTTTTTTCTCTAGGTTCTTCATTTTGATTATGAACTTTTTGACGGAAATATATCTGGTAAAGTGAATGGACCGCATAGCTTAAATTTTAGGGTGAAGGATTGGGGACCCGCACCAAGATGGGTGGCATTTGTTGACTTCTTTCTTGCATCACGTGCAAAACGCGCCGTATTATCTGGGGCTCACAGGCGTGTTGGAACAACCTATGCTCAGTTGGTCGCAGCTCTGGCAGCAGCGCACAGTGTCGGTAATTTCATGCCTTCATTTCTTCTGGAAATTGCTCGTCCATCGGTTTTTGACCCTGTTTTTATTTTCTTTTTCTATTTTCAACCTCCTCAGTGGAGAATTCTTCTGCTAGTTCAAGCTTTTCATTCCTCAGTAGCTTCCAAAGCAATTTGCTCTTAGAAGGATTGCGGAATCAGGTTGGGTGGGGACATGTATGGAACAGATTTGCTGGACCGTTGAGCTGTCATAATCAATCTACTCAATGCGCTTTCACCCCGCTTCTCCCTCCTGCTTGGTGGGATGGACTCTGGCAATCACCTATTCCACGAGATATCCACAGGATGGACGCATATGGAATTCAACTATCTGGTTTTGGCACGTTCAATGATGAATACCTTAATTCATTCTGTGATTCGAGGAAAAAATATGTTGCAACTGTTCCTCTAATCTAGTAACTCCTTTTCTACCTTTTTAGGATAGCGGGATTTTCATGTTTATTATTTCATTTTTTTGTCTTCCGTCGTGAGGTTCTGTAAAAGACTATGTTTATTTGTTCATTTTTTGTCTTCCAATGTAACTGGTATCCATCTATATTATCTACCTATCTATCTTCTACTATATATTATAAGGCGGGACAGGAGGAAGATGTTGGCACTTAACTTTTTGGTATAAACACAGGAGTGAAGCTTTTCTTCTTCTTTTCTTCTTTTTTACCCTTTAAAGTTGGTTATCTATCAGGGAGAGAGAAGAGGTTTTGCGAATTGAACATGGTGTAAAATGAGAGAAAATTAAGGAGATAAAATAGGACGGTAGGGATAAGTGAAATTTAAGTGATAGCCTTTTCAGTAAAATATTTTAAGGATAATGATATATATTGTGAATGTTTTATGTCGACTAATTGATGGTCAGTTAGCTGAATAAATATTAGTGATAACTTGTTTTAAAATATGTGTCATAAGTGGGGTCATTCTATAATTCTTATCAATCTCATGTATGGATAAGTTTTGCAATTGTAGGTCGAGATAAGTTTTCATCTCAAAATAAAAGTCCTGGTTGACTTAATAAGAAATATGACAAAATTGTCCATATTTAAATTTCATTTAATTGCATAGTTTTGTGCACATGATTAAATATACATAGAAATATAGTAATTAATACTAAAAATATTATAAGCAAATTATTGTAAAAAATATATTATTTAAGATAAGTAGACATTTAACTTATAATTACCTAAAATGATAATAAAGACTTTTATTTTGAAACGGATGGAGTATTATTTTAAGCAACGTGTGTGTAAGGATACTAGTAAATTATAAAATGCAATAATCAGTTTTCTTATAAAAATTGGTGAACCGTATTTTAACAAGTTAAAATAATTTAGCAAATTATTTATAATGCTTAATATATTTATTTTATAACGAGAGTCAACATTTAATATAAAATCTAATTACTTTTTGAGTACGTTGTGATTTTAGCCACCCATTATGTGAATATAAAAAATATTTTTATATAATTGGGTAATAGTATCAAAAATTGAAAGGAAACAAAAGAAGAATATTTAGAATTAGTACTGAAATATTAATGGGTCCCTCAAAATACCTTATATAACAAGATTACGTGATTTTATACCCACGTTGGAATATAAGCAGAGAATCAATTTACGATTTACACGCCACTCCATTTGTATAATCAAATTGCTCAAAACCTCTTCTTCTTCTTGAGTAGATTTAATTACTTAATTGAGTACTGACTAAAACCTACATTTTTATGTGCATACACATATATATATATATATATATACACATACGTATATAGATGTAGATGTAGATGTATCATCTAGTAGTCGTATCATTTTTTAGAAGTATGATTGATAGATTGGAGATAATGGGTTTTTGTCCATGTTTTGGCCGGAAGAAGGGAATGAAGCTTAAGAGTGAGGATGAGAGAGAAATCGACTCACCCCACATAACCGTCGTTTCTCAATTCTCTTCTGGTTAGTTTATATATATATATATATATATATATATATATATATTATTTTACTTTAAACCAATTATCTGATGTATTTTTTACTAGGTTTTTGTCAATCATCACTTGGGCAATTGGGTTATTAATTTTTTTGATTATATTTAATTTTTCAATATGTCACCCATATGGCTGAATTTGTAACTTTTTATTTTTCTTTTTTAAGTTCTACTTTGGTTTCTGTTCAGTTTGCTTATTAAGATGCATGAATTGTCAAATTCTTTGAATTGCGTCATATATCCAAATAGTTGATTGTTAGTCTCGTAATTTGGTTTGCCGCAGTATCCTTTTTTCGTTGTTTTTTTAAATTAGTAATTTAGTAGTAAATTATAAATTTATGTTTATATAGTAATGGACCTAATGGTAGCTCAAGAAACTGGAATTGTTTTGATAGTATTGTTCTTTTTTTAATAAATCTTTTTTCGTATTTTTGGTCTGTTGCTTATGGTGTAATTCATAAATTAGTTTGCAACGGAATGTGCATAACATTGTTGGTAGTAAAAAATCATAACGGATTGCAATGTGCATAACATTATAATTAGTAAAATATGATGGATTGCTTTCATCAGCTCATGCTCTGTGTTAGAGGAAGTAGCTAGTCTAGAACATTACTTATGTCCCTATAATTGAATTGTGGTAGACTGTCAACCCAGTTTGTGCAGAATTGATCTTCATTAAGCTAGCTTGCAAGGGACTTATTTATTTGATTTAAAAAAATCATTAAAACTTGTCAAGAAAGAGTTTCTAACGAACTCTTTTTGATGCTCTATCAAACTGAAATGTTTCTCAGTTTCTGTCTTCTTAGGCCTATTGAATTGTAACACCCCAGTCCCACAACGAAAGATAGGGGAAAAATTTGTCTGTATATGAGGAAATAAGTTACTACCAATAGTACTTTCAGTCATGACTTTTGGGTGAACCTGTTGTGGGCTAAGATGACTCAAGCATATACTATTGGGCCAGTAGCTTAAGGTCTTATTTTGATGGATTTGATTCGATTCGGACTTGGAATTTGACCCAAGATTTGTTCCAGACTCGGAATTTGACCCTGGGTTGTTACATATGGTATCAGAGCCGACTTTCGAAAGCTTGGGTCAGGTCATCCGATCGGCTTGCCGGAGGTCATGAAGGAGCCTGTGATGGGCTAAGATGACCCAAGAATATACTATTAGGGTCAGTAGCTTAAGGTCTTATTTTGATGGATTTGATTCGGGATTTGACCCGAGTTGTTACATGAATACCCTCCTAAAGTAAAAAGGAATTTTTTTTTTGGTGTCACAAAGATATTCCTTCTTACTTTTATATCGAGATTAAAAACTTTAATCTCTGTAATATTTTGGAACTGTTTGCATAACCAAATACTTTTCCTGCACTTCTAAATCTGTTTCTGCTTGTTTACAAAATTTATCTGTCAGTACATGAGTTAAAAGCAAAAATCAAATTGGAGTCAGGAACTGGAATCATCAGTTCCAGAAGTTCCAGAAGATGATCCTACTGCAAAAAATGGTGCTCAGATATTCACCTTTCGAGAACTTGCTACTGCAACAAACAATTTCAGGAATGATTCCATTATTGGTGAAGGTGGCTTTGGTCCAGTATATAGAGGGAAATTCGAAAAAATTGGTCAGGTGATTTTCAATAGTTTCAGACTTTTACTTGCAGGACTTCATTCTCATCCAAGAATGAACTTGATCCTAATTATGGTCCTTGCAGCAAATTTTTTGATGTACTTTTTCTTCTATGATGTGAAAAGTGGATGACTCTCTTCTCCATATATAACTTGATTCACATTTGGCAGGTTGTTGCTATTAAGAAACTAAATGAGAAAGGTGTTCAAGGGGACAAGGAGTTTCTGGTGGAGATTCTCATGCTTTCTCTTTTGCGCCACCCTAACCTTGTCAATTTGATTGGATACTGCGCTGAGGGGGATCAACGGCTTCTTGTATATGAATTCATGCCCTTAGGATCTCTTGAATCTCATCTCCATGGTCAGATACCAATGCAATCAGTTTATGTTTTATAACATCATATTAAGTTACTTCTGTGTTCAAACTTACTTGTCTTGTATAATCTGTCGGGAAAAGAGAGCATGTCTTTATTGTCAACTTCTTTTATGAATGCACGAGATATAGCAGTCCTGATAAAAAATGGTTAGCAAGCCACTCTTCTCCTTCAATTCTTATTAATGTGGATTCTTAAATTTTAGACACATTCTCTCTTCTCTCACTTAAATTGGTTCTGTCTCTCCTCTCTGACTCATGTACTCTCTCTTTAATTAGGTGGCCTGCTATGCTCTCTCTCTCTTCTCTACTCACTCGTGTGGAATTTTGAATGATAGATACTCCCCCTCTCCTATCTCTTCAATTGTTTGGTCCACCCTCCTTTCTCTCTTAGTCTCTCCTCACTCATCATGTGGATGTTTAAATGCTAGAGTCACTCTCTCTTCGATTGGGGAGACTGTTGCAAATTTTTGGTTAGGGACTGCTGATCTTTCGTTTTCTCAAATACATTATTAGAAAAAAATGTGTAACTGTGCCCTATGCTAACCTTACACATTAAAAAAAAATCAATAAAAAGTAGGACTTTCATTTTCAGTTGTAGTTAGTATGTCAGATAGACAATAGATATAGGGATAAGTTAAATTTTGAAGGTCTTCTATTTCATTGTTGTTCCAATTGTTGTTTCAGAATATTCATCATCTGAAACATAATCCACCATATATTACTTTTGCATTTACTCTCTGCCCTTCTTCCCAATTTCATTAGTGATTGGTGTGTCCAGTCATGCCATAAATATGTGTCTTGTGCCTGTCTCCACGCTATCTTTTTGGATACATGTTGGGCTTAGCTGCTTCAGACTTGATGCCATGGTGATCGCAGTGAAGGAGTGTTTGTACCTGTGGCTAAATGATTCTTGAAGCCCACAGCTTTAATACCCACTAAGCATGACTCTCCACTCCTATATTACATTAACGTGTCTCAGCAGTATTTTAAACTCAACCGTCATAATCTGCAAATTGTTTTTTCGTGGTTCAATTATCTTGATAGAGTTGTTTATTTAGGGGAGCACTATTTCCACATGTGTTTTTGATATTTCACATGATTTCTTCTCAAATGAAAGTGGGACCCACTGTATGCTCGTGTGAGAGAGGATCATGTAGAAATATCAGTTCCCTTTATTTATTTATAACTTACCGGCCAATTGCCGTCTCTAACCAAGTGAAGTCAAAAGAACATGAACACAAACACACGAAATAGTCTCTAGAGAAGTCCTTTATGCTTTACGATTTATATACAGGAAGCAAAATGTCAATGATTGCATACATGTATACGAGGAAGTACTACTAGTCTCCAGTCTTAATAAAGTATTTGTTTTCGGTCTGAATGAGTATAATTTTTGCAATGTGAACTGCAAATCTTATTATTGCCATACAGATCTTACACCTGATATGGAGCCACTAGACTGGAATACAAGAATGAAGATAGCAACTGGAGCAGCCAAAGGACTGGATTACCTGCACAATCATGCCAATCCTCCAGTTATCTACAGGGACCTGAAATCATCTAACATATTACTGGGTGCAGAATATAATCCAAAACTTTCTGATTTTGGGCTTGCAAAATTTGGCCCTAGTGAAGATAATACACATGTCTCTACTAGGGTTATGGGAACCCATGGATACTGTGCACCTGAATATGGAAGCACTGGAAAACTGACAAAAAGGTCTGATGTCTACAGTTTTGGGGTGGTATTGTTGGAGCTGATTACTGGGCGCAGAGCATTGGATGTGACTCAAACACGTGAAAACCAGATGATTCTTCAATGGGTAATCAACTTGATTCAATTTTAGATGCTTATATACCTGCTGACTTCCGAATATTCCATGTAGTTGATAGATTCTAAGCTAACAAAATCTTATTTGACTCTCATTTATATTGTCATTGTTACATAACGTTAATGTAACATGGCACTGCTAATTGGACCTAGAAAGTTCCTCTAGTGAGTTTCTAAACTTATTCCCGTGACAATTAATGATGTCAAACCGATTATATTTATATAATTCTGCAGTTCTGCTAGAGGTCTGCAGGTTGGATGGCTGTAATCTTCATAACTGATAATGTGTTGAACTTACTTTGGAAGACATGGTTGATGTCTATAAAAATGTCATAATGTATCCGGATGGGAAATGTACCTTGATCAGAGGGTCAATAAAAACAATTTTAAATGCAATTGGATTTATCTATGAGGTGGCCACTATGGCAACAATGTGTAGTGTTGTTGGTTGCGTAAGTACAATTGGGAACCGAGAGGACCCAATTTGGAGGATTCCAATGGTTTGTATTCTATTCTTGGTTGCCCCCATTCACAAGTTTGAGAGAATCCATAATGGGCACTTAGACTGTAGTTTGACATGATAACTGGTTTATTTTGCTAGTTATGATCTTGGTTTTGTCGTTGTTAGTATATGTTTTTAGTACTAGATGTTAGTAACAGGATTACCACCATCATTAACCTTAATATTGTTTGCTTGTTTTCCTAAAGGCACGTCCCATGTTGAGAGATCGGAAGAACTTTGTTAAACTGGCAGATCCTCGACTGAAAGGCCAGTTCCCAGAGCCTAGCGTCCGCAGGGCTGTAGAGGTGGCACTAATGTGTGCTCAGATGGATTCTCATTCTCGGCCTAGCATGAGTGATGTAGTGCAAGCACTAAATTACCTGTCATTTCAGAAGTATGAACCTAATGAGGCTCATGGAAATAATTCTGGAAGTGAAACAGGCAGACGGACAGCAGAGAGAGTGGCACAAATAGACGGGAAAGTGGTGGCATCTGTGGTCAATGGGTCTGAGGGTATTCCCAAGGACACAACAGATATGTCAAACAAGGCTCTTGAACGAGAGCGAGCAGTTGCAGAGGCTAAGATGTGGGGAGAGACTTGGAGAGAAAAGAGGCGACTATTTTCACAAAGTGAATATGATCTCTCAAACAGGTGACAATAGCATCATGTGGATGATGGCAGAAGGCTCGCTCGCATTATGTCTTCTAATTTCATTGTAGGATTTCTGGTAGAATAGAAAATTGTCAGGACATATAGAACATCATATTAGTATTCACCTTATGCTCATTTCTGTTTACTTTATACAAAATTTTAGCATATTTGGAGGGATAAGTATCAGTTTGACAGTTTCATAATGTGCTTTGATTTGATGATATAAATGGTAATTCAACCCCCCAAAATTCATGCTTCTCTCCGGCTTCTTCAAGATCTTTCAGATTCAGCTTTTGATAGGTAGATTTTATGATTCTTGCTCTTGCATGCATGTATATATAGTAATTAAATTATAATTATATATTTATTATATTTGAACATGTATTATTATTATTATTTAGTTTGTATTTGAAAATTATAAGGTGATGACCTTAAAATGACTAATCAAATTAATTTGGATAAAATTTTCAATTGTCTTGTTGTATACAAGTATAGAAGCATAGATTTGTAAATTTATTAATATTAAAAAGTCTATTTATTTTTTATCATTAAGAACATAAGTTCTAAATTTAATAATGACATGATACTGAAATTATATTGTCATCAAATTCAATATTATGTCATTATATATATATATATATATATATATATATATATATACTACGTACTTTCAATAAAATAAAATAAAATACAAATTCTTTTGTGGAACAAAAAAATCTAACAAATGAGAACTTTTAATTTATTAATAAAACATAGACAATACTCGTAATGTTTCATCACTAACCTGTTTTTGCCTTTTGTCTTTCGGCTAGGAATGTGCATGCATACATTCTTCCTCCCTAACTTTAACACAAATGGTTCTATTTCATGAGAAGGTGAATTGATACATTAATGTTTAATAGAATTATTTAACTATGTAGTTATATTTATTGTATTTAAACATGTATTATTATTTTTATTATTATTATTATTCTTATTATTTTTATTTTTATTTTTATTTTTATTTTGAAAATTGTATGCCAAATTGCCATTGGTACCAACCAAATTAATTTTTCTTAAATTGGCTTGTTATATACTTGTATTGATATGTACCTACAGGCTACTACTAATTACTTTGTTATATTATGAAGGTACCAATTAGGAGAGAGGATTCTTCTTTCCTCTTGTATTATTCATTTAAGATATACTCCCTCTGTTATACAAAAATGGTCCTATAATTGTTTAATAGTAATGATAATAAAACTATAATTGTTGAACCAAATAAAATTATGTACTTTGCATCATACTATAATATTAATATTAATTAAAAAAAATGAAATGAAAAAAGGTCCTACCGGGAGTCGAACCCAGGTCGCTGGATTCAAAGTCCAGAGTGCTAACCACTACACCATAGAACCTCTTATGCATAATTTAAGGGCAGGCGTTATACCCTTGCATTTAATTCCTAACTGCTAAGAAAAGTGTTGGGATATCATCCAAAATCCTTTTTTTTTAAAGGAAGGAGATTCAGTTACAATCCCGTTAAGTTATCTTGAATCCTATTTATATATGGGGAAGAAGGTGTGATCACTATAAATACAACCCTAATTCCAAGTTACATACACACTCATATTATTTTACACTACTAGAGCCTAATTCCTAATTTCAAGTTACATACACACTCATAACCTTATTCGGCATGTATTTATTCTTACACCGGAGTTATTCCCGCCAAACTTCTGGCTCATACCAGAGCTATCCCCTGCCGCCAAACTCAAACTTTTGGTGCGACTTTGTTTCTGTACAGAATTTAAAGTGCTTTAGTGATTATCTTGACATTAACATTCAGAAAAAAGGCCAACCATCAATTTTGTTTACACCAATTTCTTAAATATGTCATGTGATAATCCAATAATAACGGTCTAATTTTATTAGCGACAAGAAGTGAAAAAGTTAACATACATACCAAAAAAAGAAGAAGAAAGAAGTAAAAATAAAAAACAAGAAACAGTTTAATTATATTCTATATTCTAAAGAGTCCTTCTACGGGAACATGAAAATTGGACATTTTCAATTTTTTTTTTTTTTTTTTTTTTGGTTTTTGTTGTGACCCCTAAAAAATGTATAGTATTTATTCTAACTGGAATTTTTTTAAAAAAAAATGTTTTAAGTGTAATTTGGATACATATACAAGAACAGTGTTGTAACCCAATTTAATTATTTCAGTTAATTAATTACGCCGTAAATATTTTATCAGAGAAAGGGCTACTAACTACAAAGTACTACTACTAACTAGGAGTAGAAACTAATTAAAGTCGTGCGTTTTGGTGGAAATTATTTTACGCAACGCAGACACACATGATACCGAACCCTTTCCTCACTCCTCTCATGGCTTGTCGGCCATTGCAGAAGACACTATACAGTATGCACTCTAGTTATCGCCGCCGGAATCGAACACATTTCGTTTAATTATTTCACCGGAGAGCTAAAATTGCTAGAATAACAACTTCAACCATTCTCTACGGTCACCTTTCCGTTGTATTATACTTTCTGTATCTACGCCTTCGGTGTTTTTGCTGTATTTGATATACTAAACTTGAGCTTTTTCGTAGAGAGAAAAGAGGAATGTACGTGGTTCCTCCTCCGAAGCGGTCCGATCCGATGACCGGATCCGCTAACGGGTTGGATAATGCACGGATTTATCACATATGGAGAGGCAGCAATGTAAGCTTCTATATGTATTTCTAGGGTTTTTTCTTTTTGTTTTATTGACATGAATCACCTAACATTTTTTTTTCTGCAATCAAAATGTCAAATTAGGATTTTTATCAACAAGATTCCATTTTCCTTACTGTTTAAAATTTTAATTGATAAGTTTGTGTCGTTTTTGTTTGTGCACATTTTTTGACCAAGTATGTCCCTTTTTTGTTTTACATATATGAATTGTGATTAGAATATACTGAATATTACATTTATTAAGTAGGATATTAGTATTGGGTTTGTGCTAGCTACATGTTAGTATTGAGTTTGATAAAACGATTTACTTTTCATATAGAGACCAAACTAAATTTGTTTTTGTTTTAAGTTGGGCTGCTTGAAAATGGCTCTTTGAATATTGAACTGGGTTCACTATGTTCACGTGAACAATTGGTAGTTTCTGTTATGGAAATTTATTATATACTTCCTTAGTTCCACCTAAAGAGTCCCATTTACAAAAAAAATTGTTCCGCAAAAAGAGTCATCTTTTTATTCATAGTAGTATAAAATGACAGTACAATGCCCTCTAGGATGTCATCATAGTTTCATATCATGCCAACATTACTGAACTAACAATTTATTAATCTAGGGCTAATCATGGTACAAAACTACATCCTTTTATTTGCAATTGGGTTCTTTTGTTGGAACAGAGTTGTACTAAGATTTCTTTTTAGCTTGAACTTTTATTGTTATTTTTTCAAAAGCATTTTAAGTTACTCTGAATGCTTTGTATGTTAAAAGTAAGTCAGAAGTCATATGTTCATGCTATATATTGTGACATCAATGTAATATTGGCAATTCAGGATCTGCAATCATTCTGTGAAGATGATATAGTAATACATGCATAATTTGGCAAATCTATTCCATGTTATCATGCAGATATTTTTTCTTCAAGGAAGGTTCATATTTGGACCCGATGTAAGATCTCTGGCGGTGACCATGCTCCTCATTCTGGTTCCTGTCACAGCTTTTTGTGCTTTTGTTGCTAGAAAACTGATGGATGATTTTTCTCACAATTTGGGGATATCAATAATGGTTGTAGCTATTTTGTTTACCTTCTATGTAAGTTTTCTTTGACGCTAATGATAGTAGGTTGGTTTTTCCTTGCTTACTAATGGAATCAGTAATGATTTTATGCCTTTGCTTGTCTCTCTTCTTCACCTTGATAGTATAGTCTTGGATAAATAGACTCCAAGGAGTCATAATAATAGCAGACTGGTTCAAATCCCCACACTTGTGCCAAGCTTTATATTTATATGGATTCATAATGATTGTAAGCTGGTTTGTCCCTTGCTTATTATAGGATTCTAGAATAATGGAGTTTCCTGCAACTAATAATTTATAGTCCCAAAATGGAAGATGTTGTGGCAGATTAGTTTATCAAATTTTTTTCTGGACAATTTCTTTTGGAGGGTGCTTGTCCTATCATAGTTATGATTCTTTGTTAGGTTTACTATCCATTACCCATTTACATTGAATAGCATTTTTCGAGTAGTTGTGGTGTTTTCACACAATTGCCTTTCATATATATCTCATTCTTAAATCTGCAACGAATATGGAAAGCTGATTATGTGATGCACTATGACCATGGAAACATTGGTGCAATGCCCACATTAATGGATAGAATGGGCTAAATGGGGGTTGAACTGAACTTAAAAAAAGTGTTTTGCACATGAATCTGTTAAGCAATCATTTTTCCCTTGCCTTGTAGATTTTTGTAGGAGTTACTCTGAGCTGATTGAGTTGTTGTATTTCTCAGGTTTTGGTTCTTCTCCTACTAACATCTGGAAGAGATCCTGGTATCATTCCTCGTAATGCTCACCCTCCAGAACCAGAAGGCTATGATGGGAGTGCGGAGGGTGGTGGCCAAACCCCACAGTTACGCCTGCCTCGCATTAAGGAAGTAGAAGTCAATGGCATCACTGTGAAAATTAAGTATTGTGATACCTGCATGCTTTATAGGCCTCCCCGCTGCTCGCATTGTTCAATCTGCAACAACTGCGTTGAGCGATTTGATCACCACTGCCCTTGGGTTGGGCAGTGCATAGGGCTGGTAATATGTGCATTCGTTTAACTTATTCAATATCAAAATGTTAGATGAGTATGCATCAAATGGTTTTTATTTCATTTTTGCCGAATGTTTTATGAATTATGAAGTTTATGTTGTAATAATCTGTGTAGTCTGCTTAATGAAGCTTGTGTGTGGTTGTTTGAGTTTTCTCATGGGTAAACATAAAAATATTAGTCAACCGTAGTAGCCTTAAATTTGACCTAGTTATTGTTGTGACTGATGTCCGTTCATCTATGATGAACAACAACCTCAAACTTAATTTGCATTATTCATCAAACAACTAGGTGCTATGCTATCAATGATTCTGTAACAGTGTTTCTACTTTCTAGATTGTTTGATTTGCTTCAAAATCTTTTAACTAGTGTTAATTTCTAGGAGTGTCAATGTTTTGCTATAATTGCATCAATGCCCATTCCAAACTTCAAGGCATTATCTTTAATTTATATCATTGTGGATACTTGCTGCATTTTGTGAAGCCATGTATTGGCCTTCTCAGCTTTACGAGCATACTTTGCTTTAGCATCATCCAAGCAAGGAGGACTTTTTGAACCATCATACTTAATTTTGAGAAAGGTTGAGATAGACAAGACCGATCATCGTTCATACCTCATCTGTCAAGATATTTGTGGTTTGAAAATTTTCCCTTGACCCTACGCGTTTAAATCTTCAGTTTTTACTCGAATGTAATTGTTAAGGGATTCCACCACTATACAATGGAGAATTTTTTTGTCTTGCTTTATTTATGTTAAGATCTTACCACATATATCAATATGCCTGGTCTGTTTACTGAAATCTCTTTGGATTTAGTTGGAAAGTCACACCCTTGTTCTAGGTGACAGAAATTGAAAAGAATCCCATAGTTATACCTTTATCTACTTGAAATACATATAGGGCAGCCACCATTTGAATGACTAATCTTTCAAGTGTGTAGATCTGAAAAGCCTTTTTCCCCTTTTCATTTCTTTGTACTTTTCAGATAATTAATTATAGCGAGGTGGCTCCGTTTTCGAGACCTTAGACGTTTTCTTACTAAATCACTATTAATAGAGTAAAAACTATTAAAATGTTTTAAATCTCATTGACTACTGTAACCTAGCTAAGGCCAAGCTAAGCAGCCCGAGCATGTTCAGTAGATTTTTCCTCCACCTCCACTTGAGCTTGATCGAGCTTTACAAATCTCTTTTTGGATTTCAGTTTAAGCATGATTTCTTCTTGGCTTAAACTTTACAGTAAACTCTTTGTTTTCTTTTTTTTATCATGTCATTTGGAGGTGACGAAGTCCTAATTTGAAGCACTATAATGATGGGACATCTCTTGATGGACTTCTAAGAAGCTCAAAATGTATAGCATAAGCTTGGTTCATTTATACAAAAGTATGAGACTTAAACAACTTATCTTATTCCTGGACGGCTATTTTCCTCCTTTTATAATCCAGGAATTTTATTCAAGTAGAAGTAACAATTTCATCTTTGGCCTAGCAATCTTCTAAGTTAAAAGTTTTGTAAAACTGATGCATATGGACTTAACTTGCTGGATGAATGGTTTCAGATATTTGATAATTCTCCATGTTTGCCAGCTTATGATTTTAGTTACCTGTTTATATCTTGAATTGATGAATTCATGTAGAGTAATAATCTGAGGTTTTGAAACTTTTGATGCAGCGGAATTATCGATTCTTCTTTATGTTCGTGTCTTCGACAACTCTTCTTTGTATATATGTTTTTAGTTTCTGCTGGGTCTACATAAGGAGGATCATGGATTCGGAAGATATAACAATATGGAAAGCAATGATCAAGACCCCTGCATCCATTTGTTTGATAGGTTATAC
Source organism: Panax stipuleanatus (assembly GCA_020205555.1). Lineage (NCBI taxonomy): Eukaryota > Viridiplantae > Streptophyta > Magnoliopsida > Apiales > Araliaceae > Panax > Panax stipuleanatus. The sequence goes on from CM035117.1 coordinate 20,159,726, forward strand.
CTTCATAGCAGTGTGGTTTGTTGGTGGCCTTACTGCCTTCCATTTATATCTCATCAGTACAAATCAGGTAAGAGTTTGATCTTACTCGTAGAGATATACTTTAAATTTGATCATGAAGCAATATTCTATATCCTTTGAGACGTATCTTTTTGTGTTTTGTTTTATAGACAACATATGAGAATTTCCGATATAGATATGATCGGCGAGCCAACCCCTATAACAAAGGAGTGGTGCAGAATTTCTCAGAGATATTTTATACCAGTATTCCTCCATCTAAGAACAATTTCAGAGCAGAGGTAGCAAGGGAACCTGGGTTAATGCCTCGATCAGTTGGTGGTGGTTTTGTTAGTCCAAACATGGGGAAGGCAGTCGAGGACCTTGAAATGGGCAGGAAAACTGTGTGGGGGGATGAGTCGGGGGTTGGGGCAGATTACCGTGAAAGGCAACTTTCTGACATTGATGGCCGCCCGAACATGAAGGATGGTGGATTAGGTGAAATGTCACCAGAGATAAGGACTACAGTAGACGAGGGGGATCGTGTTGGAATACATACTAGGAGATCCAGTTGGGGAAGGAAAAGTGGAAACTGGGATATGTCACCCGAGGTTCTTGCTATGCCATCTAGAGTGGGAGAACAAACCCGAATGGGTGGGAGCAGTAGTAGCAGCTTGACTACTTTCCAGCCAGCAGAACCTAAATTGTAATAGATTGATAGATACATAGATAGATAGGGTCAGAAATGAGGAGTGAATAGATTTTAGTGCATTGTGCTTCCACTAAGTGTTGAATGTTGGTTTTACCATTATGTTTTCAGAAGCTACTGTGTCGTGGTAGTTTTCTGATTTTATATTGCAGGATGGAATTATTTTTGTTCTACCAAGGTGTTAGTCTGGAAATGTGGGTTATAATAAGCTCATGTACTCCCCGTCCCGTGTTTAGTATTTTTATTTTATTTTTTGGGGTAAAAAGGACTGTCCATGTAATTAGTGGACTTCTTCAATGGGATAATATTAGGATCCTTTGCGCTCAAAACTGAACATAGGTCATGTATCGGTTAACTTTTGATTTTTATTAGTTAGGCGCTTTTAATTATTTATCTCAAATATAATCTAGTATATGTTTGATTATTATTAAAATGAAAATTACCTTTCTAGTCAACCGAATGGTTTGGCTATTAGTTATTTTATATGCAGAGTTTCGGTTTTGGATAACTTATTTAAGGTCACGTAAAATAATTTTATTTATTTAATAATTCAACTATAAAAATATGTAATTTTTTATATATATAATTGAGTGATAAAAATCTAACGAAATCAATCTAAATATAAACTTGTTTTTTGAAGTCCAAAAATTTAGGACTTATAATCTAGTTTGAAAAAATAATGTTACTATCACATAAAAAATGATCACATACACATGCATATTGTGGATTGTGAGTCCCACGTGTCAGGCAGGATTCAAAAATATGCATGTATGCGTATGAGAGTTTTATCCTTTATGTGACCATTTTTTTATTTGACAGTAGCATTATTGAATTTGAAAATATGTTCGCACTCTAGTACCAGTGTACTACTAGCTGGAAGACAAGGGATTGGGACTGGGACAGTTAATTCGACACCTGACATGACCATAAAAGCCTGAAATTTCACAGGGGAGCCTGCCAAGACAAAGAAGCAAGCTGAGAAGAATGCTGCAATTGCAGCCTTTTCTTCATTGAAAAGAAGTAAGCTACTTCTAATTAACCATTTACTATTTCCTTTTTATCTTTCCTCAAAAATAGATAAATTTGGTTCTACATTGATGATCAGAGTATCCCTCTCTGCAGATTTCTTGTCATTGTCTCAGACAAGTAAAATTGCATTGCAGCAGGAAATGAGAAAGAAGATCAGATAAATATTCTATCAAATTTTGGAAGAAAAGATGGAATTAAATCAAGTAGAAGGGATCAGAACCAAGCTGAGCTGCACGAAGAAAAATGCTAGGGGGTCACTGCAGAGATACTGCAGGGTCCAGTAAAGAGCTTCAGTATCAACAAAAGAGGCTTTTGGATCTAGTAACGGCACATGGGCTGGAGTAATATTATACATAATAATAATAATGGAGGGTCAGGGTACTACTACTACCCACAAAGGATTCAACAATGCTACTATCACATAAAAACTTTTACATAATTCTCACATACATACTGCGGGGTCCCGCATGACATGCGGGACCCAAAGTATGCATGTGAGTGTATGCGAGAATTATGTAACAAAATTTATGTGATAGTAGCATTATTTCAAAGGATTGCCCCAGCAGTTCAAATATGGTCAGTGATCCCAGTATGTGCAGCACCACCACCATCAATGAGACCATCTAATCCTCCATTAATAAAAGAATCAGCAGCAGAAGGTAAGTCAATGACCTCAGTACATAATGGAGCAGTAGGTGAGGTTTGATCAGTAACCAAGTTCAACAAGCAACAGTTATATTCCAATGAAATCATCTCTATGCTCAACAAGATACAGTTTTGATCAGGAAAGAGAAAATTCCCGATATAATTAATTACCCTGCCATATTTTGTAGTTCTCCCCAAGTTTTTAACTCCAGTGTTTTGTTCCCTAAACAAGTTGTTCACTTTTACATCAATATTTTTCTTTCTTCAGTTTACCTTGTGTTAACTATTAACCCAAGCGCACATATATTTGCTCATTCAGATACTAGATAATAATGTGTGGTCAAATGTTTAAATAGGTAGCAAACTAAGTCCATTTGAGAAGTTGGTATTCCAAAAACTGAACAAGGTGTTAAGAGAAATATGTATGCAAAGAACCGAATCAAAGAGGACATATTTACAGGAATTTGTCAACAAAGGCATGCAGTCCTTGTAACACAAGGACTACCACAGTTTCCCAAGAAAAAATTCTGGCTGAATGATCAAGAGAATTTTCCCGGATGCCAAAATATATTTTTGTCATACCAAAGGAGTTAGATATCTTATATCGGAAATCTTCATTGGTTGTTGGGACCATCAGGCAGACTAAGAATCCAAATAGTGATTCCGCAGATAAATGATACAAGAACCTTTTTTTCAGAACTTTAATATATGGATTAAGTTCATAAAATAAGATTTCACATTAAAAAGGTTTCATTCCAAAAGATTTAGGCGCTCACTAACTACATGCAATTCATTGTAACAGAATAAACTGAACACAGTCGCATAATAAAATTACTTCCGTTAGTTGAGGAAAGTACGAGGACACAGGCAAAATCAATTGACTGTAATATTAAGCCAATACTTATACTACTACCTAACGCATAGACTGAAAGCGTTTCATGATGGTGACACTCATGTCCAAATATCGTTGAGCGCAGTTTGAAAGGCAACTTGATTCGCTAGAGCTGAACTTGCTGCCAGGGGCGCCTGTTATGCACTTATCCCAACATTCCTTTGTCACCTTTGCAACCATTTGATTGAGCATAGCTTTCTGCGTTTCTTGCTGTATAGGCACCATTGAGGCAGTTTTAAGCCAACATACAAAGCGGAAAGACAAAAACTTTAGTCTCAGAGACGAGCAATTAACAATCAGCATATATGTGGCAAGCCATATGCTTCGTTTTATATTATTGTTAATTTGAAATGTCCTTACCGGTTAAAGACTGGTATTGAGCACCAACCATTTGATTCCCACATAGGGCAAGTATTTTACCATTTTATGTTTTCAGCAAACATTTAGCACCTAGTACTCTTCTTGTTGTAAAAGGCAATCGAACAAGGAACAAAAAGTACAATTCTTTCCCAAACTCACACAATTATCAATCAGACAATCACTTTTATGAAACCATTATACGATATCCACCATTAGCAGGCACACGAAACCTACCCAAACACTCCCCCCACCCCCACCCCCTAAAAAATCACATTTTACGGTTGTGGCATGAAATGCCCTTGTTACAAACTTCTGAACAGGATAACCACAATTTGTAGGGACATACTTAGAACTTATGTATTGATGTTGGTCAAATAGGAAGGCCTACATTTGAACTGTGTACAGACTTTAGATTTCCAAAGATATAGTAATGAAAAGGAAAACAAATGAAAAGGGAAACGAAATAAAACATTCTTCTAAATGAACACACTTTTCGTCTATTTTCGGAAAACTTGAACTCAAGGAACCATTCTTCAATAAAAAGAAGTTATTTTTCTTTGATTTTCTGAATAGAAACATATAATAAAAGATCGATCTGGTATAAATTCCCGGCATTTAAATGAAAATCTTGACCAAGTATAAATCAAAAGGCAAGGTTAAGTTTGAACTGATGTCAAATCCTTGGCTATCAAAAAAATCCAAAACAAAGACTACAAAAAAAACCCATCAAATCTCAATATACAATATCAATTAAGGGAGAATTTCATCCACAACCGAGAACAGAAATTCTTATATAATCACTTTGAAGCTGGCCAAAAACAAAATCAATTATACATACAAGTACATATAATAAACGGGCAGATTATATATATCATCGAAAATATCAAAGCTAAATAAAAAAAACTTACTTGGATAAGATTTTGCAACTCGGCGGGGTTCTGATAAGTAGAATTCATTGTTTTGGGTCTTGATTTCACACTCTCCAGATAGATATTTCTCTGCGTAAACCCTCGTTAAACCCTGACATACGAAGGCTGAAATCTTTGAGCCGGTTCGTCGACGAAAAACGAAAATATGGGTTCGGATCCTTGGCTTTGTCGTCTATAAAATTACAAAACTGATGGGCTAACCTGATTTTTATGGGTCCAACTTTAAGTTTCAAGCAAAAATCAACTTTTTCACCCCCATGTATACAACCATAAACATTTTAACATGTAAAACAATAAACTGAAAATTGAGGGTAATAAATTGGGAAAATTTTAATATAATGTTTTTAATATTGCATATGTTGGTATTATAATGAATAAATACTTAATGAAAATCAATCTACAAGACACTGTATATTTATTTGATTCACCCTTTTGTCTTCTTCTGTCAAAAGTATTAATTTTTTATTTTTCAAAAGTATTTTTTAAAGGTCATGAAACACTAAAACGTGATCTTAATATTATTAGTCTAATAAATAGTAATTTTCATAGTTTTATTAATTAAACTAGATTAATTTAAAATATTTTAAATTTATTTTAAAAGGTAGATATTAATTTTATATTTTGGAGCGCATGAGTATTATTGGTAATTGATATATTCGTAAGGTTGTAAACGAACCAAACAGTTCGGGCTCGATTCGGGCTCGACTCGAAAAAATACGAGCGGGACTCGAATTCATTAATAATATGATTCAAATTTGAGCATAAAAATTGTTTGAAAAAAATATGAGTAGAATCTGAGCAAGGTTATAACTCGATTCGTTTAAGATTCAAACTACTCGAATTCTCGATTGTGATTTAATATATACTCGATTGATACAAATTCGATTAGATACTCAATACATTCTCTTATAATATAGACATAATTAAATAAATTTAGGATAATTAATTATTATTGTTTTGTTTTGTTTTTAATGTTAATTGTGATTTATATTTGTAAAGTATAATAGTAAATATATTTTTTTATTTCTAAGTAAAATAACAAATTCAATTTATAATTATATTTACTATAAAACTAGTTATTACGTGGAGACTCAAATTCGAGCTTGAATTTGAAGCTCGCGAGTAATTTGAATATAATTCGATCCAAGTCGGATCGAATTCGAGAAATAAATATTCGAGTCGAGTCGAATCTGAATAAAAATTTTCAAATACAATTTGAATTCTAGTCGAATTCCCGTATGAATTTAACATTTCGAGTCAAATTCGAGCAGCTCTCTGTTCGATTCTACTCGACTCGTTTACACCCTTATTCCTTGATAAGACTAATGAGCATATTCCTTCCCAATCCAAATTGCATATTCCGTTTTGGGATAGCACATTCTGCCTAGGAATATGTTGCTTGTGTAAATATTGAACCTAAGGACCATTGCCATATGACATCAATCCACATACTTAGAATAAGTGAAATGAATTGGACAAATATATCTAGATTTAATTCTATTTTTCAGACTATTATTAATTTATCATATTTGTTAGATATAATTATGATGGGTCAAGATTACTCAATTGTAGGTACTTTCGTGCAAGTGAACTAAACCTTTCTTTTTCTTTTTTCTTTTCATTTTTAGCATAATTTAGGTATAGATATTAATGTTAATAGATACTCCCTTTGTTCTTTTTTAGTTGTCTCTTTTGTAAATTTTAAAGAAGTATTTTTAACTTATTTTATTAAATTATTTCTACATTAAATATAAAATTGTCTATCTTTCATATTTGTTTAATTAATTTCGAAAGAAAAGATTAAGATTTTATACCCATTTTAATCAATTAACAAATTAGTAATTTTTTTCTTAAAGCGTCAATTGAAAAACTAAGAAAAAGAGTACCATAATAATATTAGAGTGGTGAGCGTGGTGGTATGTAAAGTACCTTGATAATGAATTGAACATTTTTAAACTCGATTTATGTATAACTTTGAAATGTATAATATTAGAGTGGTGAGCGTGGTGGTTAATAATGTACTTCAACTGATTCGTGGCATGTTTGTTTATCAGCTTTAGAATGTTTAGTGCTTTTTGAGTGATGCAGTGCGTTTGAATCTCTATCGTTACATTTGTAAATTAAATAAATTATATAATTATTCATAAATAAATAATATTTTTTAAAAGCGCTACCACTCATAAATGAAAAAGCACCCAATCGTTAAAAAATTAGTAGGTACTAAATTGTACCCAAATTGTTAGGTTGACAAACCTCAAGTTTTAGTGCATAAAATTTGCGAGGATTATTTTAAGCCCATTATTACTGATATAGTGGAGATTTAGAATTCGGCATGTGATTTTTCCCTTTAGGTTTTACAATATTGTGTCTTGCTTGTTAATGGTTATTTGTTATTTTCGTTCTCATAATTGATTTTGTTGATTTCCTATTTAATTGCACAAAGGACGAAAAAGTAATTCATGATATTGAAATTATTTTAGACGTACTTTTCCCAACAGATTGATTATATTTTAGAGTAGAGAACTAACTTATTTTTTTTTTTTTTTTTTTTGTTTTTACCTCCCGATATCTGGCAACCATTAAATTTCGAGTGAATCGAAATCTGAGTTACGGTCGGACCCAATTAAGGGGAGCTCTCCCAACACAATTTTTTTATTCACAAAACTTGAGATCTTATTTAAGGAAAAATGAAAACTCCTTCCGTCCGTTCGGACCAATAGACGTTGGTGTCAATTCCTAACTTCATAAGGCGTGGATCCACGTCTGAAACTTGTTAATTAATGCCAAATTACAAATCCTTTTGATTTTGGACGTACAATTTAACGTGATACATGTGTGGTGAAGGCGCCATATATATATATATATATATAGCTTGGTCAAACAGCCGTGGCTACACATCATCTCTACATTAATTATTATAGGCAGCCAGCAACCTTATCTGTTTTTCATTTAAACAAGGTAGGCAACAAATGCAGTACTCATCGTAAAATCAACCTTATAATACTACTACTTGAATAATCTCATCAAAGGGTTTTGGTTCCAAACACGTAAAAAATAAAACAAGATAAATAATAATAATAATGAAAAAACAATCCTCTAAACTTGTCCATAATTAATGCGATTGTTCAAAGGATTTAGCATCAACTATATAACTTTATCCGTCTCATAAAAATATTCTCACTGTATTATCTTTGATTCTAATAAAATTACTGAATTTTAAATTTTAATGTGAATATGGAATAAATAAGATTCCTCATGGAATGGATAGGGTGACGACATGTATGATGAGATAGCATCCCCTAACACGTTGTTGGACCGTGAAACTAGTCTATTTAATTATGTACTAGTAGTTTTTTGTGTGGACAAAATGGTCAAAATTATGAAGCCAGTCACCTCACCACTCTAAGTTGCTACTTCTAACCCGCGTTATAAACGTAAACCAAAAACTATTTTTACACAAGAACATATACCATAATAATAACCTAATAAACGCAAGAATTTAGGAAAAGAACCACAAATTTTCTTTTTTTAATATTTACATATATATTTTTAATATTTTCACATAATCCCATCTTTTTTATACAGAACACATGCAAGCTGTCTCCGTTAAAAATAGACGGAATATATATAGGTGTTCTTCCTAAATGGAAGAAGCAAGAATATCCAAGAGCATAAAATAGAGGAATATTCCAGGCGAAGAAGGAGATTCGAATCCCTTAAATGCCTTTCCCACTCCTTTAAATAACTTTTCTCAAACCACCTTTCCGCCAAACAACTTCCATATATTCCCTTCTCTCTCCCCCTAATTCCTTAAACCTCCTCTCTCTCTCTCTTGCAATGGCTCTGAAGGCCGTTCATGTCTCCGATGTCCCAAATCTGGATCATGTTCCAGAAAATGTATCATTGGCAGGCCTCTATTCCACCCGCTTCCCCAGAGGTAAAATTACAGATTAAAATTTCCGACTCTAATTATTTTTTCATTCGTTGTTTATATAGTGTGGTTATATACGACGTTAAGTGTGTAGAAAGAACGTGTTTATATATTAATTATAGTTCTATTTTGTCTACAGTTTTATATTATTAGGATTCATCGGCATATGATTCATTTTCCAACGTGATAATCTGCAGGTGTGGAAATGGGGAGAGGAGGATTTAAGATGCCAAAATTCGTAGTGATTGGGCACAGAGGGAATGGGATGAATATGTTGCATTCAGGCGATCGGAGAATGAAGGCCGTGAAGGAGAATTCCATCATATCCTTCAATACTGCAGCTAGCTCCTCCGTTGATTTCGTTGAGTTTGACGTTCAGGTAATCTTCTTTCCGGCGACAAATCTTGTTTATTATTTTCTCTTTCCCGTCTGCATCACCCTATGTTGTCACCGCGCCCTACCTCATAATAACTTGCTTCTTTTTACGTGAAAGGATATTTTCGTAATTTTCTAACTCTGCTACACTTTTCTCTGGATTTTTTTTAAATTTTTGTATTTATATGGCTTGCTGAAAAACTAAAAATTTCCAACGGTCGAAAAAATATATTTTTGCATGTGTTTTTCGTACGGTTGGAATTTTAAGATTAAGATAAAATGATTTTTACGGAGCAGGGTATGCAAGTCTTTTTGGGTAATTTGTATAAAGTTATATACAATTATATACCGGACATGAGTATTGCTACATTTACAAAAAAAACAACTTATAAAATAATATGTCAAAATATAATTAATAAATAATCCACAAATAATTATAATCAAGATTATCATTTTGTATTTCTTTTTATAACCATTCTATAGTCATCATAATATTATCTCATCATTATCGCACCGGGTATATCTAAAAGTTAATAAACTACTCCCTCTGTTGCAATACAATTTGATTTTTGAAATTAAACGATGACATATTAAATTTTAAATTAATGTAAATTTATTTTATTTTGGTTGATACAATTATTATAATTATATAGTATATAACAAAAATTATTAATTACAAGATTTATTTTATTTTAAACTTTTATAAGTTATACTAATTTTAAAATTTAATATGTGGTCGTTTAATCTCAAAAGTCATATAGAATTAGAGTACATATTTACTATATATGTTCTGTAAAGTGTAAAATACTTAAATATAGCTTAGACTTGTACTCAATTAAACTGGTGTCTGATAACAGACTAGTTGAAACCAAATCAAGGGGTCAAAATAATTAGATGGTTGTAATTTTGGTCCTATAACTCCTGGAGCTGATTTCGCTGTGTTCAAGTGACATGTTCCAAGTTAGAGTCCAAGTATAAAAAGGAAGAATATCCAAGAAGAGTTATACAATTTTGAATATAACTTTTGATCCGTTTGGAGTTACCGGACCCATAATATATCAAAATTGAGTTTGGACACCGTTTGAGACCCAAAAAAGGTATGGAAACAGACGTTTTGGTTTTGGCCTTCCGAAATTTTTTCAGTTTTGGGTTTATTTGGCTATATTCATAATTTCATTATTCCTTGCATAATTAAGATTTTTAGCTTATTGTTTAGTATTTGGAGGATGTTTTCATGTGTTTTAGGGTTAGATCCTCTTATTCTGATTCATAAACATTGTGGTCATTTTAGTCTATTTTATTCACCTTTGTGAATTCACGTGATTGTTTGCATTCTCTATCCATCTTCCCTTGTGTCATCAAGTCACTAAACATGTTTGATATTGACAATTACTAAAATTTTGACCAAAAAGTATTGATGTTCAAGGAAATTCATGTACTTTCTGATTCGAAATGGCCTGTGAGGTTAAAAAAGGTTGAGAGTAAAAAATATTGTAAATTTATATTTAGCGATACTTAATTATGAAAGTGTAAACACTCGAAGCTGACGGGAAAAGTAAAACAAAGATTGTGAATATTTTGTAGGTGACAAAAGATGACTGCCCGGTCATTTTCCACGACAACTTCATCCTCTCTGAAGAAAATGTAAGCTCTCTTATTCCATGCCTTTTTGTTCTTGACGGGGGTAATTAATTAATCTTGTTTTTATTTAAATCTTAAGGGTACCATATTTGAAAAGAGAGTCACGGAATTGTCTCTATGTGAATTCCTTGCCTATGGCCCCCAGAGAGAGGCCGGAAAGGCAGGAAAATCTCTGCTAAGAAAAGCAAAAGACGGCAAGATTGTGAGCTGGGATGTCGAAACTGATGATGCTTCATGCACGCTGCAAGAAGCTCTCCATAAAGTAAACCCCTCTTTGGGATTCAACATTGAATTGAAGTTTGATGACCACATCGTCTATCAACATGACTATCTCGTCCATGTTCTTCAATCCATCTTGCAGGTATGTAGTAAATTCATACCCATAATCCACTTTACTACTACCTTTTTTTTCAAAATTTTTGTTGTTGCTGAGAATGGCTTGAAATCATTGATTTAGGTGGTGTTTGAACATGCTAAGGATAGGCCTATAATCTTTTCGACATTCCAGCCCGACGCTGCGCTTCTTGTCAAGAAATTGCAGAGCACCTACTCTGTAGGTTCACTCTCTAGATCTCCCCGTAATTCAGATATAAATTAGTACTAAAACATAGTCCTAATGAATGGGTTTATTACTTAATGATTGAATCCAGGTATTCTTCCTTACAAATGGAGGGACTGAGTTGTACTATGATGTGAGAAGGAATTCCTTGGAGGAAGCAATTAAACTTTGCTTAGAGGGCGGATTGGAAGGGATTGTTTCTGAAGTCAAGGGGATATTCAGAAACCCTGCTGCAGTCAGCAAGATTAAAGAATCAAATCTCTCCCTCCTTACATATGGCAAATTAAAGTAAGTTTATCTATTTCAGTTCTTGAATACTCCATGGATTAAATAATTGTTGGGAATTGTTATAGTAAATGCTCGGTTATACTACTTGTCTGTCTGTGTTGTTTAGTAATGTGCCGGAAGCAGTGTACATGCAACATTTAATGGGCATAGAAGGAGTCATTGTTGATCTGGTTCAAGAAATCACGGAGGCGGTTTCTGATATGATGATCAATCCGCCACGGGAGGAGGAGGAGGAGGTTGAAGGTGGAGAAGAGATACTCCGACTAAAAGCCAAGCCCCAATTTTCTCAAAGAGAGTTGTCTTTTTTGTTCAAGCTGATCCCGGAATTGGTACAGCTATAAAAATATTTTAGGCGGGAGATGGATTAAGGATACACCTTGATTTTGTAAGTAAGTGGTCTTTAGCCTTTACCTGTTCATGAACATGTTTGTCTGGCCTGGCCCGGCCAGCTGGCCTGGCCCTCTATTTGTATCACTACAAAGAAATGTATGTCTCAAATCAGTAGTCTTTGTTTCTTGTTCAATTTTGGTTGCCCTATCGTGTTCCCTGTTTTTTTTTTTTCCTTTTCTAAAGATAAATCAAGGGATCTATCCGGAATTTTACTCACATATTTACTGCATAAAACAAATTAAGGGAAAACCACAGTCACAGCGCAGTGGTTCAAATGAAACCGCGGGACGAGCTGTAGACTCGGACGTCTTGAGTTCGAATATCACCAACTCTAATTTGTCGAGCCAATAAAATGGTCATGGAATCACGGGGACGTAGACGCGAGCCCGTATAAAAAGTCTGACCCGGGGTGAAGATCCAGTCCGGGAAATTGGGGGTCTGACCCGGGGTGAAGATCCAGTCCGGGAAATTGGGGGCGGGGGGTGGGCAGGGTGAACTCATCCACTAATTCGACTGATCCTGTGAAAACTCCATGGTCAGATTCATATTTGAACATATAAGCCTTGTAATAATCATCCACGGACTGTTGAACATCTTAGAAGCTACTGGTTCTAAAAGTTCCTCACTATTGCACTTATTTTCTTCATTAGAAATCATGAATTCTTCTTTCCATGTACTGGTTTCAACTCTACTAACATCCGAGTGGCCATCTCTGTCTCTGAACTTCTGCCCACAGTCGCATAATAGGCCCTCATCTTTAGAGGACAAGGAAGGTTTTTCTGCATCTTGTTCCATTTTATTGACTTCCATTTCCTTCACAACAATTGCTTTTTGTGCTGTTTCAGATTGTTCCACCAAACCCTCAAGATAATATTGATGAATTTTAGCATGGCTATAAGCAATAGAGAGGGATTTTGGACGTAACTTTTACACCCGACTTCTAAACTCCTCATTTAATCCCTTTATAAAGCACTCCACAAAAATTATTTATGTTAACCCTTGATTTTGATTTGAAACCACCAATTGCAACTTGTGAAACCTTTCAATATACTCAAATACTGAACCTTCTTGATGGAGCCTATTGAATCTAAGCCTAACAATCCCAGTTGGATCCAACCCTTCCCTAATGAGATGTTCATTCATAAGTTCCCACATAGTATCAAGTGTGCTCCACGTTGACTTAAAAACAACATCTATATTTTGAACCATTTTTGGAATGAAACAATATAGAAATTAGAACCGTAGGTGGAGAAAATTGGTCTATCTACAGAATTGGGACAACGATTTTCTAGTTTCAAAATGTCACTGGGTTTAATTGCTGAAATTTGGAGCACACTTGATACTAAGTGGGAACTTATAAATGAACATCTCATTAGGGAATTGAATTCGAACTCGACTTTCAAGTATGGAACTGATTTTATTGGATTTGATGACATAGAAGAAATTCTAACACCTTCAGTGGTAAAGGTCAAGGTGATAGACGACGAGGATTTGATCAAAATTAAAATAGATGATGACGACGCTGGTTTAAGGATGAAGGAATTGGAGGTCAGAGGCAGCCATCTTTCTATGAGCGGAAGAGGAAAAAGAAGAAACAGAATCAAATAAAAGGAAAAATGGTGGAAAGATTTGGATTGATGAAAGAATTTGGTACAGAACAAGGAATAAGAACCAAAGAGATACAACTATTCTGATAGATTTTGGTTATCTTGCAGTTGTAATTGATATAGAAGAAAAAGTTAATTTAGATGTATTCTGGAATTAGGGCCAAGGAAAGAGTAGCTCTGACATGTTTCGGCCTTCCATTATGGCAGATATGTTTCGGCCTTCCATTATGGCCCATTATCACCATGAGCTCTATTTAGTGCACTTATAGAAAACTTAATTTAATTTATATATATATATATAATATGCTTTGTAATAAATGAGTTGCACACTAGAAATTTGCCATGAAAAATCCAAATGGGAAAAACGAGAGGTCTCATAATTTCAATATAAAATTATTTGATGATATTCTATTAGAGTTTCTTCCCTATTGCTTTAACTTCTTTCTATCTCTCTTCCTTTTTAGGGAGCATATCTTAATTTGGAGAATCCAATTCCTATATACATAAGATTTGTTAACCGTCTTAATTCTTGTGTGAAAACTGGCTACTAAAGCCCCTTATTTTTTGTAAGCTGCAAATGTGGGCAATCACATTCTATTTTTGTCTTTTTATGACAAAACAAATACTAGTAATATTTAGCCTTATTTTATACAAATTTCAATACTTAATTCGATACAATTTGACTTTTAAAGTCAACGATGACATATTAAATTTCAAATGTTTGATCTTAAAAATCAAATTGTATCTTAATTTGATTTTTTAGGTTGAATGATAAGAATATTCTCGTGTCTTTTCCCAAATAATTTTAAGAGCGCGTCTTCACATTGGCCTGATTAACTCAAGAGTCCAATTATTAAGTGTGTAAACGAGTCGAATCGAAGCGAACAGAGAGCTACTCGAATTCGACTCGAAATGATAAATTTGTACTCGAATTCGACTCGAATTTGAATTGTATTTGAAAAATTCTACTCAGATCCGACTCGGCTCGAATTATAATCAAACTACTCGCGAGCTTCAAATTCAAGCTCGAATTCGATTCTCTACATAATAACTAGTTTTATAATAAATATAATTATAAATTGAATTTGTTATTTTACTTAAAAATGAGAAAATATATTTACTATTACACTTTATAAATATAAAATCACAATTAAAATAAAAATAATAATAACTAATTATTCTAATTTGATTTAAATTTGTATAAATTATAAGAAAATGTATCGAGTATCTAATCGAATTTGTATCAATCGAGCATGTATCGAATCACACTCAAGAATTCGAGTAGTTTGAATCTTAAACGAGTCGAGTATAACTTTGCTCAGATTCTACTCATATTTTTATTCGAATTATTTTTAATGTTCAGATTTGGATCATATTATTAACGAATCCGAATCTCGCTCGTATTTTTTCAAGTCGAGCCCGAATCGAGCCCGAACCGTTTGGCTCATTTACATCCTTACCAATTATAGAGAGTAAGGCTGTAAACAAGCCAAACGGTTCGGGCTCGACTCGAAAAAATACGAGCGAGATTCGGATTCGTTAATAATATGATCCAAATCTGAGCATTAAAAATAGTTCGAATAAAAATATGAGTAGAATCTGAGCAAGGTTATACTCGACTCGTTTAAGATTCAAACTACTCGAATTCTTGAGTGTGATTCGATACATGCTCGATTGATACAAATTCGATTAGATACTCGATACATTCTCTTATAATATATACAAATTTAAATCAAATTAGAATAATAAATTATTATTATTATTGTTTTTTAATTTAAATTGTGATTTTATATTTGCAAAGTGTAATAGTAAATATATTTTTCATTTTTAAATAAAATAACAAATTTAATTTATAATTATATTTATTATTGAGTTTTTAGTTGGATGGTAGCACCACACTTGAGGTATACCATAGATTGTGAGATAAAAATCCTTCGTTCAAAGTTAAATTGTAATCTTAATGATAATAAAAAGAAATGATTGACATTATTTGTGAGGTAAGTATTATTTAAACTTAAAAGACAGTGGTTAGGCGTTCAAAGTACAGGGCATGTGACAAAATTACTATTAAAATTAAAATTGAAATTGAAATTGAAATTGGGCCTCATTCTTCTAGAGTCTAGACCTGGCACGGCACTGGGAGTTTTGGACTTCTTGTGGTCACACGTTTGTAAGAAGAAAAGCGGAGGGAAGAGAAGGAAATCTAGGTCAAAAAAAACAATTCCTATTCTAGGTAGGAGTTCATATCCTCCAATAAAACTAGGATTTGGATTTCTCTTCCCCTTTACTCCCATCCTTTCTTCCTACAATAAAGCTAAACCCCCCATCATTTCGTTCAGAAAGCCCACAAGCAGGCTCCTCCCCTCCCCCTTGAACACAAACAAACTCTCTCTCTCTCTCTCTCTCTCTATATATATATATATATATATATTTAGTGTATATACACATATTCCAATATCAAAAATGGGTTGGCTTTTGGGTCCATGAAATGCCAGAACTAGAAGAAATAAATTAGTCCTACTAGTAGTAGTAGCTAGCTCAACTCAACTCAACTCAACTTGGCAGTTGGCTCTTTAGACAAGACAAGGTTTTGGAGAGAGAAAAATCGAAAACACATAATCCTCAAAGCCAAAAAGCCCTGCCCCTTTTGGTTTACGGACAGACACCATGGCCAACATTATCAACAATGGCAACGGGAATGGTATTCAAGTCCCCATAGGATATAGATTCCGTCCCACAGATGAAGAGCTCCTCCTTCACTACCTCAAACGCAAAGTTCATTCTCTCCCATTGCCCGCTTCTGTCATTCCTGACCATTTTCATCTTTTCCAATCTCATCCCTCTCACTTGCCAGGTACCTGTATTAATTTTCTATACATGGGTTTTTTATTTCCCTCTATTTAAACTTCTGATTTGTGCGTGTGTGTGTGTGTGTGTATATATATATATATATGTATATGTATATGTATGTATGAAAAACCATTACCCACCTAGCTAATAGTAGTGTTTATTTTTGATTTTGTTCTGGTTTTTTTTTGTTGTGAAGGTGATTCCAAGGAGAAGAGGTATTTCTTCTGCAAAAGAAAATGGAATCATGTTCAAAAATGCAGAACCAATACTATTTCTGATGGCTCTGGCTACTGGAAGGCGATTGGCAAAGACAAAGCCATTAATGTTGCAGCTGCTACTGTTGGAACAAAGAAATACTTGGTTTTCTACCAAGGGACCCCCCGTCGTCCCCATGCCTTAAAGACTCGATGGTGTATGGTTGAATATCGCCTTGTCCCCTCTCAAACCACCACCACTAATTCAACTCAGGTACCTACCCATTTTCATTTCTTATACTTCCTCTGTTCCAAACAAGTCAACTGCAAAATCTTAAAATTTAAATTTGATGATACGATTTCATTTAAGTTTTGAAACCGACAAATAGGATACTCAATACTATTTGTTATAGTTGTTGTACTAAAACTAAGTAGTACTTTCAATGAAACTTAATTAGAGTTTTTGATGGTTTTTATTTCCAATGAATTTCTTGTGTAGGAATTGGAAGATTGGGTTGTCTGTTGCATATATCAAAGGAAAAGAAAAGCCAAGAATCATGCTAGAAGGAATTTGGAGGAGGAGGAGGTGGTGATTACAGCCAGTTGTGATGGTATGATGGATTTCATGATTTTGGACGACAGCAGTGATCAGGTTGGGCCTCCTCTGCCCTCCCCAACATGTTCAAGTGGGAACATCAGATTTAGTAATGATGAATTATTTGATCGGGAGGAGGAATGCCCATATTTTTCTTGTTTTTGAGAAGAAATAATCAAAACCATCTTCAAGAATTTGTGTTGGATCAAATCAACTTTTTATGTTAAATTACTCCTATGCTATATGGAAACAGAACCCACAAACAAGTTTCTTGATCATTTCCTTCTGTTACCCTTTTCATTTTCCACTTGTTATTTGTCTGAAAATTCTTGGGAATTATATTTTGCAAATGATTAAGCATTACAAATACTAATATGTATAATTTATTATTAAAAGGTGATTGATTTGTTTAGGGGAAAAGATGATGCAAAGTTAGGCTAAAGAGAGGCATCCAAACAAAGTGGGAAATCAGAATTTTTTTTTGAAAAGGGGGGAGGGGGGAGGGGGGAGGGGGGGGAGGGGGGAGAAGAGAGAAAAGGGAAGAAGAGATTCCACCCAATAGATGTGGACAAGAAGATGCAATTGGAGATTGGGTTTGGGTGGGCATTTGTATTTTTTTCCATGAAAGAAGAAAGAACTAAATTCCCCTCTACTAAAGATGGAATCTTGATGACTTTTTTTAAATCCAATTTTATATTTATAAGTTACAAGATTAATAAAACGTGAGAAACACGGGTAAAACTTTAAAAACTCATCGAATAAGTGTTAAATATAACATATTTGAGCGATGATATTTATAATAATAATTTGTTTAATTTAAAATAAAGTTATTGTAATATAATTTTTTATTGGAAGAAGACTAAGAATATAGTGATATAATGCACTTGATTTATGAATTGAGAAGTTACTGTAAATTTATAAATTTGATAAGTCATAGTAAATGAATATATGACACGCAAAAATAGAAAAATTAAACAAAAATGAAGTATTGAGCCGTAAAAAAAATCTTTCTTCAAATATATAATTTAATTTTTGAGGTCAAAGGACAACGACACATTAAATTTCAAAATTGTTATAATTCATAAAAATTTAAAATAAAATAAATTTTATGATTAAGAATTTTTGTTATATATTATATAATTATAATAATTTTATCAACTAAAATTAAATAAATTCACATTAATTTGAAGTTTAACATGAGTTCAATTTCTTATTATACCGGAGGACTTTGAAAGAAGTCCTAACTTACTTCTTAGAATTGCTTAGTCCGCTTAAAACATTGAAAATCTATCGGCATTAATTTAAAACTTATAATTATGTATAAGTAGGGGTGTAAACGGATATATACGGATTCGGATACAGTAATATTCGTATTCGTTTATTTGCGGATACTTTTAAACCGAATACGGATAATATCCGCTCTTTTCCGAATACGAATAATATCCGCTTTTTTCGAATACGGATGCGGACGAATACGGATTTTTCGATTACCATTTATAGTCATAACTATAACTAGAATAAAAAATAATTAGTTTTAAAATATAGTTTATTAATGAATGAATGTTAATTTATTTATTTTTAATAAATATTTAAATACAATAATCAATGTTCTTAATTACAATTCAAATAAATTTTCATTATTTTTGAAATCCTAAATTTCAATACTACTTATTAATGTTTAGATGTCCAATATTGTAGTGTGTATGAATATTTATAATTTATAATTAAATTCAAAAGTTTACATTAAATATTTAATTATTTTTTCTCTAATACTTGATTAAAATTTTAATAATATGTTTATGGGAACTTTTATTTATAATTTATCCTCAATACATAGATTACAATTTACATTGTTATAAAAAGTTTATTTTATTTCATTATATTTATGGAGAGTGCGAGTTATAATGTATATGTGACAACTGACAACTAGTTAATCCACTTCATCCAAAATTTACTTTGGACTTGCTTTAAATATTTGGACTTCTAATTTTTAAATAATTGAGTAAATGAAAGTGATAAATATTATCTCCACCCGAAAATTCATAAACGTGAATTAATTATTCAACCCCCTTCTAGATTAATTTTAAATTAATTCGGACTTAACACATTTTAACAATAAAATTATATTATTCATTGTTCCCGTCTCCCAACATTGCAAATAAGTTTTGAAAGTCAAAAAATAATTATAGTTTTGTTCTTCTAGTATATAATTTTCTTGGTAAATGATACATTTTAGATATTTTAACTTTATAATAGTAAAAATCTATTAACTATTTTTAAACCAATTTATTTTATTTTATTAATATTAAAATAAAAGTGTTATTTTCTACTTTTTATAATTGAAATGATATATTTTTAAAATAATTTTCGTATGATAGTGAAAACTAATTATTATATAAGGAATGTCACTTTAAAAAAATTATTTTGCTTATTATATAATATATAAGTTATTTGGATACGAATTTCGGATACGGATCCGAATCCGGATGTTCGCTATCCGTCGAATATATTTACGGTCGGATGTTAAACAAAAACGAATACTTCTATATCCGTATTCGTATCCGTTTATTTGCGGATACCTTTAAACCGAATACGGATATATCTATTTTTTTCGAATATGAATAATATTCGCTTTTTTTTCGATTACGGATGCAGACGAATACGAATTTTTCGGTTACCATTTACAGCCCTATGTATAAGTAACTTATTTGGAAGAACGTACATGGTTTAGTTAAAAATAATGTTACTATTACATAATTTTGGGTCACATAATACTCGCATACATACACACATACATATTGTGACCCTGCGTGATATACAGATCCCCAAACATATATATATATATATATATATATATATGTAAATTTTATGAGTATCCAAATTATATTACAGTAGCATTGCTCGTTAGTTAAAGTAAACATTGTGCTCCGATCATGACAGGTAATGACAAGAGTGACGATATACTTGTAAAATGGAGGAAAGACAGGAAACATACGTACCACATGCAGTACACAAACACAGGACGGCATGCATGCATGGAGTAAATAACATGTAATAGCTAGCAGAGACTGAATATGAGTATTAGTTTAAGTTTATATATATACTAATAATTGTACATACCTAAAAGCAAGTCGTAATGAAAAAATAAATTAAAATTTAAAAAATATTATATTACTTATATATTCATAATTTTTCATACCATCACAATAATTAATTTTTTTAAAATAATAAATATTCAAAAAAATCTAAACCATCATTCCAAACATGTCTAAACCACCAAAACAACCACTATTCCTTATCCAAAATTATTATAACCATGTATAATTAGTTGACTTTACAAAAGACGGAACACAAAAAATATACACATGCAAAAAATAAAAAAATAACTTCGTATTTTTTACAACTTACACCAAGTATTCTTCAATGTATACCTAAAAATATCTGAAATATAAAAATTATTGAAATATGTGAATCAAAATAAAACAATTGTAGACTTACAATCAAATAAGATTTTTTTAGTACCATTTCAACAAACGGGTAGCAGTAAGAAATTTTGGTAGCCTGCAGGAGGGGGTAGCGTGTAGGGAGTGGGTTTGATTTGGGCGGAATTTTTTTTGTGCGAGATGAAATGTGAGCCTCTAGATTAAGTTGGTAGAATTGAGATAAATCTAGATCATTGAATTAAAATTAGAATGAATTTAAATCGTTCTTGTGCTTTTCCACCCAAATTAATTTCCATGCGAAAATATAACGACAGCAATACCCGAAAAATATAAAAATAGCATTCTGGAATTTTCAGGGGTTGTAGCAAACCACTCGGCCTCTGATGTTCTGCTTTTACTTTCTGACAGGTCAGACACTTTGCAACACACTCAGCAACATCTCGTTTCAAATTCGGCCACCAGAAGTGCTGTCGAAGATCCTGGTACATCTTGGTACTACCGGGGTGAATCGAATACCGTGAGCTATGAGCCTCGCTCAAAATGTCATCCTTAATCTCTGGCACTGACGGTATCCAAACTCTGTTCTCAAATCTCAGTAGTCCCTCACTGTCTATCTTGAATCTCAGTTCGGTTCCTTCAGATATCTTTTTCTTAACCTTTTCACATTCTTCGTCCTGAAGTTGAGCTTCTTTAACTTTATCCAATAGGATTGTACCAGTTTGCATCTGAAACAACTTCTCGTCAATCTCCATCGGATACTTCACTTCCAATTCCAGCTTTTCCATTGCTGAAATTAGCTCCTCCTGAGCAGTCAACATCATCAATTTCTCCCGACCCTTTCTGCTTAAGGCGTCGGCAACCACATTAGCCTTACCCGGATGGTATAAGATTTCACAGTCATAGTCCTTAATTAACTCCAGCCACCTTCTCTGGCGCATATTCAAGTCTTTCTGTGTAAAAATATATTTCAGACTCTTGTGGTCTGTATATATTTCACACTTCTCCCCATAGAGATAGTGTCTCCAAATTTTTAAAGCAAATACCACTGCAGCTAACTCCAAGTCATGGGTCGGATACCCTTTCTCATAGTCTTTCAATTGTCGTGACGCATACGCAATGACATTGCCGTTTTGCATAAGCACACAGCCAAGTCCTTTATGCGACGCATCACTATAAACCACAAAATATCCTGTGTCGTCCGGAAGGGATAACACAGGTGCTGAACTCAACCTCCTCTTAAGCTCTTGGAAACATTCCTCACACTTCTCTGTCCAAACGAATTTCACCGATTTTCTAGTCAAATTCGTCAACGGAGTTGCGATCTTGGAAAAGTCCTGAATGAATCTTCTATAATAACCCGCCAATCCAAGAAAACTCCTCACTTCTGACGGTGTTTTCGGCTGATCCCAGTTCATCACAGCTTCGACTTTAGAGGGATCTACCGAAATTCCGTCCTTGTCGATCACATGTCCAAGAAATTGCACTCTTTCAATCCAGAATTCACATTTCAAAAATTTAGCATACAACTTCTCTCTTCTCAACGCCTCTAATGTTAACTTCAGATGTTCTACATGTTCTTCCTTGGTCTTTGAGTATACTAAAATATCGTCGATAAAGACCACCACGAATTTGTCCAAAAACGGCTTGAACACTCCATTCATTAAGCCCATGAATGCTGCAGGAGCATTCGTTAGACCAAATAACATTACCAGAAATTCATAGTGACCATATCGAGTCCTAAATGCTGTCTTTGGAACATCCTCTGGCCTCACCTTCAGCTGATGATAGCCACTCCTCAAGTCTATCTTTGAAAAGTACCTTGCACCCTTCAATTGGTCAAACAGATCGTCGATCCTCGGTAATGGATATCTATTCTTAATTGTGACCTTATTCAGTTCTCTATAGTCGATGCAAAGTCGCATCGTCCCGTCCTTCTTCTTCACAAACAACACCGGCGCTCCCCACGGCGATACGCTCGATTGGATGTACTTCTTGTCTAGTAACTCTTGTAGTTGTACCATTAACTCTTTCATCTCTACCGGAGCCATCCGGTATGGTGCCTTCGATATTGGGGCCGTCCCTGGGGCCAAATCGATCACAAACTCAACCTCTCTGTCTGGCGGAAGTCCTGGCAGATCATCCGGAAATACGTCTATGAAGTCCCTCACGACTGGTATATCTTCCACTTTCGGGTTTTCTTTACGACTATCAACTATGTAGGCTAAATATCCTACACAGCCTTGTCTTAACAACTTCCTGGCCTGCATCATCGTCAGACAACTTGCTTGTCTAGGCGATTTGCTGCCATAAAACACAACCTTTGACGGGGTCATAAGGTTGATACACTTCCTCTGGCAATCAATTACAGCCCCATAATTGACTAGGTAATCCATTCCCAGAATAACATCGAATTCCCCAAGTCTAATCGGGATAAGATCTACGTTCATAATATTACCCTTAATATCTACTCTACAGTTCTTGTGTACATACCTAACAGGGATCACTTCTCTATTCGCAATCTCTATGTTCATGGGGTATTCTAACTCGTCCATAGGAAGTTCTAAGTTCTTAGCAAAGTCATCGGATATAAATGAACAAGTAGCACCCGAATCAAATAGTACATAAGCATTAACTTTATTGATCGGAATGATACCTGACACCACATCGCGAGACTGTACAGCATCCTGTACGGTCATGTTGAAGGTCCTGGCGGTCGGTCGGTTGGTTGCGGTTGGTCCCGTGATAGTTAGAGCACTTCCACTGCTGTTTCCCCTGTTCCCTCCTGATCCTGCCCCTCCAGATCCCTTCTTGGGACAGTCCCTTGCCAAATGGTCCTTTGAGCCGCAAGTGAAGCAAGCGCCCTTCTTTGGGTTCGGACAGTTAGGTGCTATGTGGCCTTCCTGACCACAATTGTAGCATACTCGTTTTCCTTTCATACAGACCCCCAAGTGAGCTTTTTCGCAGGTCGTACATGCTTCGATCCTCTTCTTCTGACCTCCTTGCTGATTCCCAGTTGATGAGTTATCATTCCACTTCCTCTTCTGATTATTACTCCCTCCCGTGTTGCTACCACTAGCCTTGTTGATTCCTTCACCTTCACTCTTCTTCTTTTTTTGATCTTGGTTATACTTTGTAATAGCGTCACTCCCACCTTCAGCGAGAATGGCCTTCTCCAACACCCCAGCAAAAGTGTTCAATTGGAACATTGACACTTTGCTATACAACCAGGGCTTCAGGCCTTGCTCAAACCTCCTTGCCTTCCTCTGATCGGTGTGCACTTGATACGTGGCAAACCTAGCCAACTCATTTAATTTCGCCGCATATTCCGGTACGGACATATTCCCCTGTTTCAGCTCCAGGAACTGGACCTCCATTTGATTCTGCGAACTGGTCGGAAAGTACATCTCGAAGAACATCTCTTTAAACCTCTCCCAAGTAATCACACCTTCACCTCCCCGGACCTTATTCGCTTGCCACCAATAGCTGGCCTCGGATTTTAGCATGAACGTTGCATAGGCGGTTTTCTGGTCTTCTCTAACTCTGGCGACGTCGAAAACTTTTTCCATCTCAATAACCCAGGTTTGAGCTTCTATCGGGTTCATGGTGCCTTTAAACTCTGGCGGTCCCACCGCCTTGAAGTCCTTGAACGTTGTGTTCGGTGGAGCTTGAGGTTGGTTGTTAAGCGCTCCAGCAAGTAAGTTCGCCAACTGCTGAACGGGGTTAGCATTTGCGTCGTTGTTGTTGTTAGTTGACCCTTCCTGGGCCGGTCGACGGTTTGGTCTTCTCCTTGGCGGCATATTTCTGTTAAGATATATGCTTATTAGAACTTTATTCAATCTTTTAAATATTTAAGGCTTAACTTAAACATTTAGACACAATCAGTCAACACATTATCTCAAATAAACTCTGATATATTACTAAATCAAAAGTTTTAACATAATACGATAACATCACTGCTATTTACATCAGCTATCCTGAGATAAAGAATCTACAGGATTTAAAACATAAAATATTCCTCTGTTTATAAACACATTGGAATTTACATTATTAACTACCAGATAGGTTTCACAAAATCAAATGTTCCTATCACTGCCCATTAAGGCGACGAACAGCTTTGCCACGCTCTTCTTCCATAATCCGAGACATCGTCCTGCGATCTAGCATGTATGACGGTAGTCCTTCGAACTGAATTGGGTACCTCATAACCCGATCCTGGGCCTCATTAATTGCATATTGAAGCGTAGAGTACGTCTCCTCAAGCTTGGCCTTCTTCGCCCGACAATTATCTTCTGCGAGATCTGCTCGCCGTGATTCCCTTACCCAAGCCTCCTCTGCTATGGCCAGCCTTGCTGATTTCTCTTTCAGTTCATTCTTCAATTCCTCTATTTCCTCTGACTTCTGCTTAGTTTGGCCTTTCTCGTGAACCAAATTCCACTCTATATTTCCCAAACGTGTGTGAAGAGCCTCAACCTCTCCATCCCTCAGCTCGATGGTAGACTGTTGAGTAACCGACCGCTCCCTCAGCTCCTGAACAGTCTCCCTCAGCTCCTGAACAGTATCACGTAACTCTATGTTACGGTCATACAGCTCGTCATACATCTCGGCACTGATAGAGCTCGGCGGAAACTCTTCAGGGTCTTCCTCCTCCTCTACGGCTGCCTCAGCCTGAACCTCAATCTCCTCAGGGTCTTCTTCAGAGTCCTCATCTGAATCAGACACCGGCACATACTCCTGACCAATGACTGTGATCAAGGGTGATGGCTCTCGTTGGACTAACTGCTCCCAGACTACGTGGATATCTCGGGGCTCCTCTTCTCTAGCCTCTAGGGGTATAAGGTCCCTGGACTGACTAGGTTCTCCAGCATCTGTCATCCTGACAAATAAAATTTTAAGTTTTAGTAATTACGTGATGTTAATCGATACTCGAATATATAAGTATATGCACATAACACATAAGGTAAGTTATTATCTTTCTTAGAACTCGATAAGAGTTATCATTACTATGTTCTCGATCTCTAAAAAGGCTATTATCCTAAGGTTTTCCCCCAACCTAAGGTTCATAACCTACAGCTTTGATACCAACCTGTGACACCCCCAAATCCGGGTACTTCAATTTCACGGGACTTGGTGTTCACTGTACGAATATTATCTATCTATCTACCCATAGTAAATGCAAACCATGCAATAAATAGAATTAAATCCTCCCCTTATGGGGTTACAACATCTGAGTAATAAATAAAATAAATCTCAGGTCATACTAACCTTAAACATCTGTGCGGAACATAAACAAATAAATAAGTCTTACACAACTCTAATATAAGTCTGAAACATAAACACATAAAATAAACAACAAGTCTTCATCACTTGTTGACCTTGCCCTTGCCTTTGCTAGTAGAAGGCTCGTTGGACCTTTCGTTCTTAACTGCAATGTTATTATTACGCAAGAGTGAGCACGATTGCCCACAAGTATAATAATATGACAACAATATAATAACATGCGAGTGAATCAAAGACATCTGAATAAAGAAACTCAACTTTTGACTCAAGAATGAATAACAGGAATCAAAAGAACGTCTGAGGGTCATAAGACCTTGAACTATGTCCTAGGTTGTAAAGTTTTTATGCTTTAAACCTTTAACAGTCATAAGACTATGTACTCTACTTCTCGTACTTAGGGGGATCAGCCCTTAGTACCATACTGTGCACAATATCTCAACGCTAAAGCGTAAATAATCCCCTTTTACAGGGTTGTTCATCTCAGTTTTGACATCAGAGTCCGCACCAAAGGAAGTTTGGTTTGGATAAGCTCAATAAGTATTTTGGAATTTAGAACGTTCATCAACTATGGACTAGTCGAATCAATAAGGGTTCACTAGTCCTATAAGGTTCAACAATAACATCGATATTCAACTTGAATAATAAATCTCAAGAGTATACAATCGAATAAGTATTGTATAACTGAATCATACTTTTAAAAGAGTTACAATATGTAATATGAATTTCGAACTTGAACAATTAAGAACACGAGCTTACTCGATATAGAAACACAAGTCTAAGACTTAATAAATGAATAAATTAGAATTTAGGGAACTTGCTAAATCAATAAGTTAGGGATAGGATACTTGCCTCTTGCACAAGCTACAAATATAATTACAATTCACTTCCTCAACGTCCTACACATTACATTATGTATACGGCATCGATTAGTTTTCATAACTACCATGTTTAACTGTAGAACTATTCACTTAAGTTCGACTTACAACTTGGTTTATAATATTACTCAATGGCTAACCACATAACATGAATGTAAACTCACAACATGCATATCACACATGTATAGCCCTTTAAACAATCATAATCAAGTTTTACAATTACGATATTCAAGTTCGCACTTAGTTTGTTAACTTGAACCTTCACATTATCTTATACATGTCAATAACTTAATTTATTAATCATGAACTTCAAATCATATAATATTCATTTATGTAACTTAAAACATCTTTTATTATCGAGAACACTACACTTGTGTGCGTGCATGTCCGAAACCCTCCGATTGCCTCCGAATACGCATCAGTCACAAAGGTGTCCATTTTTACCCATTTTAACGATTTCAAATTGAAAAACTTAAAGAATGAAAGTTGTAGGTCTACTCGTTATCTTTCCGAATCATCTTGAATCGCCTTAATCGGAGTTCGTATGAAAACGTTATGCTTATTTTACTACAGGAGGTCAAAACAGTCTCGAAAATAAAAAAACAAAGGCTCCTGGATAGCCCTTATACCCATTGGGGCGAGTCTTAATACCCATGAACACCCGCTGGGGCGGGTCCCCCTGCTGGTGCACTCCCTGGTTCACGATGAACACACAGAGTAGCCCAAATAAATCCAAATTAAACTAACGTAATGAATTATAAGGCTACCCATAATGTAAAAACTCCACAGAAACATTATATAACATTTTTAGCATGATCTTAGCATTTTAAATTACGTATTTACACAATCCAAGGCATCTATTTTCACTGTTTTCAATATTTTGTAAAGTTTTAAAGGAAAACAAGAAATTCAACGTTACGGATTCGTTATAACACCGAATCCGTTCGTTTAACTTCCATTTTGTTCGTTTAAACGTACATAATTACATGCAAGTATCAATTTAAGTTAAATAAACGTATAAGGCGTGTAAATTTTGTACGTAAGGGCTATATGGGCCATATGTACAATTTCTACACTCTGTAACTTTTGAAAATCTAATTATCAACAAAATTCCATGGTGTGATCACTGAAAGTTATGCATATATGGCATATAATATGTTATAAACACATATGAACACACATATAGTCATATAATGAACAAATATCAATTTTCTCATTCACAGAGAATTTTTAAAGCACGTAAATAGAAAAACTTTGTAAAATTTTGAAAACCCAATTAAGGCCTAATTACATGAATTCGATTATTTTAATTCATTCATACCAAATACAAAATATGTTATAATGATATAATAACACATATATAAGCATATAATCAAAAATTGCTAATTTTTCCCATACACAGATAACTCAGAATATATGTTCATGAAGGAAACATAGTACGTGAAATAAAACTGGGACAAAGGAATTACCCCTTTCAAACTCTGTAAAGATGATATGGATTCTTTTTTTTTGATTCTTCAAATTCTTTCAACTCTCTCTCAATTCTCTTTTCCCTAAGTTTTCTCAGAGTATGTATATGATATATAGTAGTTCTGATATATGTTTATAAGATATAAGTCTGATATGAATAATATACATATACGTATAATTAGTCGTGGGGTCATGGTCGTCAGTTAATCCCATAATGGGTTAACTGGCCTCAACCTTCACCAAGGCGTTTTTTGCTTGTCCCTTATTCCCCCTTTTCCATTTAATTTAATTAACTTACTATTATATAGTTAATTAAATGTCACACCCAATTAATCAAATAATTCTATTTAAATCAATTAAATAAAATTGCACAATTTCACAATAATTCACATAGTTACATAATTAAAATTCTTATTTATTAATTATGTCAAATTATTAAATATCTAATTAATTATTAAATTAATTAAAATAACATTATGCTTATTAATTAATTCACTAAATGAAATAAACTCAATTAAATACATACTTTGAATATAAAAATTCACCACATTAATTTAACTAATGTGACACGTATAATTAAATTAATCTACCACAATTTCATCAATTAATTATTTAACTCAATAATTAAATCATCAAAAATATTTATTTAATTCAATAAATATTCAATTTAAATTACAAAAATCTTGTTCGTTACATCTTTCCCCCCTTAAAAGGATTCTGTCCCCAGAATCACGGTTCAATTAAAAATTCGTCCCGTTACATTCTCCCCCCTTACAACGATTCTGTCCCCAGAATCACATATACAAAAAATTTAAGTAAATAAATCTGGGTATTTCTTCATCATATGCTCTTCGAGTTCCCACGTAGCTTCTTCAGCATTGTGGTTCCTCCAAATTACCTTAACAGAAGGTATAACTTTGTTTCTAAGGACTTGCTCTTTCCTGTCAACAATCTGAACAGGAATTTCTTCATAGGATAAGTCTTTTTCAAAATGTAGGGGTTCATATTCAATCACATGTTTGTAATCGGGTTTGTAGGGGCGTAAAACTGAAACATGAAAGACGTTGTGGACATTCTCAAGCGCTGGAGGTAAGGCTACCTCATACGCAACTTCTCCAATCCTTCGTAGTACTTCAAAGGGTCCAATGAACCTTGGGCTCAATTTTCCCTTCTTACCGGATCTGATCTTCCCCTTCCAGGGAGAGACTTTCAAGAACACATAGCTTCCCGATTCAAACTCAACGTTCTTACGGTGTGGATCGGCGTATTTCTTCTGTCTATCCTGAGCGGCTACCAGTCTTGTCCGGATCACTTTGACTATCTCTGCTGTCTGTTGTACCAACTCTGGACCTAGCAATCGTCTCTCGCCAACTTCATCCCAGTATAGCGGAGTTCTGCATTTTCTTCCGTACAACGCTTCGTAAGGCGGCATGCCAATACTAGCGTGGTAACTGTTGTTGTAACCGAATTTCACAAGTGGTAGGTGATCATCCCAATTTCCTTTAAAATCTATGATGCATGCTCTCAACATATCTTCCAATGTCTGGATCGTTCTTTCACTTTGCCCGTCTGTCTGAGGGTGATAAGCTGTACTCATTCTCAACTGTGTCCCCATGCATTCCTGTAGTCGCTTCCAGAAGTTTGATGTGAAGCACGGATCTCTGTCGGAAATAATTG
Organism: Panax stipuleanatus; assembly: GCA_020205555.1. Classification (NCBI taxonomy): domain Eukaryota; kingdom Viridiplantae; phylum Streptophyta; class Magnoliopsida; order Apiales; family Araliaceae; genus Panax; species Panax stipuleanatus. The sequence goes on from CM035117.1 coordinate 20,189,456, forward strand.
ACACCGGAACTCCGTGCCTCGAAACAATCTCTTTCACATATAACCTTGCCAACTGATCTAAGTTGAATCTGATTTTGATCGGAAGGAAGTGTGCTGATTTCGTCAGTCGGTCAACGATAACCCATACTGCGTCGTAGCCTTTCTGAGTCGTCGGAAGGCCAACCACGAAATCCATCGTAATGTGTTCCCATTTCCATTCTGGGATTTCCAGGTGCTGTAGCAAACCACTCGGCCTCTGATGTTCTGCTTTTACTTTCTGACAGGTCAGACACTTTGCAACACACTCAGCAACATCTCGTTTCAAATTCGGCCACCAGAAGTGTTGTCGAAGATCCTGGTACATCTTGGTACTACCGGGGTGAATCGAATACCGTGAGCTATGAGCCTCGCTCAAAATGTCATCCTTAATCTCTGGCACTGACGGTACCCAAACTCTGTTCTCAAATCTCAGTAGTCCCTCACTGTCTATCTTGACTCTCAGTTCGGTTCCTTCAGATATCTTTTTCTTAACCTTTTCACATTCTTTGTCCTGAAGTTGAGCTTCTTTAACTTTATCCAATAGGATTGTACCAGTTTGCATCTGAAACAACTTCTCGTCAATCTCCATCGGATACTTCACTTCCAATTCCAGCTTTTCCATTGCTGAAATTAGCTCCTCCTGAGCAGTCAACATCATCAATTTCTCCCGACCCTTTCTGCTTAAGGCGTCGGCAACCACATTAGCCTTACCCGGATGGTATAAGATTTCACAGTCATAGTCCTTAATTAACTCCAGCCACCTTCCCTGGCGCATATTCAAGTCTTTCTGTGTAAAAATATATTTCAGACTCTTGTGGTCTGTATATATTTCACACTTCACCCCATAGAGATAGTGTCTCCAAATTTTCAAAGCAAATACCACTGCAGCTAACTCCAAGTCATGGGTCGGATACCCTTTCTCATAGTCTTTCAATTGTCGTGACGCATACGCAATGACATTGCCGTTTTGCATAAGCACACAGCCAAGTCCTTTATGCGACGCATCACTATAAACCACAAAATATCCTGTGTCGTCCGGAAGGGATAACACAGGTGCTGAACTCAACCTCCTCTTAAGCTCTTGGAAACATTCCTCACACTTCTCTGTCCAAATGAATTTCACCGATTTTCTAGTCAAATTCGTCAACGGAGTTGCGATCTTGGAAAAGTCCTGAATGAATCTTCTATAATAACCCGCCAATCCAAGAAAACTCCTCACTTCTGACGGTGTTTTCGGCTGATCCCAGTTCATCACAGCTTCGACTTTAGAGGGATCTACCGAAATTCCGTCCTTGTCGATCACATGTCCAAGAAATTGCACTCTTTCAATCCAGAATTCACATTTCAAAAATTTAGCATACAACTTCTCTCTTCTCAACGCCTCTAATGTTAACTTCAGATGTTCTACATGTTCTTCCTTTGTCTTTGAGTATACTAAAATATCGTCGATAAAGACCACCACGAATTTGTCCAAAAACGGCTTGAACACTCCATTCATTAAGCCCATGAATGCTGCAGGAGCATTCGTTAGACCAAATGACATTACCAGAAATTCATAGTGACCATATCGAGTCCTAAATGCTGTCTTTGGAACATCCTCTGGCCTCACCTTCAGCTGATGATAGCCACTCCTCAAGTCTATCTTTGAAAAGTACCTTGCACCCTTCAATTGGTCAAACAGATCGTCGATCCTCGGTAATGGATATCTATTCTTAATTGTGACCTTATTCAGTTCTCTATAGTCGATGCAAAGTCGCATCGTCCCGTCCTTCTTCTTCACAAACAACACCGGCGCTCCCCACGGCGATACGCTCGGTTGGATGTACTTCTTGTCTAGTAACTCTTGTAGTTGTACCATTAACTCTTTCATCTCTACCGGAGCCATCCGGTATGGTGCCTTCGATATTGGGGCCGTCCCTGGGGCCAAATCGATCACAAACTCAACCTCTCTGTCTGGCGGAAGTCCTGGCAGATCATCCGGAAATACGTCTATGAAGTCCCTCACGACTGGTATATCTTCCACTTTCGGGTTTTCTTTACGACTATCAACTATGTAGGCTAAATATCCTACACAGCCTTGTCTTAACAACTTCCTGGCCTGCATCATCGTCAGACAACTTGCTTGTCTAGGCGATTTGCTGCCATAAAACACAACCTTTGACGGGGTCATAAGGTTGATACACTTCCTCTGGCAATCAATTACAGCCCCATAATTGACTAGGTAATCCATTCCCAGAATAACATCGAATTCCCCAAGTCTAATCGGGATAAGATCTACGTTCATAATATTACCCTTAATATCTACTCTACAGTTCTTGTGTACATACCTAACAGGGATCACTTCTCTATTCGCAATCTCTATGTTCATGGGGTATTCTAACTCGTCCATAGGAAGTTCTAAGTTCTTAGCAAAGTCATCGGATATAAATGAACAAGTAGCACCCGAATCAAATAGTACATAAGCATTAACTTTATTGATCGGAATGATACCTGACACCACATCGCGAGACTGTACAGCATCCTGTACGGTCATGTTGAAGGTCCTGGCGGTCGGTCGGTTGGTTGCGGTTGGTCCCGTGATAGTTAGAGCACTTCCACTGCTGTTTCCCCTGTTCCCTCCTGATCCTGCCCCTCCAGATCCCTTCTTGGGACAGTCCCTTGCCAAATGGTCCTTTGAGCCGCAAGTGAAGCAAGCGCCCTTCTTTGGGTTCGGACAGTTAGGTGCTATGTGGCCTTCCTGACCACAATTGTAGCATACTCGTTTTCCTTTCATACAGACCCCCAAGTGAGCTTTTTCGCAGGTCGTACATGCTTCGATCCTCTTCTTCTGACCTCCTTGCTGATTCCCAGTTGATGAGTTATCATTCCACTTCCTCTTCTGATTATTACTCCCTCCCGTGTTGCTACCACTAGCCTTGTTGATTCCTTCACCTTCACTCTTCTTCTTTTTTTGATCTTGGTTATACTTTGTAATAGCGTCACTCCCACCTTCAGCGAGAATGGCCTTCTCCAACACCCCAGCAAAAGTGTTCAATTGGAACATTGACACTTTGCTATACAACCAGGGCTTCAGGCCTTGCTCAAACCTCCTTGCCTTCCTCTGATCGGTGTGCACTTGATACGTGGCAAACCTAGCCAACTCATTTAATTTCGCCGCATATTCCGGTACGAACATATTCCCCTGTTTCAGCTCCAGGAACTGGACCTCCATTTGATTCTGCGAACTGGTCGGAAAGTACATCTCGAAGAACATCTCTTTAAACCTCTCCCAAGTAATCACACCTTCACCTCCCCGGACCTTATTCGCTTGCCACCAATAGCTGGCCTCGGATTTTAGCATGAACGTTGCATAGGCGGTTTTCTGGTCTTCTCTAACTCTGGCGACGTCGAAAACTTTTTCCATCTCCATAACCCAGGTTTGAGCTTCTATCGGGTTCATGGTGCCTTTAAACTCTGGCGGTCCCACCGCCTTGAAGTCCTTGAACGTTGTGTTCGGTGGAGCTTGAGGTTGGTTGTTAAGCGCTCCAGCAAGTAAGTTCGCCAACTGCTGAACGGGGTTAGCATTGGCGTCGTTGTTGTTGTTAGTTGACCCTTCCTGGGCCGGTCGACGGTTTGGTCTTCTCCTTGGCGGCATATTTCTGTTAAGATATATGCTTATTAGAACTTTATTCAATCTTTTAAATATTTAAGGCTTAACTTAAACATTTAGACACAATCAGTCAACACATTATCTCAAATAAACTCTGATATATTACTAAATCAAAAGTTTTAACATAATACGATAACATCACTGCTATTTACATCAGCTATCCTGAGATAAAGAATCTACAGGATTTAAAACATAAAATATTCCTCTGTTTATAAACATATTGGAATTTACATTATTAACTACCAGATAGGTTTCACAAAATCAAATGTTCCTATCACTGCCCATTAAGGCGACGAACAGCTTTGCCACGCTCTTCTTCCATAATCCGAGACATCGTCCTGCGATCTAGCATGTATGACGGTAGTCCTTCGAACTGAATTGGGTACCTCATAACCCGATCCTGGGCCTCATTAATTGCATATTGAAGCGTAGAGTACGTCTCCTCAAGCTTGGCCTTCTTCGCCCGACAATTATCTTCTGCGAGATCTGCTCGCCGTGATTCCCTTACCCAAGCCTCCTCTGCTATGGCCAGCCTTGCTGATTTCTCTTTCAGTTCATTCTTCAATTCCTCTATTTCCTCTGACTTCTGCTTAGTTTGGCCTTTCTCGTGAACCAAATTCCACTCTATATTTCCCAAACGTGTGTGAAGAGCCTCAACCTCTCCATCCCTCAGCTCGATGGTAGACTGTTGAGTAACCGACCGCTCCCTCAGCTCCTGAACAGTCTCCCTCAGCTCCTGAACAGTATCACGTAACTCTATGTTACGGTCATACAGCTCGTCATACATCTCGGCACTGATAGAGCTCGGCGGAAACTCTTCAGGGTCTTCCTCCTCCTCTACGGCTGCCTCAGCCTGAACCTCAATCTCCTCAGGGTCTTCTTCAGAGTCCTCATCTGAATCAGACACCGGCACATACTCCTGACCAATGACTGTGATCAAGGGTGATGGCTCTCGTTGGACTAACTGCTCCCAGACTACGTGGATATCTCGGGGCTCCTCTTCTCTAGCCTCTAGGGGTATAAGGTCCCTGGACTGACTAGGTTCTCCAGCATCTGTCATCCTGACAAATAAAATTTTAAGTTTTAGTAATTACGTGATGTTAATCGATACTCGAATATATAAGTATATGCACATAACACATAAGGTAAGTTATTATCTTTCTTAGAACTCGATAAGAGTTATCATTACTATGTTCTCGATCTCTAAAAAGGCTATTATCCTAAGGTTTTCCCCCAACCTAAGGTTCATAACCTACAGCTTTGATACCAACCTGTGACACCCCCAAATCCGGGTACTTCAATTTCACGGGACTTGGTGTTCACTGTACGAATATTATCTATCTATCTACCCATAGTAAATGCAAACCATGCAATAAATAGAATTAAATCCTCCCCTTATGGGGTTACAACATCTGAGTAATAAATAAAATAAATCTCAGGTCATACTAACCTTAAACATCTGTGCGGAACATAAACAAATAAATAAGTCTTACACAACTCTAATATAAGTCTGAAACATAAACACATAAAATAAACAACAAGTCTTCATCACTTGTTGACCTTGCCCTTGCCTTTGCTAGTAGAAGGCTCGTTGGACCTTTCGTTCTTAACTGCAATGTTATTATTACGCAAGAGTGAGCACGATTGCCCACAAGTATAATAATATGACAACAATATAATAACATGCGAGTGAATCAAAGACATCTGAATAAAGAAACTCAACTTTTGACTCAAGAATGAATAACAGGAATCAAAAGAACGTCTGAGGGTCATAAGACCTTGAACTATGTCCTAGGTTGTAAAGTTTTTATGCTTTAAACCTTTAACAGTCATAAGACTATGTACTCTACTTCTCGTACTTAGGGGGATCAGCCCTTAGTACCATACTGTGCACAATATCTCAACGCTAAAGCGTAAATAATCCCCTTTTACAGGGTTGTTCATCTCAGTTTTGACATCAGAGTCCGCACCAAAGGAAGTTTGGTTTGGATAAGCTCAATAAGTATTTTGGAATTTAGAACGTTCATCAACTATGGACTAGTCGAATCAATAAGGGTTCACTAGTCCTATAAGGTTCAACAATAACATCGATATTCAACTTGAATAATAAATCTCAAGAGTATACAATCGAATAAGTATTGTATAACTGAATCATACTTTTAAAAGAGTTACAATATGTAATATGAATTTCGAACTTGAACAATTAAGAACACGAGCTTACTCGATATAGAAACACAAGTCTAAGACTTAATAAATGAATAAATTAGAATTTAGGGAACTTGCTAAATCAATAAGTTAGGGATAGGATACTTGCCTCTTGCACAAGCTACAAATATAATTACAATTCACTTCCTCAACGTCCTACACATTACATTATGTATACGACATCGATTAGTTTTCATAACTACCATGTTTAACTGTAGAACTATTCACTTAAGTTCGACTTACAACTTGGTTTATAATATTACTCAATGGCTAACCACATAACATGAATGTAAACTCACAACATGCATATCACACATGTATAGCCCTTTAAACAATCATAATCAAGTTTTACAATTACGATATTCAAGTTCGCACTTAGTTTGTTAACTTGAACCTTCACATTATCTTATACATGTCAATAACTTAATTTATTAATCATGAACTTCAAATCATATAATATTCATTTATGTAACTTAAAACATCTTTTATTATCGAGAACACTACACTTGTGTGCGTGCATGTCCGAAACCCTCCGATTGCCTCCGAATACGCATCAGTCACAAAGGTGTCCATTTTTACCCATTTTAACGATTTCAAATTGAAAAACTTAAAGAATGAAAGTTGTAGGTCTACTCGTTATCTTTCCGAATCATCTTGAATCGCCTTAATCGGAGTTCGTATGAAAACGTTATGCTTATTTTACTACAGGAGGTCAAAACAGTCTCGAAAATAAAAAAACAAAGGCTCCTGGATAGCCCTTATACCCATTGGGGCGAGTCTTAATACCCATGAACACCCGCTGGGGCGGGTCCCCCTGCTGGTGCACTCCCTGGTTCACGATGAACACACAGAGTAGCCCAAATAAATCCAAATTAAACTAACGTAATGAATTATAAGGCTACCCATAATGTAAAAACTCCACAGAAACATTATATAACATTTTTAACATGATCTTAGCATTTTAAATTACGTATTTACACAATCCAAGGCATCTATTTTCACTGTTTTCAATATTTTGTAAAGTTTTAAAGGAAAACAAGAAATTCAACGTTACGGATTCGTTATAACACCGAAT